>JBBCBC010000004.1:45391737-45584181 GCA_037126765.1 Stenogyne calaminthoides
AATACAAAAAGGTCATCTAGGCCTCAAAATGAATGAAAAGAACGAAAAGTCACGAGGACATAAATATAATAAACCCGGTGAGGTGGGTAAAATGACTACCCGTAGATTCTTTTTAAATTTGCTTTCGCCATCTCTCAGGTGTTCGTCTAATTTTCTTCTCCCGAACCCTTCTTCTAAATGCGCCATTGTCGCGAAATATGTTTTATTCGGAGAGTATTATGTGGCTAATTTGATAACAACTCGCAAAACAAAACATGCACGTGTACGATAAAATCGTAAATAAGATGAATTTGTTGACCCGGTTAAATAGGAAACGACTACTCGGGGGCATACCAAGCCGGATATGTGGTATTGCGAGCTTTACACGTCTAATATTTGATACACCTTATGAAGATGAATCATTACTGAGATGAAGATAATTTGGAGAATTAAGCCTCCGGGTGCTAGGGTTTCTAGTAAATGATAAATGATCACCTCGATTTTTTTTTCTTCTCTTTTTTTTTTTTCTTCCTTCTATAAGACTGTGAGCATGAAATTGGGTTGAGACTTGAAGACTTTGTCGGCAAGAACTCACGTAATCTTTGCCACGTTTTCAACTTCGTCTTCTTGGTTGATATTGGAACTTACTTGTTTGTAAAAGCACTCTTTTGGTCGTCCAAATTAATCTTTTTACTCGGTTGGATGCTTTGTTACTTTACTTTAACCATGTCGGTTTTATCTTTGGATCATTGTCCTCTTCGAAAGCCAATCGAGCCCCTCGGGATGTTCGGTCTTGGGGATATCCGAGTGTCCGCACTCGACCGCCCGGGATACGAGGCTGCGGACATCTTGATCCTCGAGATATCCGAGGTGCAAACATATCGACCCTCGGGATATCCGAGGTCTTGAACATATCACCTATCGGGATATCTCGAGGTCTTGAACATATCTTGACCCTCCGGGATATCACGGAAGTCGAACATCTTGACCCCTCGGGATATCCGGGTCTTGAAACATCTTGACCCTCGGGATATCCGGGGCGCTGAACATAACATCTTGACCTCGATATCCGAGGTCTTTCGAGATTTCAAAGTATTTTGGCCGTTCGAGTCCTCGACGGCTCATGGCCTTCTTGACTTAGCTCATCTGATTCCTTTTTATTTCTGACCTGAGTGGCGAATACTTGTCCATTGGGCATGCAATATTTAAATAATACACGTGTCGCTCTTACGTGTTCGACTAAGCCTGAGTTACTATATCGAACACAACATGTGTACATGTGGGATAAAAAATAATAATATTTTATATAAATTTGTAAACTTTATGAGAGTGAAATTTATGAAGAATTTTTCTTTTTTTTTTTTGGTGTGAATAAAATATTGGGACACACTGAAAAGAAAAATATGAACAAATTAATGAAATAAAAAAATTAATTATTTATTTAATATTAAGAGTGGTAAAATTATTTTTTGTTGAGGGTAATTTGATCCATTCTAAATAATACACAAAAAGTAAATTTTGTTTCCTACTATGTAAGATCCTTGAAAGTTACATCATCCAACTTGATTATTATTCCCCAACTGTTACCTGATCATTTTCTATTTTTGGCTGTCTAGGACATGTTCAATTCTTTATTTATAATGATAGCTTGAGTTGTAGTGCTCATTTGGTTATTGGAGACTTAAAATCGAGATCTCCTAATTTCAATGGCTAGGTTAAAATTAAGGCAAATTATTATGTCCCCTATATCATTATTCTCATTATTTATAAGGATCAATGCATTACAAATAAATATTATCCACTCCGTCCCAAATTCAATTACCACATTTTTATTTTAGGTGTCCCATATTTGATTATCACTTTTCTTAAATTAAAATACCCACTTTATCACATAAAATACTAATAAATAACTCTTTTTAACCCTAACTATCCATCACTTTATCACATAAAATACTAATAAACAACTCTTTCTACCCCAACACTTTATCATTTTTTTTCTTAAAAATCGAACACACAATAATATAAGAGTGGATGAACTTCTGGTTCCATTTGACCTCATTTATTACTATTAGGTTCCAACTTTTTAAAACATTACTATAAGGTTAAAAGTTGGATTAAAAGGTTTAAAAGTCTTGTTATTATTTTTTTTTGTCTTTTCTTATCTTGTAAAAATTTATTAATATTTTGTCTTCTGCTATTTTTTTTTTATTTTTTTTTTTATATGTATTTTAAGGGAAATGTTGATAATTTTTGAATATTTTTCTAAATAAATTGTTATTTATTTATTATAAATCGATTAAATCCAAATTTTATATATTTAAAATAAAAAATTACATATTCTATTTTTTTTTTTGTATTTTTAATTTTTTTATATGTATATATAAAACTTTTGAGATCCATCTCTATCTTCATCTTCTTCCACCATAATTTTCAATATTTTCATCTTCTTCCAAATTTCTTTGAAATATTTTAGCAAAAAACCATCAAATCATCATCATTCGCCAACACCTCAACACAAAATCAGATGCATTCGAAAAATTCCAAAAAAAAAATCTGCAGAACCCAAAAAAAATAGATTTAAATATCAAAATATGAACACAATACACAAAGCCTTGATTTCATCAAAATCCCCAAAATTACCCAAAATAACTCAAACCTATTTCATTTTCACCCCAACCAAGATTGAGGGCCGTCATCTCCCCTCACAAATCTGTTCCAATTTCACCTCTCATACAACACCACCGCCCACGGCCCAACAATAATCAAACTATCAACAGATCTAAACCACAATTCTGGGCAATTAGTTCAAAAAAACTTACCACACTTAGTTCAAAAAAATCCTGGGCAATTCGCAATTCTGGGCAACTCGCCTTCTTGCTTAAATCTGAAAAATTTACCACAATTAGTTCAAAAAAATTCTTTCTCCCATATTTCTTCTTCCTTTCTACCTGAAAATACTGGATTTGCTTACAAAATAAATGAAGAAACAAATAAAGAAACGAGAGAGAGAGAGAGAATGGGGCTATGGGAGACGCTGGTGACGGTTGTGACGGTGGCTTCGTCGGGATTGGGATGGGGCGCGGAGGCGGCGCGGGTGGTGAGTGGCGACGGCGGCGGCGACGATGGTATGCAAGCATCGCCGCGGTCTGCAATAATAGGAATTTAAAACTATTAATAATGTAAAAAAATCTCTGAATTTTATTGCAATAATAGTGTTAAATTAAAACCTTATTGTCATTTTCTCTTAATATAATAGTCAAATTTGATACGGAGATAATAATTCTTATAAAATTTATAAATAATGATGTACATTGAACATTCTGTCCTCGATACTTTTTTCTAAAACTAAAACGGTCCGTTTGGTCTAAAAACCAATCAGAAGATTCTGATTTAACCTATCAAATCATGGTGAAACCAGTTAAATCAAATTTAGGGAATCATTTTTGTTGTTGCTTAATTAGGATTGGGCTTTGCTATACCGGGTGATTCACCCAGGGTTTGACAATTTTTAGGTGTATCAAATTATTATTTTGTTCATAGTTATGTTCAGTTTTTTTTTTTATATAAGGGTATAAAAGTAATTTTAATCATAAGATTTTTATCAATCAAGAATGATTCACCCCACTGATCATTCCTCTTTAGAATTTTTTATTTGCTGCCAGTGCACAACATTGAAATGTGCCCACTATATTTATTAATCAATATTATTAAATTTATAAATTAATATTATAATATATTACAGTAAATTTTATTGAAATTAATTTGTAAGAAAAGTAGTGTCAATTTATTTGTAAAATTGTATAATTTTCGTATTATGAACAAATTTATGTTCATATTATTATTATGTCATTTTATTATTTACATTTTATATTTTAATTAAATTAATCCACCCAAAAAATCTCTTAGAATTTTTAAATTAAAATATATTTTATATTTTAGAACATACAATAAATTAATAAAAATTACCATTTCTTCAATTCTTCAACTTTAACTTTAAGATATTCATCAATCCCCTTTCTTATACTTTAAGATGTATAGTGAATTAAACCATCTAAATTTTATGTTTCTTAACGTGAGTATAAATTCTAGGTTTAAACAATAGTTATTGTTATATTAATTGGATATATATATTTATACTTCATATACAAATTAAGGTCTCATTTGCAAACACAAGTACACAAAAAAAAAACACTATTTAAAATTTAAAAAAGTTAAGTGTTTGTTTGCAAACTACATTCAAATAGTGAGAAACACTTATTTTTTAAGTTTATAAGACCCAACTTCTTAAAAAAATAAGTGTTTTTACTGTTCCAATAGGGGTTGAAAACACTACCTAAACACTAGTCAATAGTGTAGAAGTGTTTTTTTGGAAAGTTGGTGTGACCAATTTTCCCCCAAAAAAAACAATTCTAGTGGTGTAGTAGGGATCCAAAACACTCCCTAAATCTTGAAGCTTAAAAAAAAACACTTCTCATTTAAAAAAAAAAGCAAACAGCACCTAAATTATTTAAAGTATTGGTTGCAGCGGCCTTATCCTAACAGTGAGGATTCTCTGTGGATTAGGTTTTAGATATGAGTGGACCCCAACAAGATTGTCATTGTTTGTAGAATGATTACTCTACCTTCGTATTTCTTTCATCTTCACTCACTTGACAAATTGGACGAATCATCATGTCAATGTCAATCTCAAAAATCTCTCTATGCATGTGTAAATAATCTTGCGTAAATACATGAATTGGTAAATAATTTTGCTAGGTAATTTCAGAATGACAGTTTTAATATTTTTAGTAGGAATATTTACAATTTGTGTTAATTTATAAATTGTTTTATCGTGAGATAGTTATACATAAAATTTTGTCAATAAACATTTTATAAAAATGACTATAATATACATTGAATAAACTTTAATGATCATAATTTTTTGAGCTCGAGCCCTTCCTACCTTAAGCGTCAAAATTTTATATGAGACGATCTCATATGTGAGACGGAATACAAATTAGTACAAATTAATATACATTCATTTTTAAGTGTGAAAGCGCCAAGTACAAATCATGTCACCATGAGACCGTTTCATGCACGTACGCTTCATTAATATTTACTTTTGGGGGCACTCCTACTAACGCGGAATTTGGCCCACTCACAGGCCTTGCTGCCCTTCCTGCTATATTGGGCTTTAAATAAAGCGTGAAAGGGCTTATTGGCCCATATCTACAATCAAGTTTTGAACTGATAGGCAGGTTTTTCGAGATTTTTATGTTTCGAGAAATATTTTTGAATTATTGTACTAACTTCGAAAAGTTTTTTGTCGATTTATATGTGAAATATTGATCTTACTGTTCGGAAATATTTTTCGAATTTTTATAGTAAGTTCGAGAAAATTTTTCGAATTCATGTGCATAATTCAATTTTTTTTTTTTGAAATTTTACATGTGAAAAAATAAGATGGAGTGTATAAGGAAGTATAAATTAGGGTATTTTAAAAAAATTAGGGGGAGTGTATTCATCATATGAGTGATGTATTAATCCAAATGATGTATTTACTAAAAAGGTGTTCTTGGAATGTTCCATATCCTACTCAATTTGGATGGAGATTATGAAGTGGCTCAACATCACTACAGCCCTAGATTCTAGTGTTGCCTCAAATCTCTCCTCCTTTGTCTATGGCTTCAAAGGGAAACGAGGTAAACTAATTGCAACTTTTCTTTGGCTAGGAACGGTGTGGTTAATATGGAAATGGAGGAATAACATTATCTTTAGGAATCTGGTGTTCTTTAATACCAAGTTTATTGAAGAGTTCAAGACGAGGACTTGGAGTTGGCTCTTTATGAAAGATAAGACGACTACTAGATTTTCTTTTAGTGATTAGATTTCAAATCCTAGAATAGTCATCGAGAGTACTTTGTAAATAATTATATAATACCTGGGTATTTTTACCCACCATATAATAAAATCTTTTCCTGATAAAAAAAAAAAAAACTAAAAAGGTAGGTGTGAGTAACCTGAGCCGAATTGATATTGATCAAGGTCCAAGTTGGAATATATCAAGACAAAAGAATAAATGAAGCCTAAAACTTTATCCAGGCCCAACTTATATGGACCAGGCTTTTACTACGGGCTAATAGACAAGGAAGTGCAAATAAATATCTCGAGGGCCACCTTTTTGTTTTCTTAAAATAGAATATATTAGTTAATATCGTAAATTATCAACAGGTGATTCTCAGGAAATTGTATAAAATTGATGAAAACAAATTTTCAGCATACACTCGATTTGAACTCCAACATTTGAAAAATAAATTTAACTAACAACTACTTCCTCCGTCCCAGAAAACTTTGTACGATTGACTTTTACACACGTTTTTGCGAGCTAGTTTTGTCTTAATAATTAAAATGATAAAGTGATTTTTAAGGAGGAGTATAATAGATGAGGGGTTTATCTATCATATTATTTCTTAAAAGTCACTTTATCATTTCAATTATAAATACAAAATTTATTTGCAAAAATGCGTGTAAAAGTTAATTGTGCAAAGTCTTTTGGGATGTAGAGAGTATTGCTTAATCATTACCCAAACAAAGAAAATAAACTTTTCTCCATCCGATGGTTTTTTTTTTACTATTTCAGGAATTTTGAAAAAATAAAATTTAACTACCTTAATGATGCAGAATTTTAAGAAAAGAGAATAATTGGCAGCGTAAAAGTTAAAAAAAAAAAAGGTGAGAAACATTTTAATTTAATGACACAGATCGGATGCAGTGAATTTACTAATAGACGGACTTGAAAATACATAAACGAATGAGGAACATTTGCATAAGACAGTCTCACAGTGAAATAAAACATCAGTTGGATATTGATGTTTTAATACTATAAAAGGGGTGATGTGATTTGTACTAAGTTGTAGGCTGTCTCATATAAATTTTTGTCTAATCCCGAATAGCTGTATCTGTACGGCCTTAATAAGAAATTTTGAAACAATTATCTTTCTTGAAATTATCCCAACTTACTATAATCCTTTAATAAAATGAAATTGTATTTATTAAGATGCGGATGTTGGTCTCGCATGCACATGATTGGAGCTCCTAATAAACAGAATATTTATAATGATGGGTGGTGTTATATTATTGGAATCCACTCTTAGGTAAAACGAAAAGAATCCAAAAATCTCGAGCTAATCAAGTTTTTTTTGTCCAATCATTTCAATGTAAAAGACGTGAATGTTTTTGTCCCCATTTTGGTGGGATCAGAATTAATGTTAGCAAGTTGGTAACAATAGCAGTTTTTACTAGAAAAAGGGTGCAAATATATTCCCGGGGAACCAAACAATTTGAACATGGATTATACTGCAGGGTACACTATAAAGTTTTGAGAGTGACACCATAGGATTTGCTACTTCTTTGTGGGTAGGGAAAATGATGGATAATATACTAACATTATCGTCGATTCAAATTATTATTCCTAGGTTTACAAATTACAAGGTCATATTAAAAAATGAAAAAAATAAATGCGACTTTAAATTTATGAATTTTACACGATTTATATATATTCGTTGCTAACATGTGATGACGCAATTATTACGACGCTTTACTATTTAACTTATGATCCCCACTAAGGATTCAATAATGCTTACATTTATGTCACATCTCAACTACTTTTAACTCGTAACATTTTGTTATGCAAAATATCAATTGAATCTTTTACACATAATCTCATGTAAAATAATTTTTATTGTGTAATTAATTTGCATCTAGTTATTTTATTAAAGAAATATGATTTAACTACAAAGTAAATACAACCCAACTACACCGTAAAATTGTTTTGACATAAAACTTGTCTTTATTTCTAAATATTTTACATAAACACACACTAAGTAGTGAAGAAGTCATAATTTGATAAACCAAACAAAAATATTGGGAATGAGATCACGTTTTCATAATTGGTGTTTCACTTTATATCCTATAATATAGATGAATCACTTTTTTATAATTTATATTTCACTTTGTATATTATAATATAAATAAATAACACGTATAATAATAATAAAAAAAAAGTTAACAAACCATCATATTTTGAATCCATGTTTTAAAAGTTTAGCGGTAGAACATTAATAAAGCAAGAAAAGTGGAACATGAGAATCGAACAAAAAATATCGACCAAGTAAAAGTACATAATTATAAAATAATTATGGCTGGTAAGAACACTCCCTTAGATAATTTTTATAATTTTATTTTTCAGATCATAATTCTTCTTGCCTACTCCATTTATTTAAGCAAAAAGAACTTCTCATTAGATTATCGTCAAATCGGCATCAACAAAAGTCACTTTCATATATAGGTCCATGAAGGAAGAAGCAAGATGTCCTTCACTAGCCCCAAAATAAGATAGATCAGCTCATGGATTAATCAAAGCATTACAGTAATTAATTATGAGAGTATCATGTATTCTCTCCGCCCCACTCGTATTTGAATATGTGCAAAAAATGTCTATTTTTAATTGAACATTTTTATAAATAATAATAAATATATATATTTTTTTATCTATACCCTTTAAATATTTCATTAAAGTTAATTTTATTTTCTTTAATTTAAATATATATCATTATTTTACTATTTAATTAAAAAATAATTTATTATTTTTAATAATTAGAAATAACTCTCATATTAAAGTTGTGTAAATAGTAAATATTTGAATAACAATAGGATGGAGAAGAAAAATAAAATTCTAACAATTTCACCTGGAACTTGGAAGTAAGGACAAGACAACACATGTGCAAGCTAGAAACAGCCCCAGCAGTAGCCAATAAAATTGCCCTATTCCACGAATGGAGATGGTAAAGCTGCAGAGAGTATCTAATATTTCATGTTACTCTTCACTATAATTTTTTTTTTTAAACAAAGAATTTCCAGAAAAATTAACACAACCTAAACTTGGCCCGATTGATTCATGGTTCACTCGTTTTCACCCGTAATTGGATGTCCGTCGTGATTCTTTGCTACTTGTTTTATTTGGATGTCCCAACAACACTCCCAAAATAGAAACAAACATAATATTAATATACTCACAACACCCTTATTTTATTCCACTCAAACCCACTTTATTCTACTTTACTTGATTTCCGGTCCAATTTGTGTGTTGCAATCATCTTGGAACGGAGAGAGTATAATTTAGGGCTAATTGTTTAGAATTAGGGTTTAGAGTGCATAGTTCATTCAAATTAAAATTGAATCTAATTGCTTGTACACAGGAGAGTAAGTCTTTGGAAAATACTTATATCAGATTTGATCATATGCCCGCAGGTAGGCACAAAATTATTGTTGGGATTATACAGGAAAGTATGTTTTTACTTTGTATAATCAGACTAACTGAATTTCGGACTTATTTACTGAAATAAATTATTTATCATTGATGCTTTAAATATGATTGAATGTTACATATATTTACTGCATAATTGTTCATTAAATAGTACGTGTTACATTGTAGTTAATTTAGTGATACCAAGATCACAGAAGATTAAATTAACAGTTCCTTGTAACTAAAAGTACACCATTCACGACCTAGATGGAAATGAACAAACCATCGTGAAAGGTTGTAGTGTAAGGCTCAGATTGATTTGTCTTGACCAAGAGATTACACTAGTGCATGACTGATGCATTGAAGAGAACCTCTGAGGAGGATAAATTCTTGAGGCTATCGGGAAGAATTAGACCTCGATTGGTTAGTTATTTCTTAATCTTCGTCCCTTAAATAGGATTGCGTGTGGTTAATAACTATTGCTTTGACTTATTATGGAAAGAGAAACAGTGAGATTCAATACCCTATATCTTGGGCAATATTATTGGTCACATACGATTGCTAAGATTTAATCGAGGAGAATCGTTATTGCAAATGCGCTTGTTCGATTTGCCCCCTTGGGAGGTTCATAAGTTTTATCATACCAAATCTTGTAAGTGGAACTAGTTTCAGGTACGGATAATAATGTTGAACCGTTCCTTTACCAAGAATAAAAAATATTAATTAATGGAAAGCTATTTCAGTGGCTTGAATTAATTAATGGGCTAGATAATCTTAAACACGGGAAATAATAACCGGGAGCCATATTAACTGTAATATGGGTTAAGATGGATAGTGCAATATTAATTATGTAGTGAGATTAATTAATATTTATGGGCTTAAAAAATATTGTGGCTCAATATTGATAATTCAAGGTCCATTGGAAGGTCCAATCTTAATTCTCCTAAAGGCCCCCCAAGTAGCCCAAGATAAAGTCCAATAACTGAAAAAAGATGTTTAAAAATAAAATAAATTTGTTGCCTATTTTTTCTTGTGTTTTTCAAAAATTATGGATAAAAGGGGATAAATATTTTCTTTGAATTTTGTTATGGAATGAAGATATGTATTCTTGGAATACAAGATTATCTCATTAAATTCAAGAAATCTCCCACTTGGTTATTCATATAAGAGGTTTCGAAAAATTTTGAAGAAAAAGGGGAAAGAAAGATTTTTTTGATTTTCTTGAAAAGATATTATGGAAGATATGTATTTCTTGAAATACAAGAATATCTCATAAATTCAAGAAGATCCAAATCTTTGATTCTTGGTCCCTCTTTTTCGAAAATACCATAATATGATAAGGTGAGATTTTTGTGGAATATTTTAATTATGGGATAAAGAATATAGGAGATATATTCAAGATTTCTTGGAGATCAAGAAAAGATTTTCCCACATTGTTTTTCTACCCCAAAAATCGTCCATCACCCATCTATAAATAGGGGATGATTATTTAATTCCCAAGTGCAATTCCATGTGCTGGAAAAATTAACAAATCCACGAAAGTGGTGCAACAAAGTTTATTTTTTTTCCTTTTGTTAATTGTTCGCGAGTATCCTACCACCGGATTGTCGAGCAAGGACTAGAGAATACTTGGGAAGCACTTTTGGTGTGTTTTCACATACAAGACCATTGTCATTCCAAGAGGTACGTTCACGTAAACTCGTAATATTTTCGCATGCGTAGGATTTACGTGAATTATTTATATGCATGATTTGTTGTTGAAATTATTATTTAAATTAATATGGGTTAATTCATGCTAGTAATAATTGTTAGGATTAAATTTGTATTTAAATATTCATTCCCGAATAGATCCGGGCAAATTATTCCCCAACACTTATATGTACACCGCATATGTGCAAAGTGTCCACCATCATTTAATTAGTTTCTTTAATTAATTCAATCCTCTCAATAATTATATAAACCTAAATCATAAACCATGAACCCTAAACCCATGAACCATTCAGGCCGGGTGAACCATGAACCACTCGGGCCGGGTTAGAGTTCAGGTTGGGTTGGGTCCGGATCGGGTAAAAAAAATTAATATAATTAATAAAATTGGGTAAAATATGAAATATATATAAATGAGAAGATTGAATTAATTAAATAAACTAATTAAATGATGGTGGAGACCTTGCATATGTGGTGCGCCACATAAGCGGTGGACATATAAATTTGTGTCCACCTGCAGGCATATGATCAAATTTGATACTTATATATTGTCATTTATATTTGTGGAAATAAAGGCACATTCATTTAAAATTTTCAAAGCATCCATCATTTCTGTTTTATTTATACACTATATACATTTAGGAGGTGCATTAATTAAAGTGTGGAATATAAGGGAAGGAGCCGAGCTAGATTCAATAATACATGATAAGAATGTTCTCAAAAAAAAAAAAAATACATGATAAGAATAAAGAAGCTATAATTGAACGCTTATAATTCCAGCGCATATATAAAAATAAATGTGAGCAGCTCCAGCAGTTTGTTTAATTTTTTAATTGGTTTAACAATTTTTTTATGTTGATAAAACTAGAATAAGGTGTGTGATATTATATAATTTAATTATTATTTTTACTTAATATTAAAAAATAAATTATTATTGTATTCAATTAATAAAAATAAATTAGTATTAGAGTAAAATTTTAAAAATATCTCCATTAATTTAAAAATAATATGTTAATGAATTAAAATACTACACATAATTTATATTAAAAATACGTATACAAATACAATATAAATATAAATAATTATATATAACATACAAAAATTCAATAATAAAGAATCTTTACAGAATATTCTATTTTAGTGCAAAAAATAATGCAAACTGCTGGAGATTTTATTTGACTCTAGAATAGAATAGTACTGATTTGACTCTACAGTAGAGTGAACTTGCTGTGATACTCTAAAATATAATCACATACTCCTAATTTTGGATTCCCCCCCTCAATTACAGAATTGTAGGTGATGTTAAGTGTGTATTTGCAAGCACATATATTTCTAAAAAAGTGATATTAAGTGATTCTTGTAGTAAAATGAAAAATAAGGAGTATTTTAAAATAAGATGATTTTAAGAAGTTATCAAAGAGAAATGTGTTTGTAAAATAAGTGTTTTTAACAAGGTTATTAAATATTATTTTTTTGGGAGATATGTAAAAGTGTTTAAGAAGAAATCAAAAATTAAAAATTATTGCAGGACCAATAGAGCTAATAAACACTTAAAATATAAATTACACGTTTTAAGAGTTAAAAAAAAAAAAAACTTTTACTTTTTGCGGAGTTTGCAAACGGACCCAAGTATTACATGATCTAGCTTCCTATTTGTAGAATTTATAGTGCGACAAATCTATGAAAAAATTAGTTGTACGCCGGTGTGTGATTCACATTGCTGGGGCATATATTGTTCCCTCTTGAATTAAATCTTGAAATCCTGCACAAAATTGGAAAGGCTAGCTAAGTCCATATGGAAGTGACGGCTCACCAATCTGTTGGGTCCCACTGTACGGATCCTTTTGTTTATTCCATTTAAATCTTCACATTAATTGGCAGCTAAACAATTACCAGGTGGTAAAAAAAATTCATTTCAATTGCTCTTAATTTGCAGCAGAAACTAATTTGATATCAGATTCAGAGACGTCAATCATTGAAGAGAAGGTCATATTTTTTGAGCTGTAGAGTCGAACATTTATGATGCATATAGTATATGTTGTTATATTTGGAAGAGTAGTTTCTGTGTTTAAAGCATACTTTTCAAAGAATAATGCCTAGGGGTGAAAATCGAATTAACGGTCGAATCGAATCGAATTTTCTAATTCGGTTCGGTTAATCAGTTTTCGGTTCGGTTTCGATTTTGAATTTTATAAATTTTGGCTTTTCGGTTCGGTTAATTTCCGGACAAAAACCTAAAAAATCGAAATATAATTATTAAATATATAATTATTAATTTATTATATAAATAATTTTATTTTTAATTATGTCCATGGACGAGTATGGATTATTATGAAATTTGTTATGAATTGAAGGAGGTTTATCATTTTTTTTGTCTTTGTTGAACTATGTCATCACTTATTTTATTTAATGATCTTGTGGGTTGTTGTTATTTAGTGCATGAAATTTATGAATTGTGTTTTTCTATTGAAAATTTTATGTTATTTTTATTTATGTATGGCTTAAAAAGACAAAAAAAAAAAATCGGTTAATTCGGTTAAAAAAACCGAACCGAAATTTTCGGTTCGGTTACAATTCGGTTTTCAACCTTATTCGGTCGGTTCGGTTAAGAATAATACAATTTTGGTTTGGTTCGGTTTTGCTTATTCGATTCGGTACGGTGACCAAACCGATCGATGCTCACCCCTAAATAATGCCACATATTCTAGGCTTCTAGCGGCTGCTTGTATAAGTATTAATACTGTATAATTTAGACCACGCCTTTCCTGCTTTGCTTTCAATTTATATTCTTTCTTGTTTCTTTTCCTTTTCATTTTTCTTTTGTTTCCTTTTTCTTGATATTTTTCATTCGTTGTGGTTTCAATTTATTTATATTTATTTCTTACTAATTTTTTCAAGGTATTAATCATAGATTCGTAATAATAAAGGATATGCTTAAACTGTTAAAAGTATTAGTCATAATACTAAAAGGTATCACTTTAACTGTTGAAAGGTATTCGTCGTAATACTAAAAGGTGTCACCTACTTGATAGATCAGAAATTGGCCATTAGAAATTGTGCAGAGAGACCTGATGATCCATGCATCCATTTGCATCTTATTTATCAGGCAGCTAATTAAGCAGCATCTCTACTATATTTATCTTCTTTGGTATAAGCTTGTTAGCAAATAGAGAGAATTTTGGTGGAATTCAGTATCAATTTAATTTGTGTTATGCTGAAAATAATAAATATTGTTCAATAAAATTAATTATGTGAAAAAAAAATTTGTACTGTTTGAATATATTTGAATTGTACACCTACCGTACAAGATTTTATCATATACCAGTGAGTCTCCGGTGAAACCTTCTCACCCTATGAAACTTTCATTTTTTTATTTTTTTTATGTGATAAATGGTGATTCGAATATATGACATAACAGTATAGGTAGTGGTGCTCTAACCACTTGAACAACTCTATGAAACTTTCATTTAATACTATAACATTCATTTAGTGATACTATTACAATTTATAAAGTAATATCACGCAATTTGACGTGTTTTGTGTGTGTTTTTTATTACGATATATTAATTTATAAGAATAAAGGTTAGTCTTGTATGTATTATATAGTGTATTTTAGAAATTTGCAATTTTTTTAATTGAAACTTGGGATTTCTTACACTGAAACGTACAACTATATTTTACGGCCACCGGTTTGCACATTTTAATATAACATATTGTAAAATTTTAAAATACTGTATGAAGTGCAAGGTGCACCGGGTGTCCAAGAAACTATGATTTTACTTAAATAAACTAATTTCATGCTAATATAAAACTTTTTCGTAGAGGAGCTTAAGTCAAATTATAATGATTTAAGACCCTGGATTAAATAAAATGAGTATGAATGTGTGTAAAAAAACAAAAATAGTTAGGAAAAGCAACTTAAATGGTGGCCCTACTGCATGTCAACTCAACTCAGTAGCCTCTCTCTAGTCTGTATACCTGAAGTATGATTTTCTTCATCTCCTGCCTTGTATTCCTTTAACCTTCCTTATTTAGCATCACCATTTCTAATTATATCAAAATAGATCAACGATGAAGCGAGGCAAAGATCTGGCACAAGGATCATCCCCCACCGTCGATCTGGCGGTTACAACCACCACTCCAAGCCGTTACGAGTCCCAAAAGAGGCGCGACTGGAACACGTTCGGGCAGTTCTTGAGGAACCTGCAACCGGCGGTACTGGCGATGCCCCACTGCAACAGCAACCACGTGCTCGAATTCCTGAGGTACTTGGATCAGTTCGGGAAAACTAAGGTTCACTTGCAGGGCTGCATCTTCTACGGGCAACCGGAGCCCCCCGCCCCCTGCAACTGCCCCTTGAAGCAGGCCTGGGGCAGCCTCGACGCGCTCATCGGAAGGCTACGCGCCGCCTACGAGGAGAACGGCGGATCGCCGGAGATGAACCCGTTTGCGAGCGGCGCCATAAGGATGTATTTGAGGGAAGTCAAGGAGTGTCAAGCTAAGGCTAGAGGGATTCCGTATAAGAAAAAATCTAAGAAGATTAATAAATCTGCAGGAGCCGGAGCTGCACCTAAAAATGATGATGATCAACAATCCGGTTCATCCTCATCAATGCGCTTTTCTTGAAATCCAATTATCAGGTTCTCCATTAAGTAATAATATTAATTTTGGTCAATTTTCTATGCAATATCTTTGATCGGATTTTATTTTCTATTGCAATCTGTGTTGATATATCATACTACTCCATCATTTTGATTATACACGATGTGGGTGTGATACTACTTGTAGTAGGATTTAATTTTCATTTTTCTTGAAATTAAAGATTCACTTAATTTATTCTGAATATATACGTAGGTAAGTTAATTAATTTCAACTGGATCAATTAAATGCTTAAAAAAATATGGATAAATTGAAAAAAGGATCGTATGTGTGTGTATATATTTCAATAACTTTTTACATACATTGGAATCGCCGACGAAAAGGTAAAGCTCCTGGGTTTAATTCAATTTGCAGATAAAAACAAAATCGGAACAGACTTCTAAAGGCTGTTCTTCAATCACTTCATAAACCCTAGCCAGGAAAAAATCTACAACAACCACCTCTAACTCTTAATTCTCAACATAAACCCATAATTTTCATCCGCAAAAAATGTATATTAATTTATCATTCGTCATTAATATAATTTAGAATTTAGAAAATAATTAATGAATATTTTTATATACATTCTTGATCGTCTACCTTTCAGCACCGACACCAGGTACAAAATCATCGATTTTATTTCTTGTAAAGTAAACACACCCAGGGAAAGATCACCAATTAATTTCATTAGTCCCATCAGACTTCCATTTTTAATCATGTTTTCAGATTCTTGCAGATCTGTTGCCCCCCACAAAATGTGATTTGTGTTGGAGGGTGAGGGGTACGCAATTGCATGCTTTTATATCAAGAATGGGACAAATTTCTATAAACTATAATTATTTCCTACTTTTATTATAAGATAATTGATCAAATGATCAAGATATATTATCTAAGAACTATGCATACATGTCATCATTGTACTAATTAATATCCCTTCAGAGTGCACCAAAAAATAAAAAATGTTTATTTAATCATACCTTAATATTCTGCCATTAAATAGTATTGAAGAAACAATATAAACGAATTAATTTCACCAACTCTCTACTAGTTTAAATTTTAGATAAAATGAAATTCTTTTTTGGTATCATAGTCAAAAGACTTAATCCACGTCCTGAGTTCATGATTTCTCATCGAAAACTACTCTATCCATAGTCTCCCCTAATATAATAAGAAAATTCAACCCATCATAAAAGTGAGTGTTTAGGAAATAATATAAACAAATTAATTCAACATTACTATAAAAATTAGGTCTTTTAGATGAGTTGAAATTCTTTCAAAAAAGCCACAATAATATTAACTTACTTTTCCATTAATTCTATTGTTAGTCCATAAACGGGATTTAAATCGATTTGGTCCCATAACTTTGGACCTTTATTGAAATGGTCCCGTATGTATCGCATGTTTCAATTTAGTCCCGTATGTTTTCAATTTGTGCCAATTTAGTTCCAAGACGCCGGAGACCGGTCAAACTAGCTAAAACGACGTCGTTTTTTGGGGCGTGTTTTGCGCCCGCCCCTAATTTTGATCGGAGAAAGCTGACTGGCATCGACTTGAACACGTGGCACGCCATGTGTGTATCGCATGTTTCAATTTAGTCCCGTACATTTTCAATTTGTGCCAATTTAGTCCCAAGGCGCCGGAGATCGGTCAAACTAGCCAAAACGCAGCGTCGTTTTTTTGGGGCGTGTTTTGCACGCCGCCTAATTCGATCGAAAATCTTGTTGGCATCGACTTGGACACGTGGCACACCACGTCTGTATCGCATGTTTCAATTTAGTCCCGTATGTTTTCAATTTGTGCCAATTTAGTCCCAAGGCGCCGGAGACCGGTCAAACTAGCCAAAACGACGTCGTTTTTTGGGGCTTGTTTTGCACGCGCCCCTAATTTCGATCGGGAAATGCTGACTTGCATCGATTTGGACACGTGCCACGCCAAGTGTGTATTTTGCCAATTAAAAAAATGAAAAAAGAAAATAAAATTATACATCATTAAATAAAAATAAAAAAGCTCTCGGATTGTCAAACAACTATCTCTAGTTATCACTTTCTTATGAGAATGGGGTTTGGATTTGGTGTTGTCTCCAACTATGGTGAGATTTTCCCTTACATTTGTTTAGCCTCAATGCTAAGGTTGGGAAAATATCTCTAAGCTTAGGATACATCGTGAGTTGCTTAGATTGGGTTCTAGAACACTATTTGAATATATTTGTATATCTACAGAGTTGTGTTCTATGGTGGAAATGCTTGAGTATATGCCTTCTTAGCTCTGTAGCATCGTTTGCTATATTCTCCACGCATCCACACTTAATTTAATGGAAGATCTTGTATTTATAGTGTGGATTTGAATGTTAACGTTGGAGAGAATCACATTCAAATCCATACTATTCTTGTAAGTTCTAGACTTTTTCAGTTGGTTGTCTTCCTCTCATTGGTCCGTCGGTTTGGATTCCAATTTATATTCCTCCGTTTCTTCGCTTGAACATTCAGGTTTGTCTTGAGTATTGATGATCTTGAGTCTTGATAATTACTATGTCTTCGAATTCTCTGAGTCTCGGTGTCTTGAGACATCTTGAGTCTTGATTCTCGATTTCATATTGAGTCTTGAGTTCTCGATTTCATCTTGAAGTCTTCAGTCTTGGCCAAATCGAAAAATTCATCATCTTGATTCTTGATTCATTTCTGTGGGAGTCTTGAAACTTGATTTCATCTTTGAAACTTCAAACTTCTTCATAAACTCTTGAGTCTTGAGAATCTAATCGATCTATATATCCGACTATACACGGTCTGAGATAACATCCTAAACACTCTAAAACCTCAATCCTCGACTCATCTATCAAGATTATCCCGAACATGTCATACTCGGGGTTTTGAGATCTAATCAAAATCTTCTTTTATTAAATTCATTTCCCAACAATGGACATCGGTAGCGGGGAGCATGGGTGATTTTTTTTTTAGCGTTTCGTTGGATAAAGTTGCAGAGAGAGAGAAAAGGGGAGTGATTTATTTTATTTTTATTTAATGATTTGTAATTTTATTTTATTTTTTCATTTTTTTAATTGGCAAAATACACACGTGGCATGCCACGTGTCCAAATCGATGGCATGTCAAAGATTTCTGTCCAAATTAGGCGATGCAAGCCCAAAAAAGCGACGTCGTTTGACTTGGTTTGGTCTCCTACGCTTTCTAAATTGACAAAATTGAAAACATACGGGACTAAATTGAAACATGCGATACAAGGCGTGCCAAAAAAGATGTCGGTCGGCTTTCTCCGATCGAAATTAGGGCGCCAGGCAAAACACGCCCCAAAAAAAACGTCGTTTTGGCTAGTTTGACCGGTCTCCGGATTTTGGGACTAAATTGGCACAAATTGAAAACATACGACTAAATTGAAACATGCGATACAAACACGGTTCAAAAATATCGGTCGATCTAAATTAAATTGAAACATGGTCGTTTTTGCTATTTGACCGGACCACTAAATTGGCACAAATTGAAAACATACGGGACTAAATTGAAACATGCGATACATACGGGATCATTTCAATAAAGGTCCAAAGTTATGAGACCAAATCGATTTAAATCCCGTCCATAAACAGTGATCTTTACGATGGCATTTTAGAAATTAATGTTTATAAATGCTTACTTGTCCTTTGTATCTTTACTAGATTGCCTTCTGTCTGTTTGATTTCGTGGGACATCACGACTATTCATTTTTTTTTTTCAAAGAGTGGGTCTTATGTGCATCTGAGTGCACTGTGCATTCATAGTGTATTTTAAATTTTTAATAGTGTGTAACTATACAAAACAGAAACGTGTAACTATTTCAAACAGAAGCATGCAACTATGTTCTCATATTAACAATTGCATTTTTCTATGTAAATAAGTCACACTTTTCAGCATAACAAATTACACTCTTCTAAAATACACTATGAGTGCACGGTGCACCTGAATGCATACACGACCTAGCCTTTTCCAAATGCTTTTGATTTTCTTTTTTTTTTTTAATACGAAACACAAAACTATCTAAGTTATTGGTTTTAATTATTCCCAGATTGACAACCAGGTGGCTTAGCCCACCTGGCCACTGGACTCCTCAATTGAGTGGGAGACTCAGGTTCGATTCTTTGAGAACGAATTGGAGTATGAGAGTTATAAGGTGACTTGGTGAATTTGTAGAGTGTTTGGGTGTTTGGTGTACTAACTACTAACAACTAATTTTGTCTGATAAAAAAAAAAAAAAAAAAAATTCCCAGATTGACAAATTCTTTTTATGCAACAATTGAGTGCACTTTTTCTGCATTTATAGAAGCCATGGTGCTTGGATTTTCCAAATAAATTAAATGTGCGGCTTTGCAAAATATTTTATACTTAATTTGCTCTTACGATTAGCTTTTGCAAAATGCGAGAAAAATGGTTTATATATGCAAGCATCGATATTTAACTATCGATCTCCTTAAGCGTTTCATTTTCTTTCTGAATTAAGTTTTTTTTTTCAGTTTTAATTGATCTGCTAGGTATATATTGAATGTTTATTCTATTAAGTATATATACTTTTTCAAGCACTTACTAATGTTCGAATTTCTGTTAGTGTTGGAAATTCTTAAATTATGCAATTAAAACTTGCTGTTGCTTGACACTGATGCCCAAAATTTATTAGAATTATATGATATGCGGTGACGATACCATTTATATATTATAATACACACGTTTATTAAATGAAACATAATATTATAAGGGTTTCCATCAACACAAATAGGATATGGCTTAATCAGGACACTTAGCTGCAGTAATTACAAAAAGAAATGTATCAGCCATTTTTTCAACCAATAATAATTTTGTTTCTGCAATCTAAAATAAGATGAAAATGTAAAAGATATATATATTGGATTCATTTATTAGGGATTTCTGTGATAAATGTAAATGCAGATTCAGATTCAGATTCTACAAGAAACACTACCTAGTATCATAGTTAATTTAGGGTTTGGGGTGGTGGGGGGATGAAATTACCTCTATTTTTCAACTGCAGAGAACATCCTGCAGTCTTGACTTTTAAAATATTCACAGAACTTGTGTGCAAATGCTCTCTAACTGCTGCATTTTCAATTCATACAACTTTAAATTTAGGTTGCATATTTAAATCTAAATAAGGGTTAAAAACTCAAGCTCCATTTCACATTGTGTTAGAATCATGTATAGTTTACTAGCATGTGTCAATGCTCATAAAGATTAGAAAAGATAATGGAAATTAAGGATGTTGTGTCATGTTATGATCAGAAAAAAAAGTTTTTTGGTCCCATAATTTTTCTATAATCCGTTTTTTATCCCAAAAAATTTAACTTTTCAATTTTGGTCTCATAACTATCTCGATTATCCAATTTTTGTCCCATTTTCGCGGAAAACATAAAATTTTGTCTTTTTTTTTTATCAGACACAAGTCACATGCCAGTTAAAATAGGGGTTTCCCGAGCTCGTAGTTGACGTGGATGTTAAAAATTAAATTTTTCCGCACTTGGGACAAATTTTCTTGTTCTTTCTAACTTTTTAGAAAAATGAATTTTTCTTTTAACAATCAGTGTACACATTAGATACGAGCTCGGAAACTCGCATTTTTAACCGATACGTGACTTGCGTATGAATGAAAATGATAAATTTTTTTATTTTTCGATAAAAATGGGACAAAAATTGGACAATCGAGATAGTTAGGGGACCAAATTTGAATAGTTAAATTTTTTGAGACAAAAAATGGATTACAGGAAAGTTATAAGAATAAAAAACTTTTTTTCTCGTCATTTTCATGTCTACCACAAAATCAGTGATTTTTTGAACACATCATGTCTTGTTATACAATGATATAACATCTTTTGTTGCACCATATGGCACATTAGTGTAATTAATGAGAAAGCATGCGATCATAAATGTGATTATATAATGATATATATATACATATGTCATTCATCTAAATAAATAGTGCAACAGAATATGTTACGCCATTATATAACGGGAGATCTCACTATCTGGACCCTTTTTTTTGGGCATCAAAGATTATCTCCTAATCAGATTATTTATCTCTAGCTAGTTGTTCCGTAAGAAAACAAGCTGTCTGTGTGCACATAAACACATAGTGGTTTTTTCCGGAGATACTGACACCCATTACCAGAGAACTTTTGCTTTTGAGGTTGAATTCATGATGATTTCATAAAATTTGTTGCCTTTTGGCCGGTATTTCATGAACATTTTGCTGAGCAAATATCGATCCTATAAATTAAAGGTTCAAATGGGCTCCTTGATTGATGGAGTACATGTTAAAGGTTGTTGATTAGGTTAGCATTGAATTAGGTTCTTTAATTTGTAGTTAATTCGAATTTGACATAATATGTTAATTAATCTAGTGCATTATCATTATAAACTGATCATTTTCCTTGATGCAATTATATATGTGCAGTTTGGTCACGTGTCATTCATCATCTCGTGTTCTATGCCTTAAAGTCTAATTAAAAATGGTGGCAAACACCATCTCTAAATGCATCATATATTTATGTGATGATACAAGTGAGCACGATATAAAATGTTGTTTTTTATTTGATTAGCTAGTGTTATTATTTCCTTCAATTTTATATATATCTCTATATATTTTCTGTAATATCCTTGTTACGAACATTGATTCCAACTAATAATTAATAGTTTTGGATCACTTTTATAAACAGGAACATGAGATGATGTCGTAGCTAAAGGCCGGCGAAATTTGTATTAATTGAAGTCGATCGTCATCTTGGTTGCAATTATGTTAGGGATGCATGGAAATGCTGTTTTTGCACACCTGGGAAATAAGTCCATTGGGTGCCTCCACTTATTTTGCAGCTGTAATTTTTTCTGTAAAACTTGTAACATCATAATGTTTCCCTATGTACAATATATATTCATGCGGTTACGTTGTAATTAACTTTCTCTAACACGCTCTCTGATCCTCTCGCTTTATTAATTACTTTGTTCTCTTTGGGATGTCATGTTTACGTAATGGTGTAACATCTCATGTTACAGAACTGTCAATTATATGATTATCTATCACATGTTTTAAAAAATCTCTTCTTCGTCTTTCAAATTTTACCAAATATCACGTTTGCAATCTTACCAAATATAGTGTCTGCGAATCCTCTTCTCACTCCCAATAAAGACATAAAATATGTGGTGAGCTGATTACTTGAATTTTGAAACTTATACTGTATATATCTTGCCGTTTCTTTCATCGATCATTATTGTTTTTTATATGTAATCTTTATTTAGATTCTTGTTTAAATTCAGCAACTTCCACATTTACTTACAATGGCTTATTGCTATAATTATCTGTTTTCTTGTTTCTTCAAGTAATTAAATAAGGAAGCTTGATGATCTGAAATCAATATTCCCGGGGTTACATATTTGTATATACTCTCATGAAGTTTCAAATTGCGAATTCTTTGAATTATAAGAGGTTGATATTGCAAATGTGATATTTGGCAAAATTAGAGTGAGATAGAGGTAAATTAACTTTAAATCATAGATTAGCTTATGTTTATCGTAGCAGTTATTAAGTGGTGTAACAAGAGATGTTACAATAACAACTAACAAGTAACAAGGCATCTCGACTACTCTATTGTTATCTTAGCGTGGTAGTGTTATTGAGCTTAACTTTTTTTTTTTTATTATCGAATTTAGGTCTAGTTTAATTATCGAATATATTTTTGATTTCATGAGCTTTTTCGAACTTAATTGAATCCAAACGAGTTTACATTTATCATAAATATTATGTGTGAAAATATTAAATTAAAGTTAAACCATTCAATTTAATTTATACGAACTAGTCCACGAGTTTACTAACGAGCATTTTTACGAGCTAACAAATTGGATGTCATTTAGTTTGAATTTGTTTGTTTATATTAACAAGTTTTATTAAATGAGATCGAACGAATATTTTTCGTGTCGAATCACGACACGAGTGCTGTTTAATTTGTACATGAATCAAAATAGAATGAAATTCACATGAAATAAGTTCAAACAAATGTTACTCTTCAATTTATGTTCATAACTTCTGCATTTAATGCAAAATTTCGGTTAAAATGAACTTTGGCAGACTTAAATAAATTTCCAAGATAGACATTTATCGAAGCCTTTATATATTTTTTTTGGAACCATTATACAAGAAAAGAAAAAACTCACTTTCGTAATAGACCAGGCTTGGATCTTATTTGGCTAATCGTGTCAAGCTTCCAATTGCAAAGTGATACATTTATAAAAACAAACAAATATAATTTTGCAAAGTTGTTTTCAAACTAATCCAATGAATATATATTGTAAAATTAAATATGATAATAAAAGTTTCTTTCATATGATGGTTCATTACATTGATGAGATATAGCAAAGTTGAGTTTATCATCATCTATCTATCTATGTTGGTGTGATGATGTGGTCAAAGGGAAATCGGAATGGGTTGGGAGAAAATAAAAACCGAACTAGAAAACACTATGAACGAGATCTCTTATTCTTTATTTGACAAAAGAGGTCACATATTTTGATACATCTCTAAACTGCTCTATATTTTATAAAACGAGTACAAAGAAAAGCCCAAATAATATATCGAAAGCCCAGCCCAATTTCTTGGGCTACATACATATTGCAGCCCAACACAATTATTAGATATATTACATGTGGAGTAGGGTTGACATTATGAGATGCTGTTGATAATTTCTCAGGCGCTATCATTTGATTAAATCAAGAGAAAATTGTAATTTCCTCATCAGTGTCCTAAAACAAACTTCAATCTTGATTTCCTAATTAGTAACCACAGATTGCCTGCTCGTCACTTTTTAGTTTTTACAGGAAGGAGACTTGTGCAGCTAGGGATGTCAACGGGCCGGGTCGGGTAAAAGTGCTTCAAGACTGCACCTGCACCCGACCCATTCTTTAATACTTGCGCGGGCATGTTGACCACGTCATGGCGGGATCGACCCATTCTTCTAAAGAAAAAATTTAATTCTATTTTAAAATATTTAATATAAATTTAAAATTTTAATTGAAAAAGTTAATAAATGTTATTAGAAGCATGTTTATAAATTTGTTTTCACATTTTAAAGATATTGATATTAATATGAATTTTTATTAAATTACCATATTATATTTAATATGATGTTTATCAATATATATTGACCTAAAATATATTTATGAAGTTGAATTATTGTTACTTAGATATTATATATACTACTCCCTGGTCCCAATCTTTATGGAAAAGTACCCACTTTTTTTGTCTCAATCTTTATGGTAAAATTACTTACACATTTTATCACTTTATCACATAAAATATTAATAAACAACACTTTCTACCCTCAATTACACATCACTTTATCACTTTATCATATAAAATACTAATAAACAATTCTTCCTACCCCACCACTTTATCACTATTCCACTATTACACTAAATGCTTATGAACAGTCACAATCCCACGAAGATTGGGACGGAGGGAGTAATAAATATGAAAATTGTAGTAATAAATTATATTTATATATATTATATCTAATATATATATTAAAATTTAATATAAAAATGGGTCCAAACGGATCGGGGTAAGAGTCATACCCAGACCCAACCCGCTACGGGGCACTGGGCGGGCAACCCGAACCTCGAACGTTGCGGGTCAGGACGGGACGGAACGGGTCGAATCAATGTTGACATCTCTATGTGCAGCTATCATTTATGAAACAGAGCACCATTTTAATATTTTAAACTTAATTTTTGCTTTAAAACATTATTATTCGGGTAGTATATAATGGGAGTTTATTTCATACGAGTTTATTCCCACAGATTACTCTCTCATCTAAATAACCATGGAGTTAGCTATCGATCTGGATGTGTTGACAAAAACTCTTGTGAACTTGAGTTTACATGAACTATTTTTTTTTTTACGTGAACCCGAGTTCATTGTTATGCATATGAAATGTTACTTTAAAATTCAAGCATTTTTAAAACAACAATAGTGTGTATACATAACAGTGACACTAAAAAAGAGGAATTCATTGGGACCTAATCGTCTGTGATTATGAACAATAAGCAGAAAAAAGAGTTGATAAACAGTCTGAGAGGCAGGAAGTGAGAATTGATAACTTATACTCATAGTACTAAAGAATCTCTGATCTCGTAAAACTAAGAGAAATAAACACTTGACAATATACTCATCCCACAAAAGAACTAGAGATCATCCAAGCTGAGTATCTATAGGAATATCTAAAATTAGCCACACCTGTACGTATATGCAGAGCTAACTCAAATCAACTGGTATTTTCTAAAATGATCAGCTTATCACTTTGCCAAACCTTGCACCCACATCTACAAGCAACTGTCTGTTACACGAGAGAGAAAACAATGTAAGTGTTTCGTTTCTAAAGCAATAGAGATATTATAGATGTAAATAATCAGGCATCATGCAATTGAGTCTTGTAAATTCAATCCTTCATCTTTCAAATGTTAGTGAGAAATGAATAGAATGCCCATTTCAAATTACAGGTTTTTCGTACTCACGTAAATCATGTGAAATGAAGCAGAGGAAATTAAGAAATAACAAATCAATTAGGAAGATATCCATGATCTACTTAACATTTTGCATTGTTTAGGCATCCCAAGGTACATAGTTATCAGTGAAAGCTGATTGCAAATTGATAGAGAAGAAATCGAGAGGACAGATTGGAAGACGAGGATTAAGCTCTCGTACATTTATTGTTAGCAGCAACTACAGACAATAATAGCATAAACAACCAACTCTATCAATAGTTATTTTAATTAGAAAGCACTGTATTTGTTTACAGAATTATCATCCAAAGTTAAAGGAGGTTCACCTATCTATATCCAACAGTAAATCACTCAATAACCATTTACCAGTATAGAATAAATACAACTAAATTATGCCATGTTACTGCCTTTTGCATTGTTATTCATGAATGAGACACAGGACTTGTGATGCATGGTTTTTTGGCAATTATATTCAAACAAATTATGCAGCATATGTTATCCAGGGGTACGGTAAATCAGCAGATGGTACAATCAAGAGTGCTGAATATAAGATGTGATGTTAAACTACAAGTCATAAGAGCATTCCTGAAAACGTATTCTATCCAAAAACCGGCTATCCTGAATCCCGAAACAACAATCAAACATCTCCAAATGACAAATCAACAAGTTCAAAGGCCATCATCAGCCAGAAATCTAATTTTGTTCATCAAAATCTTGTTAGACTACATTTAAAAACCATCAGTGCTGCTTATTTCTCATCCTCTATAGCCAAGCAATTATAATCACTAGTAGGCTATACAAAAATATCTACCTAACACATATTTGAAATGCAAGTCTTGGCAATTAAAATGTGATCACTGCTAAACTAAATGCATCATCTTCATAGCTATAAAGTAGCATTCAAAACAGTTTGCAAATGTGGAAGAGCATAGGATAGAATGAATATGAAAAGGGCATTTCTTTTGAACAATAAGCAAATGAAATGAAACATCAACAAACACAAACTTACTGTTTTCAGAATTCCAATTTGAGCGTTTTAGGTTCTCAATCTGAACCTGTGATTCCATAAACACCTTCATTCTCTGAATCTCCAAATCCTTGGCAAATTGCATTCTCTGTTTCTCCAATTCCACCATTTGCCTCTGCTTCGCATCCTCCACTTTCTCGTATATCTTGCCTATCTTAGTTATCGCCTCAGCTAACCGCCGGTACCCTTCTCTCACCACCGTCTGCTCCTCCTCCGCCGCCCTCTTTCTCTTCCTCCCCACCGCCGGAATCCTCTGCCGCCGCCCGCCCCACGCTCCGGAATTCCCGTCCTCTTCGTACTCATCATCGTCGTCGTCATCGTCCTCTTCAGCCTCCATCGCCGCCGCCGCCGCCGCCATCACCGAGAAATTCCTCTCCGTAACGCTGCCGGGTCCGGTCCGCTTCGACCGGGGCCCCACCGGTACCGACCACGGCAGCTTCAACAGATTTCGAATCGCCGGATCTTTCTCCGGAGAGATTTTCCGGTGATGGACCGGCGATTCGCGGGGCGGCGATGGGGACGGCGAGGGCTCCGGCGAGGAGGAGACTCTCCGGCGGAGGTTCCTGGTGTGGCCGTTTGTGGTATTGGCCTTGGAGAAAGAGTCGCCGATTAGGGAGTCAAGGCTTTGGAAGTGGGGCCACGTGGAGGCGTATCGGCCATTGGATTGCACGATTTTGGACTTCTCGATCTTGTACTTCTTCTTGGTGGTGTCGATTCGGTTTTTGCACTGGACGTCGGAGCGCCGGAGCTTCGCCGACGTGGCGTGGAGGGCGTTGACGGCGTCGGCGACCTCCTGCCAGTGTTTCTGCCGGAGATTTCCGCGGTTCAGTTGAAGGTAGTGGGCCCCCCACGCCTCAATTAGGGTCCGGGTTGCTTCCTCCGACCAGCAGTCCTCGCGGCTCGGGAAAACCGCCGGCCGAGCCGGCTGGGGTTCGGGCGGCGGCTCGGATTTTGCGGGCGATTGAGGGGACGGCGGATCGAGTTTT
Organism: Stenogyne calaminthoides; assembly: GCA_037126765.1. Classification (NCBI taxonomy): domain Eukaryota; kingdom Viridiplantae; phylum Streptophyta; class Magnoliopsida; order Lamiales; family Lamiaceae; genus Stenogyne; species Stenogyne calaminthoides. The sequence continues at coordinate 45,419,893 of JBBCBC010000004.1, forward strand.
TCGTCGTCGGAATTGAGGCGGTGAAGCGAGGGGGAGAGGGCGGCGGAGGGGGTGGATTGAGACGACATGTCGGTGGCGGTCGGCGGTGGAATTTTGAAAGAGGGGAATTTGGTGAAATTGAAAATAGTTTGGGCTTTGAAATTGGGAGGACGGCCTTGACACACCGGTAAGCGCTAACTGTAAAAACACACTTTCTAAGTTTTTTTTCTACCGTCTTCCTTTTTAATTAGAACATGAGGGGTATTGTAAACGGGGGTGATGGAACTTAGTTTTGATATTTAAATTATTTATTTATTTTTAGTATACTAGTAAATTAGAGTCTGTAAAATTTATGGAATATTTTATACAAGTTTTTATTTCAATTTTCAACTAAAGTTTTTCTTTTCCAGATGTGGTTTTATGGATGAAACACCTCAAAAGCTAAAACTTTGTTTATGATCTCATCAATAGTTTATTGGTAAAAGTTACGGGGTGTTTGCAACCTCGTTTCAATAGTGGAGAAACACTTATTTTAGAAATTGGTTTCAATAGTGTAGAAAGCAAATTTATTTTATTTTGTGTTAGGCCAGACCCAACTTTTTTGAAAAAATAAAGTCTTTTTAGGGGTGAATAGTGTTTGAAAACACCCCCTTAGTCGAGTACCCATTTACAAAATAATTCTAAATTATTTTGTGGATAACACACTTCAGTGCACTTGTTGTATCGTATAATTTTTTTACACAAAAATAATGCTTTAACTTTATATATAAACTAATATTATCAAATCTTTGTTCACATTTATTGTTGACAAAATTTTGTATAGACCTGATTCATGTTATGAATTTTGTTTTTAATTTATGACATTTGAATTTATTTAGAGTATGATACGGGTCAAGTTTAGTTTGTTAGAAAAATATATTGAAATTGGTGAAATTGATCAAATAATTCAAATTCATAGAATAAATCGAGTTAATGAAAGACCAACTTTAACTATTTTCTCGTGTTCTAGCGAGTGAGTTTTTTTATTAGTATTTAAAATTATAAAATAATTTTTAAGAAAACATATAATAGAGGAGATGCAGATCTATTATACCCCTCCTTAAAATTAACTTTATTATTTTAAATACTAATAAATAACTCGCTCGCTAAACTAAAAAAAAAAAGTAGGTGTGAATAAAGAATTGGGACGAAATTAATATTTTTTATTATATTATTTTTTTAAACAGGGCAATATTAATCAAAATTGATTTGTTTTTTTTTACCCAACTCCAAGTGTAACCCAGCCCAGATCCGTGGTTCTCACATCCTGCGATAAAAAACAGCTGATTTAATTAAAAGAGGCCCACTCATAAAACAGGCTTGCATATCCAGGTCCAAGTCAGTTACCTTTGGGCTGTAAAAAGAGAGTTAATTTTGGGGCAGGTCAAATTATAGTTAGAAGGCCCATAAACGTTTAGCTCACAATTTTCATAAAAAAAAATTTGAGAACAAAAATAAACTTTGGATAGTCACCCAAAATATATATTGGCAATTTGGCAACGACACTTACAGCATAGTTTCATACCCAAAAAAAACTCCTATTATGTTTAAGAGTCACTCTCTTGTACACCCCATGACACCAATTCAAATTGGTGCAATTTGATTCAATTTTAATTTGGATGCACTATGCACTCTAAACTCTAACACCTAAACAATTAACTCTAAAATCCTAAATGATATATGAACTATTCGGACCGGGTGAATCATGAACCACTTGGGCCGAGTGAATCATGAACCACTCGGGTCGGGTTTGGGTCCGGGTCGGGAAAAAATCTAAAATTGAAATTAAAGTTAAAAGAAAATTGAAATTGAAAAAAAAAAAAAAAAAAAACTAAAACTGAAAAAAATAAGAAAAAGAACTCCTAAAATTAAATTGTACAAAATTGATTTAGTACAAATGGTGGACATGAGAATTTATATATGTTTAATATAAACCTGGGCCGGCCCCACTTTGATCCATAACGAATATGGCTAATAGGTCCACTGGAAAATGCAATAATCATGATTCTATAATTCTATTATTACCCATTCTCAATCACGGTTCTGTGTTGCGGAGTTGGATAAGTGCAGGGGATCCTTGTCCTTAGGGCTTAGGCATGTTAAAAAAAACCCGGACGGTTCCGCGGTTTCGGTTTTGGAACCGAATCGAAACCGTAAAATACACGATTCGGTTCCGGTTTCATCATTTCTAAAACCGTAAACCGTCGGTTCCGGTTCGAACCGCCGGTTCTCATGTTTTTTTTTTTTTTTTAATTTCAATGGTTTAGATCTCCTTCAACTCAATCCAATGACTATAATAATTTGTAGTGTACTACTAGCCTTCCACTAGTTTTACTAATTTACTATTGTTGCATTTTAATATTGTTCTAATGTAGAATTATTTGATGATGTATCAATTAGACAATTATCATGTATTTATAATTATCTAATTATAAAATTATGTATTTTTAACTATTGTAATCTTCCATTTAAATTCTCATAACAATAATTTGCCATCTACATGTACATTTCTTCAAATTTTAGATCCAAAAATTAAAAAACTTAAAAAAAAAAAAAAAGGAGGAACCGCCGGAACCAGCGGTTAGGAACCGGAATCATAACCGTCTTGACCACGGTTCGATTCCGATTTCACCCTCAAAAATTTTGGAACCGCCGGTTCCGAAACCGTGAGCATCCCTACTTGCCCTTGTATTATAGTGAATATATCAATTGATAAATATTTTCATGTATAATTGTGCAATTCAAATATATTTTCAAATGACATGATTTGTTTTACAATTAGTCAATGAGTATTAACCATATGTTTTGACGAAAATATATATTAATTAATTATTATAGCACTTGACATTTTTTACTTTTAGGAGCAGATGCGCTTCGGGTGTTGCAAGCTTGACACCTGTAATTGTGCTATAGACATGCGTCGACATGTAGGGCATGTTTGTTTTGATACTATTCCGAAGGATTTTAAACTTTACAATTCCACATACCCATTTAATATAATATTAAAATCAGAATTTCAAAATTAAATTTAAAACCTAACCTAAACCTTGCATTTGCACTTATTCCCATTAATAATAATATTATCACTTTTACACAATTTCCAACACAATACTCAATCATTCAATCATTACTATAATAATATAATAATACAAATCAATCAACTTTTTTACAATTCTATATAATTCTAGCCTATAAAATCTCAAAATAAACATACAATTTTACTAATCATTATGATTATAAAACGCCCACTATAAGCCCAAAACAAACACACCTGTAGAGATTTGATCGTTGATTGAATTTAATGTCCTGAATATCATAAAAAAACACAATAACAAAGGCCTCAGTTTATGCATGTGAAATCTGTTTGGTCTTCCTTGTATTCGGTCGGTTCAATTTTGCCTCAATTTTCTCAGTCAACCTTACCTGACCTAGGATGTGTTTGATACTCTAAAGATAACTTTTAAAATTACTTATTTTTAAAGTTATGGGGATATTTATCAATTCAACATATCATATAAAAGCACATTTTTTTATTAAAAAATTGTGTCTAACAACATTTAAAAAAAAATATTTCTAAGGTATTTAGTTGAGTTTGAAAACAGCTTCTATATCTCACAATTTAAAAAAAATAAAAATTAGAAGCTGTTCTATAGAATTTCAAAATCCACCTCTAGAGTGGCGTTGTGAATTTCACCAAATATATGCCATATCAGTTGGTCTCACCTACTAATACCATTCTTACTACTACAAAACAGTTAAAACTTAAACAGATTAGATGCAATTGTATAAACTCTAAACTAATCTTTTTATATAATTTTTTTAGTAAGGCACCGTTTGTTTTGGGATTCACACGGATGAACTTAGGACTTTGCGATCCCCGTCTCATATGAGTTTGGGATTTAGAGTCTGATTTTCAAATCCCACATTTCATTCACACTTACAAATACCTATATAATCTATAATTATTCTTCTCAATACATCACACTTTATACAATTTATTATTCTTCTTAATATAATATAATAATTCAATATCAATCATTATTAAACATTGATTTGACATAAAGTTAAATCTCACCCTACTTAAATCTCAAAATAAACATATACATTTACTATTCATCAAGGATTCTAAATTCCTAAATTTTAAAACCCAGACTTGCTCCGCACACTTAAATTCCAAAACAAACGCACCCCAATAGATTTACTTTTTCAAGGTGATTCGTCTTGAATGCCACAGGCCCACATCACTGGTAGTATAACTTTTATGTCTTGCAGTTACAAGTATTATTTCGTGTCTTAACAAAATTATTTTTTGATATTTTATAAAATTATTGGTAGTATATGTTATTTTCCATAATATAAACGAATTAATTACTTCAAGTTCGGACTTTTACATGAAATGAAATTATTTCAGCATTTTGCTCAAGCGCTGATCTTGGATCCAATCTACGAGTGATGAGAGTATTAGAAAAATAATATAAATAAATTAATTTCACATTTTTTTACAAGTTTGAATTTTTAGATAAAATAAAAAAATTTCAACATATGCACTATACTTATACTCCCCCTGTCCTAATTTTGATTGTCCACTTTCCGTAAATAGTTGTCATAATTTTGTTTGGTCATTTCCTAAAAAGGAAATAAAGTAACTTTCAATACTATTTAATATTATTATTTCTCTCCACCAAACCCACTTTACACCATTTAATACTATTATTTCCCTCCACCAAACTCACTTTACACCATATAATACTATTATCTCCTACTTTTTCTTAATCCCCGTGTCTACAGTAATCGAATAATAAAAAATAGGACGGAGGGAGTAATATATAGTAATCATATCATAAATTGTACTTAAAGGTAAAATACATAGTTGTAGGTCCTTTGAGTACAATTTATGATATGATTACTATATAATATATAAGTATTGTGTTTGCAAGATGACGTGGTTTCTTCACTACCTCATAATTAATTCACAATTGAATTGTAAAATATGTATACTGAAATAATCCACGAATCACATGATAATTTCGTGTTGCGGACTCACAATAAAAATGCATTAGAGAGTTTGAACTCGTAGCCTATAATTGCTCAACCAAGGTTTTAATAAGTTAATTACGGGGATTTGTATGAAATTATGATATTAATCTGTCAATTGTACTGAAACAAATAATGTTTATGGGTTGGAAGTTTTGAGCCACATGTTTTGATGAGGTTCACCAACACCTCTTGTTTTGTTGGTACTATTAATTGTTTTGGTCCAAAAAGAACCAAATTCTAAGTAGATTGCCTCTTCATGTAAAGATGTTCAAGTTTTCAAGAGCTGAACAATCAATATTGACTTCTCATGTGTTTGTAAGGACAATTTCTTCTCCTCTTCACTCTCTACTCCACTTTCCTTCTGCCTTCTGATTTTGTCAAATTAATTTTCCATTTGTTTTGTAGCGTACAATTATCTTTATAGCCAATGCAAGACCATTGTAAGAGTGAATGTGATGCCAAATTGAATAAATTCTTTATGCTTATTAATTCCATCTTGGTCCCCAAATAATAGATTAAAAATGTCCCGCTCTATCAAACACACGATAATTTTTAGTTTATATTAATAATTAATAAAAAGATATTCACCGTACACTATTATTATTATTATTACTTATAAGTATCAACACTTATACTATAACTCCGTGATGTGCAATACTGGTTTACAGTTTGAGTTTTCAACATTCACCTTATTTGTCTTATTCTCAATCTACGTACTAACGTACACGAATATTTCTTTTATTTTTCATAAACTTTTAGTTGTAATGTTTGAATGTGACCTCCACATTGATATACACTCTTTTATTAATTACATGTTTTAGGGGACAACGGTGTCAATTCTCTTCTTTTCTTTTTGGAAAAGAAATTTTTTGTTTGAAGAAGACTTGAGTAAAAACTTGGAGTAAAATTCATTATTTTATAATATATTTGTCTCTCCGAAATTATAATAAATTTACAAAAAATAACAGTATATGTTTCTAGAGAATATATACAACAGTTGAAAGTCTCGAAGATTTGACAAATTACAAGTAATAATAATACTCCTTAATCTACGGAAGAATCCCAAATCAGCATATTCTTTATTGGACTCAGTCCTTCAAACTTAAACCACAAGGTTCACAAAATTTTGAAAGAACACTTCACGTGAATCAGTTCACATATAAAGCTATCATCATTTGTTATGTGTAAAAATTATCAATTTATTATGCTAAAATTTTAACCTGTTTAAAAATATAAAAGCATTTTCTAAACGGTGATTATTTTTGTTCATAATAATGATAGTTTTTATACATAATGTAGAAGACCCAGTATGTAACAGTGATACTTAAATAACCGATTTCATAGCATGAACCAGGTCTATACAAGTGTTGCGAGTCGTTTTTTATGAGAATACTATGTGGCTTTATTTAAAACAACCCACAAATAAAATAAGTATGTGTACAATATTACAGTAAATAACAAGAAATTGTTGACCCAGTTCATCAAAAATGACTACTCTGGGGGCATTCCAAGCCAGGGATGTTATATTGCGAGATTCAAGTATACCGCATAATAATACTACTTGTGGCGAAACTTGGTTACATGAAAGATGGTGATCTGGGGAATATATGTGGGTACTTGAGAATTTTTCTGAACCCTCTTATTGCTCTTTTTTATTCTACTTATAGTACTTTGACAAGCATGTGCTGGTTTGGTAAGCATGAGTTGGAGATTTTGTGTCTTACAAGAACTCATGTGATGCTGCCACGTTTTCAACTTCATCTCCCTGGTTGACCTTTGGATTTACTTGCTTATAAAACATTCTTCTTGTCGTCCCGATGGTTCGGTTGGTGACTTGGCTTTTATGTCATATGCCCTTTGTATCAACTTTTGCTCGACCGATTGCTCTGCTCGCCCCTTTGACCATATCGATTTTGTACAGGAACATTGTCCTTAACGAGCATATAAGAATGACTATAATGCTCGCCAGATTTGGCGAGCACACTTGTATGGTCGGCAAGGCGAGCATACTTGTATGGTTGGCAGGGCGGGCACACTTGTATGGTTGACAATCATTATCTAGGCGAACACCTCCCCATCAGACATGGTTATTTTAATAATTTATCGATACACTTGTCCCTCTGACGTGTACAAATAAATCGAAGTAAGTAATTTTGCTGTTGTGCTCTCCTCAGTGAACTGATTTTAACTTATTTCCTCAATCTCAGGAATTCAAGCAGCAATAGACAAAGAAACAAAAGATGGTTATTTCAGTAGTATCTGGCAAATCGACCTTGAGCCATACTCAGAATGCTCGGTGAAAACGTTGAACACTGCTGACCAAAGGAAGAAAGGAGGACTGTACGTGCCCCCTCACCATTTAGTAGCCCTCAATCCAACTGGTAAAGATTGGCTTTTATACTTGTGAATATCTTGTGCCTTTTGTACCTGATTTTTTTTTTTTTTTTTTTATAAATTCTTACGTCTCTGAATTTCCCGTCAGAACTATTGTCGTAGACAAATTAACATATTTGAAATGGCGAACCGAAAACCCAACGAGCTAGCTAGGATTCAAGCCGAAAGAGATGCTCAAAGAGTCAACCGAGGAGAAGCGAGCAGGCAGAAAAAAGTAAATCGTCCTGCCGAGACCGAATCAGGCGAGTCGAGCAGGCAAAAAAGATCAATCCGTTCTGTCGAGCATGGATCGAGCGACCAGGCTCCCTCACCGAAAAAATCTAAAGGGCTACTCGTCGAACATACTCCTGCGGCTCCACCGAGCATCCACGTTGCTACGGATGTGGCCCCCTCCGATGAGACGACCACAATCACTCCTTCAGTGATTGCCCCGATCACGAATATCGCAGAAATGGAGGCTGGCGGATCTACTACATTTCCTGTGGGACCCAGAATCTGGGTTCCTCCAAGCTCTCAATTGCGTTCTCCTGAAGACAAGTCATTTTTGGGATGTGATCCTGCTCGGGTGAACAGGTATGTCTGCTCGCTTGACATAATAGCTCTTTGCTCTATCCACTTTGATTGCTTGAAATACCTAATCATTTCTACGACTTATAGGTTGAGCAGGTTGTCGCCTCTGATGCCCGAATTGAAAGATTATTTCTGCTCCCCTACAGTTCGCCATATTCCTGGTCTTCCCGAGCATGTTCAGAAGGCATGCGAGACTCCCATTCGAGCATGGACTACCGAGCTTGAAGAGGCAACCAAGGATTCAACGCCTTTGAAAACCATGCAACTAGGCCTAGTGCATCATGGCCAATCTTTGGTCCTTTTGGAGAAAGCTTATGCTGGGAATGCCCAACTTCATACTCAATACTTGAAACTTATCTCGAGTTTCCAAGAGAAGGTGAATGAGCTGACCAGAGCCCAAGATGAAATGAAGTTGGTTCAAGAACAAGTATCCTCAGCCCAAGCAGAGGCTCGTAAAGCTCAAGAAGATGATCGCCTAGCTCAGGAAAATGCTCGCCTTGCCAGAGAAGAGCTACGCCTTGCTCGGGATGAGTTACACTGTAACCGAGAAGAGGTGGCCAACATCAGGAAGGTTCAGGACGAGCTGAACGTTGAGCTCCAAAAGCTTAAAACAAGTATCGAGGTCGTAGAGTGCGAGAAAACTCTGCTCGCCCAACAACTCCTCACCGCTGAAGAGACCAACACTCGTCTGGGTCTTGAAAATTCAAATCTTCGCACTGAAGAGTATGTTGATTCAATGTCCAATTTCTCCTATATATGCGCTTTTGCAAATGCCATTTGTTCTGCAAGACAAACTCTTACTGCCGACCAAATTTCCCCTCTCAAAGTCCATCTCGAGAAGTACCTGATCGACAACCCCCCGGATCGCAACCTTCCAATATCAGATTTGAGTGATCTGTGCGATTTCTCCAATCTTCCTGATGGGATCGAGATTGACGACCCAATACTGGATGAGGAGGATGGTTCGGATGATGATGTTGAAGGTTCCACCGCCCAACCTCGTCAAGTCGAGCATGGAGTGGATCAGGTGCTGGGCGAGCAGGATGGTCTGTCTAATATCGAGCAGCGTGCACTTGTCAGGGAGCCTTTTGTCCAAAATGATACCGAAGGAGATGCTCCTGAAGGAACCGAGCTGGCGATGCAAGGGGTGCCCGACCAGTCACTTCCACCGACCCCAAACAATGAATTTTTCCCTTAACTTTTTTATGTATAATTTTTACTCCTGTTTTTGAACAATTTGTTGTTTTCGTTGTACCTGCTTGTTGAATAGTTTCCTTTGATCCGACTGTGGATGGTTGATTTTGCCGATGAATGGATGATGTTTGTTTTGTTTCCTTTTTTATGCCATTTGTCTTCTGAAGTTCGAACATGATATGTGCCTATGTTTCAACCTGACTTCTTTGGTTTTTCAATCGTCTTATTTAGTTGCGATTGGATTGGTCGTCTTATTTTGCTGCAACCAGATGGGTTAACTTATGTGCAACCCCCATTTTTCTTTCGTGATCGTCTTATGTTTACCGCGATCACTATTCTGCTCGGGCCGTCTTATTTAGCTTGACCCGCACCCATTACTTCGCTTTGTTTGCGGGCATCCGTAAAATCGATTTGTTTAAATCAAAGAACATAAACCTCTGCTCGTTCATCTTTGTTCGGGTCGTCCGGCTTAGATGCGACCATTCATAGGCTTTAATTAGAAAAACTTAACAAACAAAAATCTTTACAATAGCAACCGTTGCTATACTATTACAACTTTTTACACTTAGAGAAGACTTATTTCAATTGCACATGCTACAGAATTTTAAACTGTTACAATCACTGACTGCTTAGTAATTGTTTTGTTCGATTCAAAACCTCGGTTTTGATTTGGGACGAATATGAGCTGCCGACTTCTCGTCCAAGCTACTGATGTTGACAAGTTTGAGGTGGGTCAACCCTTTTTCCCCTCTTCTTCAAATAACATGCTCAAGAGCCCGAGAAGAATATCGTTTGCCACTCTCCAAGTTGTGATTATGCAAGTTGTTGTCTACATGAGCATATGGTGAGCACGCCTGCTCACCTATATCAGGCGCAGGCAAAAACCTCTGCTCGCACCATTCTATCCCCTTATGTGGATGCCTGAGCATCAGTGTCCGCGCGTTGTTTCGTGCATACGCCACAACATCCCACCCCCTCGAAGGAGATTTTTGGGATGCATAGGGGACTAGTGATTTACTAATGCATAAGCAGCGGATAATGTGGAGTGGGAACCATGACTCTGCCAAGCATCTTGAGTCCGTAACCAGCACCAACCTGTGCTCGTTTAGAAGAAAATACTTCTCCCGATTTGGATTGGTTTTCCCAAATCGAAGGGAAAGTATTTTCCTTTGTGACTGCGATACGGGGTATAAAGCTCGTACTAGAGCAAGCACCGAGACACATGATTGAGTCAGCAAAATGATTGATGAATCTAGTGTCGAAAATTACGTCTGGAGGCATACCAAACCAGCTAACTTCTGATAACTGAATTTTCTTATAATGTGGTTGCAGTATTTTTTCACTTTTTCTATATTTTTTCTTCCCCCTTCTTCAGCTATCAATATGCCTATTTATACTACTATCCCAAATAAGTGCTGACATAGCTAGTTGGTGTTGGTCTTGCTTTAAATCCTCATTTTGACATCTGTCCTTGTCTTTGCCAGTTCTAATTTAAGGATTGACACGTACTTCTTTTGGTTTCCACCGCTTCTCATCTTGTTTTGACATGTATCTTCTTTTGGTTGCCACCGTTTCTCATCTTGTTTTGACACGTATCTTCCATCTTTTAATATTGATGACCAAAATTCCTTCTATAAGACTCCCAACACTATATCAAACACTTTTGTGCTCGGAATCTTTACCTCTGCCGGTATAACAGCTTCCGTACCAAATGCCAGGGCAAACGGGGTTTCCGCAGTTGATGTTCTGAAAGTAGTACGATATGCCATAAAATTTCTGGTAACTCTTCAGCCCATCCCCCCCTTAGAATTATCAAGTTTAGCCTTGAGGGTATGCTTGATAATTTTATTGACAGCTTCAACCTGTCCATTTGACTGGGGGTAATACGGAGTAGAATAATGCTTTTTTATCCCCCAACGAGCACAATTCTATTTTAATTCACGTCCATCGAACTGTTTGCCATTATCTGTTACCAATGACGTGGGAAGCCCAAAACGACAAATGATATTCTTCCAAATAAAATTCCACATTCTCTGTTCGGTGGCTTTGACAATGGCTTCAGCTTCCGCCCATTTAGTGTAGTAATCAACGACAACCACGACATATTTTACCCCCGACGTGCCTGTAGAAAATGGGCCAATCAAATCGATTCCCCATTTAGCAAACGGCCACGGGCTGTAAACAGACATTAGTTCTTCGAGTGGGCTATGGATAAGTGGGGCGTATACCTGACACTTATGGCATGCGCGGGCATACGCGAGCGAATCTTTCTTGAGAGTAGACCAATAGTATCCTTGTCTGATTATTTTGTATGCCAAGACAAGTCCACCTGTATGGTTTCCACATACCCCATCATGAATCTGTTCTAGAATCACATGACCCTCTTCAGGAGTAAGACATTTCAATAATGAAAGAGAAAAACTTCTTTTGTACAAATGCCCATCTAGGATAGTGTACCGAGCAGCTTGTAATCTGAGGCGGGTAGCTTGTGCTTTATTTTCAAGGAGAAACCCATTTTGTAAGTAGCTTAAAATTGGAGTCATCCAGGTTTCTTGTTCACTTGTCATATGGGCTACCACAACTCTGGGAACTGATGGTGAACAAGTCGTGGCGACCACAATGTCTGTTGTGTTCGTCACTCCTTCTGCTGTTGCCAATCGTGCCAAGGCATCAGCAAATGAATTCTCCAATCGTGGTAATTGTTCGATATAAACTTGTTCGAATTGCTCTAGCAAACTCTTTTTGCTATTCTTGATATTGTGCCATCCGTTTTAGCCTCTTCATACTCGCCTAGTACTTGGTATACAATTATTTGCGAATCACTATAAATCATCAGCCTCTGAATCCCCATTGCCATAGCCATATGTAATCCAGCAATCAAAGCTTCGTACTCGACTTCATTATTTGTGGCTGGGAAATCGAAACGGATGGCTGTAGTGAAAGTTTGTCGAGTTGGGCTGATGAGAACCACGCCCGCTCCGGCTCTTGAACTTGTTGATGAACCGTCTACATACATGTGCCATGGTTGATCAACACCTTTTTTCGGTATTTGCGGTTATGTCAATTCAACCATGAAATCGGCCATAGCCTGGCCCTTCATTGTTGTTAGTGGGGCGAACGTAATGCCAAATTGGCCTAACTCCACCGCCCACTTAAGTAACCTGCCCGCAGTGTCTGGTCGGTGGAGAACTTGTTGTAATGAGAATGTGGTTAGTACCTCGACTGAGTGATCGAAAAAATATGGTCGCAGTTTTCAGACACTCATAACGAGAGCATACACAAGTTTTTCCAATGGAGGGTACCGGAGCTCGGCCTCTTTGAGTACCTGACTTACATAATAAATAGGCAAATGTGTTGCCCCCTCTGCTCGAACGAGCACAACACTAATTGCATGCTCTGACGCGGCAAGATACAAATAAAGCTGCTCGCCTGGAACAAGCTTAGATAATGTTTGAGTATCCGCAAGATATTGCTTTAATGACTCAAATGCATTTTGGCAGTGCTCTGTCCACTGGAATCTCCCTTTCTTTAATGCATCAAAGAAAGGTTTGCACTTATCTCCAGTTCGTGATATAAACCGGTTTACATAAGCCAAACGTCCAATTAATTTTTGAACTTCTTTCACACTTCTGGGGGCCTGCATGTCGAGCATAGCTTGAATCTTTGATGGGTTCGCTTCAATCCCCCGTTGACTGACCATATGTCCTAGGAATTTTCCCGAATGAACCCCAAAACTGCATTTCTTCGGATTTAACTTCATGTTATACTCCCGGAGAATATCAAACATCCGTGTGAGGTGGGTAATGTGGTCTTCCTTATGCTCACTTTTTACCACAATGTCATCAATGTACACCTCAACCGTTCGTCCTATGTGTTCGTCGAACATCTTGTTCACCAAACGTTGATACGTTGCTCCAGCATTCTTTAATTCGAACGGCATGCGTTGCCAACAATACATGTTCTTTTCGCTGCAGAAAGCCGTATTCTTTTGACCGTATGGATGCATGGGAATTTGGTGATACCCAGCAAATGCATCCATGAAGGTCATGAGCTCATGTCCTGCTGTGTTATCGACCAAATAATCGATTTGTGGCATCGGGAAATTGTCTTTCGGGCATGCTTTGTTTAAATCAGTAAAATCTATGCATAACCTCCAAGTTCCATTTGATTTCTGGACGAGCACAGGGTTAGCGAGCCATCTTGGGCACTTTACTTCTCGAATCAATTTATTATCGAGCAATTTCTTAATTTCAATATCCATAGCTGCATACTTCTCTGGACTGAATTTTCTTTGCTTCTGGATTATTGGAATCTGTGTTGGGTCAAGGTTAAGAGAGTGACATGCATGTTTAGGATCAATGCCAATCATGTCCTCATGTGACCACGCAAACACATCCAAATTTGCTCGAAGATACGTGATCATTTCAGTTCGAATTGGTTCTGGTAACTCTGAATCAATGAACACTTCTAATTCTGGTTTGACCGGGTCGACCATGACAGACTCCAATTGTTCAACAGGCGTTGCTCGCCTCTTTGTTTGCTTCCATCGAGGATCTTCGATTGACCCCCGGTGCTCGTCTTCTATCTCCATAGGATCAAAACCTATACGAGGTTCTAAATCCGGTAGCTCATTTGGTAGATCTATACTCATTAGATCTGGAACATGAGTATTCATTCCGGGTTCTGTGCTCGCCTGTGGAGATGTGTTCGACAGAGGAGATATGAGTGTCCTCGGTAATGTGTTCGCCTGTTGGCTTGATTCTCCGGTCTTCCATGTTTGTTCCATCATGCTAACGATATTTTGCTTTTCTGGTACGCATGACAGCAAACAATCTCGAGCTTTTTTCTAGTCGCCTTTTACGCTACCCGCCCCTTCTTGGGTCGGAAACTTAACACAGTAGTAATAAGTTGAACAGGCAGCTTTGAATTCCTGAATAAACGGGCGACCTAGAAACCCGTTATAAGTAGACGGAGCATCGACGATTACAAAATCTAGCATTCTAGTTCGTCGAATCTCCGGATTATTAGTTGACTCTAACTCAACTCCTAACCTAATCATTCCATATGGTCGGGTTATAGACTCCCCGAAACCCATTATGGTGTGATCACAAGGTTCGATATAACTACTTAGATCACCCATTTGTTTCTCCATCTGGTGTAGAGTGTTGACGAATAAAATGTTCGCATATGCCCCGGTATCTACAAGAAGTCGATGCACTTTTAACCCAAGAAGTCGGGCGCTTATAGTTAGTGAATCATTGTGAGGGGTGATGATGCCATCAAGGTCGTCATCTGAAAATAAAATTTGGTGAGAGAGTGGTGTGCTCGCTGAGGTGCTCACCACGTTCACCTGATGTATGCTTTGCATGGCACGCATTTCCATCTTCTTCCGCCTCTTTGATAATGTCGGTGCCTGATAGCATCCACCCACTGGCCCATAGTCTGGGCGAATCATGTTGATTTCTTGTCTCTCTCGACCTCTGCTCATGGTAGGAGCTCCTCTCTTGGGTAATTCCAACTTCTTGCAAAATTCCTCAGGATCACTATCAGATACTTCTTCTGCCTTACGCTTACCCCTTCGATCACCCGATTTTTCAGTTCAGGAGTCTCTGTTCGCCGGTTTTTTGAGAAACTGAGTAAGACGATTCTCTTCATATACCTTCCAAAGTTGACGAAGTAAATCGCAACATTCATCGGTATTATGTCCGATGTACTCATGATAAGTACAAAACTTGGAAGCATTAAGACAATTTTTATCTCTTATGATTCTTCGTGGCTTATCCAACATGTCCCGATCTTTGATTTGATTAAATATCGTTTATGCTGAAACGCCTAGAAGACTTCATAGTGTGTGCGCTTCTGCTCCTTCTTCAAAAGGTTTAAAAGATCCTGGAGGTTTATACCCTCCCTCATTCATTACTTTTTTACCAACGACTACTCTTTTTGTTGCTACTTCTTGGCCTAACCGTGATTGGGCAAGCAGATCTTGCATGGCTATAATCTTGGCTGCTCGCTCTCGAAATTCGGCATATGTGTTCGCCAATCCTGATGCATGACTTTCCACATATCCATATTTAAGATCAAACCCCCCACCACCGTGAGGATTTTAGCGTCCTCTTCAACCGGAGCTCCATCTTATAAACATTTGTCAAATATTTCAATATATGCTCGATCTGATTCACCCTTTAGCTGGGAAAAATGTGCCAACCTTTGTTTTGGTGCTGGGCGAGCACACATGGATGAAAAGTGGGATTGAAATTTTTGTCCCAGCTGTGTGAAGGACGTGATGGACGTAGCGGACAAAGTTAAAAATCACCTGTGTGCCCGGTCACCCAAGGTCATGGGAAAAGACCGGCACTGAGTTGCGTCAGTGACACCCATTGCGATCATATAATCTGAATATTTACTAAGGTGAACATAAGGATCCGATTCCACATCGAACACTGGTATGGGTGGCCGATTTTTTGCCACCTTTTCTTTTATTTCTGCTGACATGATAGCTGGGGCGAGCGGCGAGCATGGGATTGCGCTCGCTCGAGGGATCCCTTTAGTAGCTGCCAGATCGGCCTGCAAACTCTCTATTACCTTCTGCATCTCCGCCAGCTTTACGGAATTGACTGACCCGGAACGAGGCTGGATTCCATCTTGAGGACCTGGTCGGTCATGCTCATGATGGGACATTCCTCCTTTCCGTATTGATCCCCGATTATCCATTCGATGATGAATGGACAATTTAGTTCCGACTGACTTTTCAGGATCACGAGGCCATTCACGATATGGACGATCATGATGTTCCATATGGGGATCTTGAGGTCATTTATGCAGTGGACGATCACAATGTTCCACTTGGGTCATTGTGTTCGCATGATATTTCTTTCTAGGATCTCGACGTCTATGCTCGCCAATTCGTTCTTTTGCCAATACTCTCAAACGTTCAAACACTGATTGCCTGGAAGCTTGTGGCTGTTCTCCATCCGACTGACTTTCTGCCTCTTTTTCAACCTGTGTTTGTGCAGCTTTCTTTTTGACTTGATCGCTATCAAAAGTTTTCTATCGCCGATCATCATCATCTAGATCTTTTAACTTGGCCAACTCTTTATCAGTCCTTTCTTTCTGTGCTTTTAGCAAAAAAGTAATAGCTTTTGTTGTTGTTGTCGGATCACTGGTAATTTCTTCCAGCCTGATGGTTTCCACTGTCTCGTTTTTTTGAGGTTGTGCTTGAATTTCTTTAAAATTGCGAAATCGGTTGTGCCCCGATTTGAGTATTCCTAGATTAAGGCATTATATTTCTTTTTTCTGCCTCGACTATCTACGTACCCTCCTTCTAGCGCCAATTGTTGCGAGTCGTTTTTTATGAGAATACTATGTGGCTTTATTTAAAACAACCCACAAACAAAATAAGTACGTGTACAATATTACAGTAAATAACAAGAAATTGTTGACCCAGTTCATAAAAAAATGACTACTTTGGGGGCATTCCAAGCCAGGGATGTTATATTGCGAGGTTCAAGTATACCGTACACAATACTACTTGTGGCGAAACTTGGTTACATGAAAGATGGTGATCTGGGGAATATATGTGGGTACTTGGGAATTTTTCTGAACCCTCTTATTGCTCTTTTTGATTCTACTTATAGTACTTTGACAAACATGTGCTGGTTTGGTAAGCATGAGCTGGAGATTTCGTGTCTTACAAGAACTCATGTGATGCTGCCATGTTTTCAACTTCGTCTCCCTGGTTGACCTTTGGATTTACTTGCTTATAAAGCATTCTTCTTGTCGTCCCGATGGTTCGGTTGGTGACTTGACTTTTATGTCATATGCCCTTTGTATCAACTTTTGCTCGACCGATTGCTCTGCTCGCCCCTTTGACCATATCAATTTTGTACAGGAACATTGTCCTTAACGAGCATACAAGAATGACTATAATGCTCGCCAGATTTGGCGAGCACACTTGTATGGTCGGCAAGGCGAGCATACTTGTATGATCGGCAAGGCGAGCATACTTGTATGGTTGGCAGGGCGGGCACACTTGTATGATTGACAATCATTATCTAGGCGAACACCTCCCCATCGGACATGGTTATTTTAATAATTTATCGATACACGTGTCTCTCTGACGTGTACAAATAAATCGAGGTAAAAACATAGATCACAACAACAAGTTTTTGTCCAAAATTTTTTACTTGTTTTGAGATTCACACGGATGGACTTAGGACTTTGCGCTTTCAGTTTCATACGAGTTTGGAATTTAAAATCTAGTTATTAAATTTCACATTCAATCCATACCTACAAATACCTATAAAACCTATTATTATACTTCTCAATACATCATACTTTATACACTTTATTACTCTTCTCAATATAATACTACCTCCGTCCCATTCTTTAGGGCTGTTTTACTGTTCATAAGGATTTATGGGAATAGTGATTAGAAAGAGTTGTTTATTAGTATTTTATGTGATAAAATGATAAAGTGATGGGTAGTTGGGGGTAAAAAGAGTTGTTTATTAGTATTTTATGTGATAAAGTGATAAAGTGGTGTGATAAAGTGATAAAGTGTATTTCCATTTTAGGAAAAAACCCAAAGATTGAGACAAAAAAAATGGAAAAAAAACCTTAAAACAAACGCGGAGGGAATAATATCTGACATCAATCACTATTAAACATATATTTATTATTCATCAAGAATTCTAAAATCTTGACTTACTCCACACACTTAAATCTCAAAACAAACGCAGCTTATTTTCTCGGGATTGGTTTTTCTTTTCTTTATTTCAACATTTTTTAAGCCTTTATTGGGAAAACAGGTTTTTTTTTTTTTAATAAAATAAAATAAACAGTTGACTGAACTTGAGCGCTGTGTCTATAAAAGCAGAATGAGATACATTGTTTGTTACCACTGCTTCACTCTATCTTTCCCTCTCGTGATTAACGCTCTCTTTCTTCTCATTTCCCCACTTTTGTCCATCTGGGTTCATCTGCAACTTCAAATTTAATCCGTGAATTGTCTGAGGTAACTTTCTCGAAAATCCCGTGTCCCTTTTGGGTTTTCTTTCTTGTTTTGTGAGTAGGAAATAGGTGAAAAGGAAGGAAAGAAAAGGGGGCCTGTCTGTTTATTAAGAGGCTATATATTGGTATAGAGAGAGAGGGAGAAAGATGAGTAAGAAGCTAGAGAAAATGACATCAATTGATGCCCAGTTGAGGCTATTAGCTCCTGGAAAAGTTTCTGAAGATGATAAGCTGGTGGAGTATGATGCTCTGCTCTTGGATCGTTTCCTTGATATTCTACAGGACTTGCATGGAGACGAAATTAGAGAAACGGTAACAAGTTTTCATTTTTATGCTAATTTATCCACTTGTTTTTTTGTTCCTCATTGTGGGTTTCGCCTAGATTTCTGGTTTGGAGTTTTTTTTTTTTTTTTAAATTCTGGTACTTTCATCAATATTAGTAGTACGCCCTGATTGTTAGAATACATTTGAATGAATGTTGTGAGAATTTGTGTTGGTTTATCATGTACGGAACTTCGCAGTTTTAGCTTTGAGAAGTAGTGAGTAATTTTCTTCCTTTTTTGTCTAAATATGGAGCATTTTAGAACAAAATTAGTGTTCCTTTATATTGATCTATGTACTTAAATAGGAAGACTAAGTTGCTAATTATTGGACTTGCAATGAATGTGATAGTTCTGTTATTTCAGCTAAGTATATTGGGTGCATCTGAATTCATGTCCAAGAATATGACTTTTAGGGGTTTATAGTTGTAGTTTTATCAACCAATTGAGTAACTATAAGCAACACAATTTTCCGACTAACCTTTTGCTATCCTGATTGCAATTTTGGTCTTAGTAGATGATGATGATGTGGGGTGAAAGAAATGAAGCTGTAATTTTATTTTGTGTTGCATAGGTTCAAGACTGTTACGAGTTATCCGCAGAGTATGAAGGGAAACGCGATGCACAGAAACTGGAAGAGCTCGGGAGAGTTCTCACTAGTTTGGATGCTGGGGACTCTATCGTCGTTGCCAAATCTTTCTCCAACATGCTTAACTTAGCCAACCTTGCTGAAGAAGTTCAAATTGCATACAGACGAAGGAACAAGTTAAAGAAGAACAACTTTTCAGACGAGGCTTCTGCAACCACTGAATCCAACATTGAGGAGACTCTAAAGCGGCTGGTGGGGGAATTGAACAAGTCCCCTCAAGAAGTCTTCGATGCTTTGAAGAATCAGACTGTGGACTTAGTACTAACAGCTCATCCTACTCAGTCTGTTCGTAGATCTTTGCTCCAAAAACATGCGAGGTTTGAGAATTGTGATACCAACTTAGAGCAATATCAATGTGAAATGTTGTTTCTTGTATCTATGTTTTAATTGTCCTATCATCCATTTTTATAAAAGATGATTTGATTTAGTTGACATCTTTCATTTGATCTTTCGCAGAATTCGTGAGTGTTTGACTCAGCTTAATGCAAAGGATATCACCCCTGATGATAAGCAGGAGCTTGATGAGGCATTACAAAGAGAGGTGTGTGTAGTTAACTAATGGTTTCATTACTATTTTAGGCTTTTATGATGCAATTCATGACTGGAATTGTATCACAATGAAAATTGATGGCCTTTATTCCAATGAAATTTGTTGATTATATTAATTTCAGGCCACTTATGAAAGATGTCCATTTTGACATTGAAAATAAACACTACTTATAAACCTTTGAGCCTTTTCTGCTGGTTTATTTAGATATTGTCGATGATCTGATAACTATGTTATCTGATTTGTTCAGATACAAGCTGCATTTCGCACGGATGAAATCAGGAGAAATCCTCCAACTCCTCAAGATGAGATGAGAGCTGGAATGAGTTACTTCCATGAGACCATATGGAAGGGAGTGCCTAAATTCTTACGGCGCGTTGATACTGCTTTGAAGAACATTGGAATAAACGAGCGTGTTCCCTACAATGCCCCTCTTATCCAATTCTCTTCCTGGATGGGTGGGGATCGTGACGGTATAGTCCTTTGTAATCAACGTACTTATTTAAGTGATGAATAATCAAGCCTTATGGGTAGTAAATATGTAAGGATTAATTGGCAGATTCAATTTTCAAAAAATCGTAAAAGTTGAAGCTTAGACGTATCGTTTATGGTTCTAGGCAATCCTAGGGTGACTCCTGAAGTTACAAGAGATGTATGCTTACTAGCTAGGATGATGGCTGCGAATATGTACTTCTCACAGATTGAGGATCTCATGTTTGAGGTAAGACATTATATTGTTTTGTGTAACAAAATGATATCAACTTAATTTTATAACAATGATACTGTGTCTGGCAGATTTCAATGTGGAGGTGCAGTGATGAACTTCGTGTACGTGCTGAGGAACTTCATAAGCATTCAAAAAGAGATTCTAAACATTACATCGGTATGTTGGGGACAAACAATTGTATATTATATTATTATATGGTTATGGAAAACTCAAAAATTAATTACTCATTTTGCAACTTCTGTTATCACAGAATTCTGGAAGCAAATTCCAGGAAACGAGCCTTATCGTATTATTCTTGGAGACGTGAGGGACAAGCTTTATCATACGCGTGAACGTGCTCGTCAGTTACTATCGCATGGAACTTCTGATATTCCTGAGGAGTTAACTTTCATCAATGTGGAACAGGTGTGCTCATCCTTGGACCACTATAATTAGTTCTATCTTACAACTATGGCAAAAGGTGTTTTTACACCTGTAAGCTTGCAAAAATTTTGCTTTCAGGACAATGACTTTCCCAAATTGAATTTGGCCATGCTAAGTTTTAACTTTTGACATTTTATTCCTTTGGCCGGCTACAATGGGTTACCAGTCCGTTTTGAGCTGTCGTGGCATTTTTTTAAATTTTCTTTTTTGAATTTCGTCTTGTTAAACTTTCAAAACTGGCTGCCTACCTATTATAGCCAGTCAAAGGACTAAAAAGTTTAATTTTGAAAATAATTAGGCTAAATTCAATTCAGGAAAGTGGAATGTCCTGAAAGAAAATTGAACAAACTTACCGGACTAAAAAAAGATCTTTTTCCCTACAACTATTGACCAAAATGCAAGTATAAGTTAGTTGGTACTTGATTATCAGGCAATGGTGTTCAGATTCTGGTTTTTTTAACCGTATATGATGGTTTTGTGTTTAGTTTCTGGAGCCACTTGAGCTGTGTTATAGCTCGCTTTGTGCTTGTGGTGATCGGCCAATTGCTGACGGTAGCCTTCTCGATTTTCTAAGACAAGTTTCCACATTTGGACTGTCTCTTGTAAGACTCGATATCCGACAAGAGTCAGATAGGCACACCGATGTTCTAGATGCTATCACAAGGCATCTAGAAATTGGGTCTTACAAAGACTGGCCTGAGGAACGTAGACAGGAGTGGCTTTTATCTGAACTTAGTGGCAAACGTCCACTTTTTGGGCCCGATCTTCCCAAAACAGAGGAAATCTCCGATGTTTTGGACACATTTCATGTCATTTCTGAACTCCCATCTGATAATTTCGGTGCCTACATAATTTCAATGGCGACTGCGCCGTCTGACGTGCTTGCAGTCGAGCTTTTGCAACGAGAGTGCCATGTGAAAACCCCTCTGAGAGTAGTTCCATTGTTTGAAAAGCTTGCTGATCTGGAGGCTGCTCCAGCTGCTGTGGCTCGTTTATTTTCGATAGATTGGTATCGTGACAGAATCAACGGTAAACAGGAAGTGATGATCGGGTACTCGGATTCGGGGAAGGACGCTGGACGCCTTTCTGCAGCTTGGCAGTTGTACAAGGCTCAAGAAGAACTGGTACAGGTGGCAAAAGAATATGGTGTGAAACTTACTATGTTTCATGGGCGAGGAGGGACAGTTGGGAGAGGGGGCGGACCGACCCATCTTGCCATTTTGTCTCAGCCACCGGACACCATCCACGGGTCGTTCCGTGTCACTGTTCAAGGAGAAGTGATCGAACAGTCATTTGGTGAGGAGCATTTGTGCTTCAGAACACTCCAACGCTTCACTGCTGCCACACTCGAGCATGGAATGCATCCTCCCGTTGCACCCAAGCCCGAGTGGCGTTCACTCATGGATGAGATGGCTGTCGTCGCCACCAAAGAGTATCGCTCCGTTGTTTTCGAAGAGCCTCGCTTCGTTGAATACTTTCGCCTTGTAAGTATTATTCATGGCATAAACTTCTACTTTGACTCAATTTTGACTAAAGTTTGATTCATTTACAAAAATAACGGAAATAGTAGTATTAGTTCATATGAAGAAAAGTATTAGTTTGTAGACTGAACCGTATTAGTACCTTTTCATATATAACCAATACTTTTCATCATATGTACTGATACTTTTATTCACATGAAATATACTTTTCGACTGCTTTTTTCTGTAATTCGCGAAAAAATAAAAAAGCACAGCTTGGTTGATTAGTGTTTTTTTTTTTTGTCAAATTGCACCAATTGCATGGTGCAACTTGTGCGCCTAAGTGCTACTCTTCATTTTATGCTTCGTACTTGTATTTAGCTTTTTGTGATTGGTTTGCTGATCAGGCAACGCCTGAACTGGAGTATGGTCGGATGAACATAGGGAGTCGTCCAGCTAAAAGAAAACCGAGCGGTGGTATAGAATCACTGCGCGCAATCCCATGGATATTTGCATGGACACAAACAAGATTTCATCTTCCAGTCTGGCTTGGTTTTGGAGCTGCAATCAAACATATCATCGATAAGGACATAAGAAACTTGCAAATGCTCAAAGATATGTACAACGCATGGCCTTTCTTCAGAGTTACCATTGACTTGATTGAAATGGTTTTCGCCAAGGGAGATCCAGGAATCGCTACTTTGTACGACAAACTTCTCGTCTCTGATGATTTGTGGCCGTTTGGACAGCAGTTGCGTGCCAACTACGAAACCACTCAGAAACTCATCCTTCAGGTCACACCACCTTCCTTAATCATTCTTGATTGTGCTATGAACTATGAACTATGATCATGTTATTGATGCTAAATGTTGTAATTTTTCCCTTAGGTTGCTGGACATAAGGGACTTCTAGAAGGCGATCCGTACTTGAGACAGAGGCTTACGCTTCGGGACCCATACGTCACGGTCCTAAACGTGTGTCAAATCTATACATTGAAGCGCATTCGTGACCCTACCTACAGGGTAGAGGTGGGGCCGCATCTGTCGAAAGAGATCATGGATATGGATACGAACAAACCAGCTGATGAACTGGTGAAGCTTAACCCCACGAGCGACTATGCTCCAGGGATGGAAGACACCCTTATTCTCACCATGAAGGGTATTGCTGCTGGTTTGCAGAACACCGGTTAACGGCTGCTTTACGCTCTCCCAATTCTTCGCGCGTTTCTGCAGCACTTGGCAACAACACCTTGCTTATGTATCTCTTTCTCAAATAAAACTATGATGTATTTGATCTTCAGTCTGTATTTATAGACCCAGCTTCAATGTACAAGGCTTAATAATGATCCCAAAAGGATAATAATTTCTTGGTTTATTTGATTTGTGAGATGTGCTTACTTAAATTGAGTATATTAATATTTTTGACTATAAGTGTTATTCAGCAGTCATCCACATTGCATGAGACTACACAACATTTTTCATTCCAGACACTTATGTTTATACATTATTCATCCATAAACACCGGTAACTGCATATAAGATAAAATACTACCGCACAAGGAATTAACGAAAATCATTTCCAAATCGGATAAAAGAAAATGGAGTTGGTTTGTGAAAGTTTTTACTGTGTAAAAAGGCTAAAATAGGCAAATAAAGCCATTTCACATTAATTTGGGTGATTTACAGATTTGCAACGTTAAAATTTGCATACAAGTGTTTGTCAAGAAATGAGATAGTAGAAAGTTTCCCTTCATACTCGAGAAACCATGTTTACATACAAATATCTATAATCTTTCCATGACTAAGAATAGGTAGGTTGAATTACTCTTGTGTTTTTCCAGTAGCTGCATTCACACCCTCCTCGATAGCTTGTGTGAAAGTGGCAATCTTGTACGTGAAGAACCCCACCAGCATTGGAATTAAATCAAGGTGAATAAATCCATATTCTGGAACTAAAATCCTGTGGATGAAATAGTTCAAGTCATGATAGAGCATTCGTCACATTTCAAAGGAAGTCTCTAAACTATGACTCTAGTATGGGCCTTACCCATTCCATCGATTGTAAACCATCACCAACACAACAGGAACCAATAGCCTCGGCTGTCCAATTGCTCCCCTGCAAATAACAAGTTCTAGTAAGCCAATTGAGGACACCATACGACAAACATTTTATACCTACCCCCCCAAAAAAAAAAAAAAAGAGGACTCTCATACCAGTTTGTAGCTTTTTTTACATAATTTCAGGTATATACAATGTGCAATTAATCATGAATTTTATGTTCAATCTATAATTGCATATATGTTATCATTTGTCACATGATATTAGATCTCAGTGTTGAAAACATTAGGTTCATTTACTTCCTTTAATTGCTATGTAAGAATACTAGTTGGATTAGCATGAAGGTGGGTACCTAAGTATTGAGCAAAACTAAGATTCAAATTTGTCAGGATTGAATATTATCTGTAGCATGCACACCACACCACATAATAAACGCTCTACTTCTATCAATAGAAGCAGAGCCAAAGTTAACCACGGGTACTTATTGTGGATATACAATTCTATCACTAATTTAGGGTGTATGCTAAAATAGTAAATAAAACAAAATAATGGAACGAAGCATCATAATGCAGAAACAACTGAAAAAATCAACTTAACATTCAGATTATAGGCCATGGCCATCTTTTCAATATTTTCGAATGCTAAAGAAAAATGAGGAAGGTAAACACATACTTGATAAGTCCTTTTGTTCCATCTGCCATGGCATCAATACTGTTCCCAAGCATTCGCATGTATGCCAAAGAACCAAGCCAGCCAGCACCATAGCTGAATGACCCAAAGTAAAGTTATTACATATTGCTAGTTATTCATTATCGAAAAACAGGGAATAACACATTTGTAATGATATTATACACACTCGTTCGTGCTCTTACTACATCAGACACAACCTTATTAGAAAAAAGATAGATGTATTGTACTGAAACACGCCCCTGATGCAACATACTTGTATATAGAAGTCTTGAAAACCAAAAAATCCAGCATCCACAAATCGTCAATAAGTTTTTAAACACACACAAGCAGTAACTTTAGGCACTGGAGAATATGAAAAGTAGGCTGAAACCAGCCCAATGCCACCAAGTGCCACCGTAAGTACTTGCAATTTGTTCTTCAACTAAAGAAGAAAGACAATTCACAAGGTGAAATTTGAGCATTGCCAACCGGATACAATGAGGATATAGAAGAGCACCACATTTTATCGATGAGCACCTTAAAATACTGTTCCCTTGATTGAGCAGCCAAAACTTCAGGATCCCCTTTGGGACGTCGAGCTTCCCTAAACATGACATCCTTTAGGGAAAGAAAAGATAACTAAAATAAACATTGCTAAAAAAAATTGTAGACATTCTACATCGAAATCAGACAACTTTCCAGAGTATAGAACTTTTATCCTTTTAAGTAACAAGATACTATAATCTATAGAGATAAAGATGACATACGCTGCCTCCAGTTGCAGCCTTTGTCGCTCTCTCCCACTTTTCTTGCTCACGTCGTGTTGGGGCAGGCCTCCATTTTGTACCAGCCACCATAGGAGTCTGAACATAATTTTATTATAATGAGTATGAAAAGAGAATGCACAAGATCAGAAGATATACAAGCAAAGGGATCTAATAGTCAAGATTTGTACTTGTTCCTCCATTTGGGGTTCCACTACTGACTCTGAAGGTGCTGTAAGTTCTTTACTCAAGTCGACTTCCAAACTGCATTTTCAAAGAGGGGAATCACATATCAGAATGGATCCTCTACATTTCCCTTGTGCAAATTTTGGAGAGAAAACATAAGTAGGTGAAAATGGGAAAAGTGGAACCCATCCAATTTCAGTAACTTTGTGTGTCTTCCCCTCTCCCAGATTCACAAGAAGTTCATGGAATTGAGAAGTAGAGGAACCAGGTTCGATCATTTAGGTGAAGCAGTTAGCATAAAGAAGCACAGAATTAGAAAGAGTAAGTTTACATACTTGTCCAAGCTCATGACTCTATTCAAGCTAAGAAATCCAGAAGGTTCCTCCTATCAAGAAAAATGTTCAAATATCATCAATGATCAACTTAATTAGCACACCACAGAAATTTTTTAATATACATCATTGTTTTGCAGTTCAATTGCAAAATCTGCACAATCAGCTTTAAAAACAAATTACGAAATGACAAAAGCAGCACCTGGTAATGAATTATCCAAAAAAAGAAAGAAAAGAAGGATAAGTTCACCAACAAGGGATACAAAACTTCAGTAAGAGATGACAATGCCGGAGCAATAGGTAAGCCAACAGAAGATCTTTGAAGCACAATATAAATCCCAAATATGAATCACTAGAAATCGCTCATTTTACATTAATCCAACATTCAACCCAAAAGATATGCAACATTAACAAGCAAATAAAAAACACAAATAACTAGATAAATAAACAAGAATCGAAAATGAACCTTGGCACTGGGAGCATAAGAAATATCAGGGTCTTGAATTAACTTTTTCATGCGATCCATGAAATCTTTATTCCACATGTAGTCATCAGAGGCTAGAGGGTCCTTATCCCCGCCCCAGTATTTTCTGAGCTTAGTGGTGGTGGGTGGGGCCCCGTAAACCCCAGGGGCGACCCCAGTAGACCATTTTAATGGCTTCTTGTCCGGCAGTATAATCTTAGTCGGAGGCCTTGAGATTGCAGGTTGCGGTGGCGAAGGGTTTGTGGAGTCTTGGGAGCTTGGAATGGCAGCGGAGGTCACCGAGAGGCAGTAGCAATTCACTACTGCCATTGATCCACTGTGTGTATGTGCGTTTATTTTGGGATGAAGAATTGAAGATTGGAGAATGAGAAAATATCACAAGGGGTCTGTGACTTGTGAATCTGTGATGTTGGAAATGGCGATGGACCTTTATTGGACTTGAGATTTTAGATATTTTGAACTCCATTGAGACTGGTGGTAAGATAATAGTATGATATCAAATAAATTTGAATATAATATAATTATCGCTCATATGAATCATGTCTACAGTATACAATATACAAATTAAGTGATATTTTAAAACATGTAAGTTATTATCCTGAAACATGCAATTAATATAAGTGAAAATAAATTTTCTATTTCAATAAATATAAGTTATATGTTTTAATAAAAAATAGATTATACTATTATAGTGGGTTTAGAGATTAATCCGTAGAATATTAATTAGGCGTGCTTGAACCTCCACGATGAAGTAATGGGCCTGAGGAAATATACTTTGGGTCCGGTTATTAACACCCCCAGCATTAATAGATACACCCATAAAATTTTTGAAATATCTTTATACCCTTCATTAAAAAACCCTAAAATTTCACTTTTTGATTTTCTTTTCAGCCGCCTTCTCCCATTTTCCCTTTTCTACAATCGGCTGTCAAACACCGCCTGCCGCCGCCGCCTCTCGCCACCATCGTTGCCGCTCGCCGCCGTCGCCTGACGCCCCATGTCAACATGTCAAGCAAGTATTGGCCCAAAATCTTTCAAATAATCAAGGTCGTCCTCCCTCTTTCTCCCCCATTCTATACCATTTTCTCTCTTTTTCTCTTCATTGTTCTTCTTCACTGTAAACATGCCATCTTCTGCAACCGAAGTCCCCTTTCTCTCTTTCTCTTTTTCTTTTTTTTTTTTTTTTTTCTTTTTTTTCTATTTTCGAATAATATTGTGTTTGTTATTAAATAAATTAGGTTTGTCATCGTTTTTGGGTCTTTAACATATTTTTATGCTGCGAATGGTGTTTTTACCCAACTATTTTTACAGATTTTCCAGCGGTTGTCGTAGTTCCATTTTTTACAGATTTTCCTGCTATTATAGTTCTTTTCTCGAGCAGGAATAATTAAAGAAAAGGATTTTGGAATCTATAGAAGAAGGGTATATTTGGTACTTTATTAAATAAGTGGGTGAACTTACTAATTATAGGGGTGTTAATAAACGGACCCATATACTTTAGTGGGCTGATATGCCGAAGCCCAATGTGAGCACGATTACCTTGCTTGATCTCAACCTTGCTCGGGGTTGGAGTTAGAAATGCTGCAGGCCAGCAAATGCGTTTAAGTATCAAAATTTATACGAAAACTCATAAAATATGTACTGCCCCTGTCCCAACATAAAACAAAGTATAGGGTGAACAAGTTTCTCGGTGAAATTGATTAAGGAGTGTGATTTATATTATTAAAGAGAGTAATTTTTTACTATAAAGGGTGTGATTTTTTACTATAAAGGGTATTACTCATAAAAAGTGAAGGGTGTGACTTATATTATAGCAGAGGGTATCGTATTGATAATTGAAGTGTGTGATTTATATTACTAAAGAGTGTGATTTATATTACTAAAGAGTATGCCTATAAAAAAAAATTAATTTCACAGTGAGTAAATAAGTTTCACAATATACCAACTCCAAAGATAATATGCATCCCTATTTAGATCACTGAAAAATTGAAATATGAAGCAATTGATCCATAACCCAACAGGAACAGCCCGTTCGGATCCATATGGGCATGTCTACTTAACAGTGTATTCACAAAATTTTATTAATAATGTTTAAAATCACTTATTTAATTTTTTTTATTAAAAATAGTTTTAAAAATAAATAATTTTCCACTATTTTTTAGAGTGGGTAAACATCACCTCAACCTCTAAATTTTAGAATACAATTCAAATTAGAATTGTAAAATAAAGAGAAAATCCACCTTCGTGAATATTAAATTGTACTCTCTTTATCTCACTATAAGTTTCTCTTTTTTCTTTTTCATCTGTCCCACAATAAATTTCATGTTTTTATAAATAACTCAATTACCTATAATTTTTATCTTACAACTATCCATAATTTTTATCTTACTTTTTACACAATATTATAAAGAAATGTCACTCATTACTTCACATTTCCTTTTTCTCTCTCTCAAATTCAATACTCACAACTACACTTCATTTTTAATATTTTATTATTATTTTTTAAACAAAACAATAAAAAAAAAATTATATGGAGGGAATAAAAAGCATCAATTGATGATTAAATTATTCCTTCTTTGGATTTGATTTGATCTCATCGGATTTGGTTAGGTGACCTAAAATTTTAAAAGTCGTGGGAATAAAGTCAATGTGATAAATAATTAAAGAATTTTTAGTTCAGCTCACACGGTTTCAGCTGAAACCGGAAGGAACCGAAGGGAAAGCACCGAAGCAAATATTTGGTCAGACAATCAATCATTTCTCTAAATATTTTTCAACTATTTTTCTCTTTCCACTCACTCCATTTCCCTTTGCTGCCGCAGAGACAGTTGTCGACTTCTCGCAAAAAACCGGCAGTTTTCAGAACCTAGAGAGAGAAAGTACGAATTTGAGTCCCGCTGATCGGCGATGGCTTCGTCTTCAGATCGTGACACCGCCGTTTACATCGCTAAACTCGCCGAGCAAGCCGAACGCTACGATGGTAAACCCTTTTCCTCACCGACACATGTATGTATCCTTGTGTACAGATTTACTTTGGCAGAGATATGGATCTCGTTTCTGCTTGTGGTTAATTTAGTTGTGTACTTGTTTAGCTTTGATTTGATAGAAGTGAACTCTAGTTAGCTGCTATTTAATTTAGGTGCTAGTTGTTGCCATAGCTTGATTTGAATTACGGAGTTCGAAATTTCTGTATCGATGCTTTCCCGCTCTGATGATTTGCCTGGATTTTAATGTGCTAAAGTTGAATTTTAAGTTCATCTATTATTTAGTCCACTTTGATCTTTCTTCCTCAGTTTTTTTTTTTTTCTTCCTGTTTTGGGCCGTCAGGTTTAACTAATTCTGTTGGGGCCTCTTTACCTAAAATTGGTTATTTATGGTTCAATTACGATTTATTGGTTGATTGTGTCGATTATTCTTCTGGAAATTTATATGGTGTGCAATTAAAAAGAAAGAAACGACGTAAATCTGACTGTTGATTTAAAAACTTCTGGTCAACTTGCAGAGATGGTGGAATCAATGAAGAAGGTAGCTAAAATGGATGTGGAGTTGACAGTAGAAGAGAGGAACCTGTTATCTGTAGGTTACAAGAACGTGATCGGGTCTCGGAGAGCTTCGTGGAGAATCTTGTCATCGATTGAGCAGAAGGAAGAGTCAAGAGGTAACGATCAGAATGCTAAGCGGATCAAGGAGTATAGGCAGAAGGTGGAGTCAGAGCTCACTAACATTTGTAGTGATATCATGACTGTTATTGATGAGCATCTAATTCCTTCAAGCACAGCTGGCGAATCAACTGTGTTTTACTACAAGATGTGAGGAGGGATTTGCTGTCTGTTTCTTATTGAACTAATAGTTTGATATTTTATATTTGTTTCTGAATCAATTTTCTTTCACATTCCAAGGAAAGGGGATTATTATAGGTATCTTGCTGAGTTTAAGGCAGGTAATGATAGGAAAGAGGTTGCTGATCAGTCACTGAAAGCATATGAGGTATAGTTCATGTGCCTTTTTTCAATTAACACTAGTTTAACGCCAATTCATGCATATAGATGGTTCCCCCAATGGCCCAATCCTCCAATGTCGGTTAGCTCAGTTGAAGTTTTGGAATTTCAGAGGGCTAGATGTTTGTTGTCTTTATGATTGATGCCCCTTCATGTATTTTATTTAAAAATCCACTAAGAGTGCATTGGACACTGGATATGCCAGGAGATATGAAACTTGATAATATGGAAATTGATTCGTGGTAACTGTCATTACATGTCTTCAGTATTTCTGCTAGTAGTTTTGATTCATTTGTGGGAGGAGATGTCAGACCCTCAGTCAAAGCATGCTATTCATAACACTTAGACTTCACAAAATTCCTTTTTATCTATCTTGGATGCAAAGTTGCTCTCTTTTCCCTGTTATTTCTTGGCTTATGTATTGTCGAGCCAATTATCTCTCTGTCTTTTTACCTATTTTTCTTGTTTTGGACTTGCTTGAAGTTGGCTACCACTGCTGCTGAGGCAGAGCTTCCTCCAACTCATCCTATTCGTCTGGGGTTGGCTTTGAACTTTTCAGTGTTCTACTATGAAATTCTGAACGCTCCTGAAAGGTTTGTCTTTTGGTCAATTTATTGAATATAATCAGAATTTATTCATTTATCATTCTGCAACTGACTTAATTATATTCCAGGGCATGCCATCTTGCGAAGCAAGCTTTTGATGAAGCTATTTCTGAGCTTGATACCTTAAACGAGGATTCATACAAGGATAGCACCTTGATTATGCAACTGCTTAGGGATAATCTCACACTCTGGACCTCTGACATTCCAGAGGATGCAGGTAACTTGATAATTCTGACATTTAACACCACTATTGCTAAATCTACACTAATCAGAGGGGATGTTTGACGTTGTGTGTGTGTCAGAGGGGATATGGTTTTTTTTTTTCAATTTTTTTTAATTAAATTTGAATTCATTTTTAAACTTACAATTATTAATTAATTAAACTTATTACTTAGAATTAACTAATTGCACGTATTAATTAATAATATTTAATTAATTTAAAAATATTAATTATAAGTATTGATATAAATAATATTAAGCAGTCAAAAAATATGTGTTCAAATAATATTAATACAGTCTTGATTAATAATAAAAACATACATAAAATTTAAATGTCTTTTTCCTAATCTAAGCACGGTCTCTTTTTTATCTGTCCGTCAGCACATAATTGGGGATTTCTCCATCCTTGACGCATGAATGTTGCACAAACCTTGAAGAATGTGATTCTGAAATCAGCTGGATCTCCATTAATCCTGAATTTACCATGCAATTAAATTAATATAATTTTTACAAATAAAAATACGTGTAAAATGCAAACATGATTAAAATTACTTCGAATAAAGTCCACATGTGTTCCCGGCACTCGGAAGGGTTACAAAGCTTTTCCGTGTAAACCCTGTGGAGGAGTAATAAAATCCCCAGTAACATCTTCGAATATATAATCAACATCATAATAATAACTCATTTTATGAAATATGTGGATAATAGTAGAAATATGTTGATAACTGATAAAAATTCTAGAGATGATTGAAATGGAGAAGTTAATTTGGGAGTAGATAGAAAAATTGAGTTGAGAGAAAATTCGTGTTAAGATGAATGAATTTGCGTAGGCAATATGTCCCAATTATATAAGTGTAAGATGAAAATGAATTATTTGTTGTGAATTATTATTCTTCACGTGAAATCACAGTATGATAAGGGTAAAAGCAGTAGCACGTGATGGAGAATTGGAATCATGTTTGAAAAAGCAAAACGGATAGCAATTATGTCTGAAAAAGCCTGATTCGGATGGAAATTCAGTCACATGCGTACTCGACAACCTGTGTTGCACGGGTGCGGGGTGCAGATACGATTCGGGTACGGGGATTCGTAGATTTTCAAATTTTTAGGATACGATACGGTGAGGATACATCAATTTTTTTAATTTAATTATATATATCACCTGTAATAATATTAAAAAATTTACAACAATTATATATAACACATGTAATAATATCAAGAGTATTTAAAACACACGTACTAATATCAAGGAATTCATCCCATAAGTAACAAAACAACAATTAAATAAAAAATCATCAACCTAAACAAGTCATAAATCATAATAAAAGATTAATATGGAAAATTGGTCTTGGGGAACGTGCACACAATTTTCATTGGATATTGGTAAGAAAAAACTATATTAATGTTATTTTATAAGTCTAACATGGTCGTCAGGCTAATTATAAGTCTAGAAATAACGAGAAAGATAAATTTTATACATTTTTTTAATATTTAATTCAAATTTTATACGAGAAAGAAATAAGGAGAATAAAGAATTTTTTTTATATATTTATTTTTTCATATAATGTATATATTTATTTTTTCATGTAATATGTATATTTATTTTTTCATGTTTAAATTGATAATTAAACTAATACTTTTCAATTGATGAACTAATATTTTAACAATTAATGAACTAATATTTTTCAATTGATGAACTAATATTGTTGATAACAAATAACTAATACTTTTCAATTAATGAACTAATACTTTATAACCAAACAACTATAATACTTTTTAATGAAACAACTAATCGAGTAAATTAATATTTTTAAATTAATCAAATAATATCAATTAATATATTTAATTAGTGTGGGATTAATTAATTATAACTAATAAATTATAAATGAATTCTAATTTAATAAAAAAAGAAAAAAAAACGAAAAAAGAAATAAAAATTCTGTCGCAGACACCCGTCCCCTCATGTTTGTGTAGAGTTAGCATAACTCCATTTAACACCACCCCACATTTTTTTTTCAGATCCAAATCTCGTTTGTCAAATCGGATTTTGGTATAGGATCCAAATCCTATAAAATTCTGCAATAATATAATACATCTAGTTTATGTTTTTTTTAACACAATTTTCAATACAGTATCAATTATTTATCTCCCACTTTTTAATTATTATTATCTACCCTAGTCAACACTCTCTCATTTTTACTTTACACACTATCTTCCTATTTTACACACAATTTTCTATCACATATACTTTTATAATCCTACCCTGTCAAATCCTACAAAATAAACATATGGCAAATCCAAATACACATTTTACTATTCATAAAACAACCAAATCCAGTAAACAAACTGTACTGATTGATTTGGTAATTCAGCAATACTTTAGTGCATTCAATATAATCTTAATGCGGAGGAGCTTATTAATCTGAATGGGTACTGTGCCACTTCCTAAGGGTAAACCCCTTTTCTGTAACAGATTCTTCTATATTATATTTGAAAGGATTCCTGGTGTTGCATACCACTTGTTTGTGGAAACTACTCGAGTTTTTAATGTGCCAATCAGTTAAAGAACCTCTGAGCATAATCCAAAAGTTTTTTTCTTGTACATGATTTATTTCTGTTTCTTGCAGATGAAGCACAAAAGCTTGATGCTGCCAACAAAGCTGGAGGTGATGGTGCAGAGGTGAGTTATTTTCTTGTCTTGCATAGTTTTTCATTATAGTTGCTTGCAGATTGTTAACGATTCGACTCTTGTTTACACTGCAGTGAAGCTGCCCGATGATCAAGGAAAAATGGATTTCGTGATTTGGTTATGTTTGTTTATGGTCATAGCGAATACTTGTTTTATGTTTGTGTGTTGTTTCATTTTCTTTTCCTTTTTTCCGCTCGTTATGATTGATGTTGGCTTGTGGTTTATAAGTTGGAGCCCCATTGATGTGGCCTATAGGTGGTTTAATTTTAGTGACTACCTTAGCCTAGATTGATGTTTCTGTTTATTTGCATCGTTGTAACACCCTGCTATGAGACCCGAGAGAAAACGTGAAGAGTGGTGAGATGAGAACGAAAGGGGAGTTAAAATCAGGGTTTCGTTTATCAGTGGGAAATAGAGGTTCAGTATATATTTATCTGAACGAGGAACCTGAGGCTCAGGATCCACCGAGCCAAATTATCTGAAGCAAGGAAACTGAGGCTCAGGATACACTTGAGTCAAGATGTCTCGAATGAAACGGGGCTCGGGGATCCACTTGAGCCAAATTATCCGAATGAGGAATCGAGGGCTCGGGATCCACCAGCCAAATTATCTCGAAAGCGAGGAATCGAGGCTCACAAGTTTCTGCTGAAGTCAAATTATCTCAATAAAGGAAATCGAGGCTCCTATGCACCCGAGCCAAATTATTTGAGTAGTTTATCCGAATGAGGAAAGGTTTGAGCTTTTTCCGCAAATGGGACCAAACATTTAGAATAATCCCAAGATCCATTATCTATTTTAGATTCCTTTTTAAAATACCCAAGGAATATCCACCTTGGTGTGTGGACCCTATTATTGAATTTATAAATCGGCCTCTGGCCGAAATGAATGAGAATATTAGAAAATTTGCATCATTCTCTTTTTTTAACTACCTCTTCCTATCTAATTCTCTCTCTCCCTATTTCTTCAAATTTTCATCTGTGTTTCTACCAAAGAATTTATATTTTAGCAATATCATTCCAAAAATCTAAAAAACACATTTCAAACATCCCGTAAAAATAAAAAAACGTAACATTTGGTATTCCAGAGCCAAGTTTTGATCATGGCCTAGGGAACACGCTCCAATGATCTGCAGGAATTACACAGAAAGCTGGAATTATTAATTCAAACAGAAGCCATGAAGCTGAAAGCAGTAGAGGGGAAGCTAACAGACAATATGCAAGGTTTAACAACCAAGATGGAGGAGAAATTTGATCTTATGACTAACATTTTGGCGGTTATCACGATTCTGATTGTTGAATATGGAAAAAAACAAGGTCATGATGAAGGGACCTTTTATTTTGGGAGTCCTAGCTTTGGATCTGGTGGTGGAGGCCTAACTATGGACTCTTCTTTGGTGGAGGGCTTACCTTTGGAACTAACGGGTGGGGGATCATCTTATCAGTATCAGGAATCTCCAAGGAAGTTAACTGATGGTACCCAATTTCACAACCCAGTGCCTAAGATTGAATTCTCTAGGTTTGATGGCTCTAAACCTAGGTTATGGGTACTGAGATCTAATGGATATTTTAAGCTTATGCCCAGTATGACTGATCAACAAAAAATAACTTTGGCTACTATCTATTTTGAAGGTAAAGCAAAGACTATGGGTTCGAAATTTTAATCGAGAAATGTGGAATTAACTTAAGCACAATTTTGGTTATTCTCTCAACTAGATTTGAGGAGATTAAGGACTTACGATGATTTTTGAGTTTAACAAACTCAAACAAACCCAGTAATTTATGAAGATTATGTTGATAAGTATGAGAATCGAAAGCTTATATCTTTGGTAGTTCTTTGGGGATGTATTCTCGAAAAATCTACTTTGTGGCAAGTTTCATTGGAGGACTTAATGAAGAGCTACAAGCAACAATAGCCATGTTTGAACCTACCACACTTCAACATGCTATTAAATTAGGCGGAAGCAAGATCAAGCTCTTCTTTTTAGCTAAAAAAAACTTAAGCCCTATTCAAGGGTTTCTAATCATAACCCTAACCCTAACTCTAACTCTAATTTTATGCGATTGGAAGAAGGGTGATCTTCTTTGAGGCCCTACCAAGAAAGGAAACCACATTTCAAGGTCTTATCTCCCAGAGATGGCAAACAGGAGGAGAAGGGGGTTATGTTACAATCAGATGAACCTTTTTGTGCATGGACACAAATGCAAACAGATAATTTCATACATGATTCTGGCAGAAGAAGAGGACGATACTCGGTCCTTCTCTTCTCCTACCACTGAAGGGGAAGAACAGGTTGTTTATGGGGCTGACATCATGGAAGAGGTCCAGATGTCACTAAATGCTCTAAGAGGTGAAGATGGAGTTACTACAATGAGGCTTTTTGTGGAGTTTGAACACCACAAACTCCACATTCTCATGTAGACTTCGTGTAAAGCACCACGAGTTTTTTTATAAAAAGGCCATTCTGTTAAAAGGCTCAAATGCTCTTTGAGTGATGCTAAACCCATACTGGTGAAGATTGCTAATGGGCAAAGATTGGTCAGCTCACAATAAGTGAACCCTTTCACTTGGAGCATGCAGGGACATCAATTCACCTACTCACTGAGACTGTTGGAGAATGAGGGATGTGATCTGATCCTAGGAGGGGATTGGTTAAAATTTTGCACACCTATTGAGCTTGACTATGAAAAGATGACTTTCACAGTCAGCTTGCTTGGGAAGAGGGTGAAACTACAAGCACTTACTTCATCAAATGAATGTAAGTTGATTTCGATGTGGGATTATATCCGATGAACCACACGTAAGCCTTTTTAAGAAGTTAATGAGATGTACTTAATTACATCAACACCTCCTACCCACACTAAAGATGATCCCGAGTTACATAAGCTACTACTAGCTTACAAAGATATATTTGAGGAACCAGTGGAATTACCACCAGGGAGGGGGGTGGAACACCAGATTATACTCAAACCAGGGAGCATCCCTAAACAACAGTACCCATATAGAACTTCTCACAGCCATAAGGAGGAAATTGAAAAGATTGTAAAGGATTTGCTGACTACAGGAGTAATTCAACATAGTAAGAGCCCTTTTGCTTCACCTGTGATTTTGGTGAAGAAAAAGATGGCACCTGGAGGCTATGCGTGGATTACAGGTACCTTAATGAGCTCACAATCAAGCACAACTACCCTATTCCTATCATTGATGAGTTACTAGATGAGCTTAAGGGTGCTAAGATCTTTTCAAAGATAGATTTGATGTCAGGGTACTTTCAAATCCTAATGAAGAAAGAGCATAGGCAATTGACTGCTTTCAGGACCCATAATGGTCATTATGAATTCCTAGTGATGCCATTTGGGTTGTGCAATGCACCTGCTACATTTCAATCACTAATGAATCAGGTGTTCAGGGATCATTTGAGGAAATTTGTGTTGGTCTTTTTTTGATGACATCCTCATTTACAGCACCGAGGAAACACAACATTTAATTCGTGTACGTGCTGAGGAACTTCATAAGCATTCAAAAAGAGATTCTAAACACTATCTCATTTTTACTTTACACACTATCTTCCTATTTTACACACAATTTTCTATCACATATACTTTTATAATCCTACCCTGTCAAATCCTACAAAATAAACATATGGCAAATCCAAATACACATTTTACTATTCATAAAACAACCAAATCCAGTAAACAAACTGTACTGATTGATTTGGTAATTCAGCAATACTTTAGTGCATTCAATATAATCTTAATGCGGAGGAGCTTATTAATCTGAATGGGTACTGTGCCACTTCCTAAGGGTAAACCCCTTTTCTGTAACAGATTCTTCTATATTATATTTGAAAGGATTCCTGGTGTTGCATACCACTTGTTTGTGGAAACTACTCGAGTTTTTAATGTGCCAATCAGTTAAAGAACCTCTGAGCATAATCCAAAAGTTTTTTTCTTGTACATGATTTATTTCTGTTTCTTGCAGATGAAGCACAAAAGCTTGATGCTGCCAACAAAGCTGGAGGTGATGGTGCAGAGGTGAGTTATTTTCTTGTCTTGCATAGTTTTTCATTATAGTTGCTTGCAGATTGTTAACGATTCGACTCTTGTTTACACTGCAGTGAAGCTGCCCGATGATCAAGGAAAAATGGATTTCGTGATTTGGTTATGTTTGTTTATGGTCATAGCGAATACTTGTTTTATGTTTGTGTGTTGTTTCATTTTCTTTTCCTTTTTTCCGCTCGTTATGATTGATGTTGGCTTGTGGTTTATAAGTTGGAGCCCCATTGATGTGGCCTATAGGTGGTTTAATTTTAGTGACTACCTTAGCCTAGATTGATGTTTCTGTTTATTTGCATCGTTGTAACACCCTGTTGCGAGACCAGAGAGAAACGTGAAGAGTGGTGAGATGAGAACGAAAGGGGAGTTAAAATCAGGGTTTCGTTTATCAGTGGGAAATAGAGGTTCAGTATATATTTATCTGAACGAGGAACCTGAGGCTCAGGATCCACCTGAGCCAAATTATCTGAGCAAGGAAACTGAGGCTCAGGATACACTTGAGTCAAGATGTCTGAATGAGGAAACTGAGGCTCAGGATCCACTTGAGCCAAATTATCTGAATGAGGAAACTGAGGCTCAGGATCCACCTGAGCCAAATTATCTGAGCGAGGAAACTGAGGCTCAGGTTACACCTGAGTCAAATTATCTGAATAAGGAAACTGAGGCTCCGGATGCACCTGAGCCAAATTATTTGAGTAGTTTATCTGAATGAGGAAAGGTTTGAGCTTCTCGCAAATGGGCCCAAACATTTAGAATAATCTGGAAGATCCATTATCTATTTTAGATTCTGCTTTTAAAATACCTAAGGAATATCCACTGGTGTGTGGACCCTACTGTTAGTTACAAATACGGCCTCTGGCCGATGAATGAGAATATTAGAAAATTTGCATCATTCTCTCTTTTCTAACTACCTCTCTTCCTATCTAATTCTCTCTCTCTCCCTATTTCTTCAAATTTTCATCTTGTTCTACCAGCAATTTATATTTTAGCAATATCATTCCAGAAAATCTAAAAAACACATTTCAAACATCCCAGAAAATATAAAAAACGTAACATTTGGTATTCCAGAGCCAAGTTTTGATCATGGCCTAGGGAACACGCTCCAATGATCTGCAGGAATTACACAGAAAGCTGGAATTATTAATTCAAACAGAAGCCATGAAGCTGAAAGCAGTAGAGGGGAAGCTAACAGACAATATGCAAGGTTTAACAACCAAGATGGAGGAGAAATTTGATCTTATGACTAACATTTTGGCAGCTATGCAGTTACAATTGTTGAATATGGAAAAAGGCAAGGGTCACAATGAAGGACCTTCTATTTTGGGGAGTCCTAGCTTTGGATCTGGTGGTGGAGGGCCTAACTATGGACCTGCTGGTGGAGGGCTTACCTTTGGAACTGCTGGTGGGGGATCATCTTATCAGTATCAGGAATCTCCAAGGAAGTTAACTGATGGTACCCAATTTCACAACCCAGTGCCTAAGATTGAATTCTCTAGGTTTGATGGCTCTAAACCTAGGTTATGGGTACTGAGATCTAATGGATATTTTAAGCTTATGCCCAGTATGACTGATCAACAAAAAATAACTTTGGCTACTATCTATTTTGAAGGTAAAGCAGCACTATGGGTTCAGAATTTTAATCAGAGAAATGTGGAATTAACTTAAGCACAATTTTTGGTTATTCTCTCAACTAGATTTGAGGAGATTAAGGACTCTACAGTGATTTTTGAGTTTAACAAACTCAAACAAACTGGTAGCTATGAAGATTATGTTGATAAGTATGAGGAACTGAAAGCTTGTATGCTGGTAGTTACTGGGGATGTATTCTCAGAAATCTACTTTGTGGCAAGTTTCATTGGAGGACTTAATGAAGAGCTACAAGCAACAATAGCCATGTTTGAACCTACCACACTTCAACATGCTATTAAATTGGGCAGGAAGCAAGATCAAGCTACTGCTGCACTAACTAAAAAACTTAAGCCCTATTCAAGGGTTTCTAATCATAACCCTAACCCTAACTCTAACTCTAATTTTATGCAGTGGAAGAAGGGTGATCTTCTTTAGGGCCCTACCAAAGAAAGGAAACCACATTTCAAGGTCTTATCTCCTACTGAGATGGCAATTTAGGAGGAGAAGGGGTTATGTTACAACTGCGGATGAACCTTTTGTGCATGGACACAAATGCAAACAGATAATTTCATACATGATTACGGCGAAGAAGAGGACGATACTTCGGTCCTTTCTTCTCCTACCAATGAAGGGAAGAAACGGAGTTGTTTATGGGGTGACATCATGGAAGAGGTCCAGATGTCACTAAATGCTCTAAGAGGTGAAGATGGAGTTACTACAATGAGGCTTTTTGTGGAGTTTGAACACCACAAACTCCACATTCTCATAGACTCGCAAGAAAGACCCGAAGTTTTATACAAAAAATTTCTGTTAAAAGGCTCAAATGCTCTTTTGGTGATGCTAAACCCATCTTGGTGAAGATTGCTAATGGGCAAAGATTGGTCACCACAATAAGTGAACCACTTTCACTTGGAGCATCTTGA
This sequence comes from Stenogyne calaminthoides, assembly GCA_037126765.1. Taxonomy (NCBI): domain Eukaryota; kingdom Viridiplantae; phylum Streptophyta; class Magnoliopsida; order Lamiales; family Lamiaceae; genus Stenogyne; species Stenogyne calaminthoides. The sequence goes on from JBBCBC010000004.1 coordinate 45,460,851, forward strand.
GGACATCAATTCACCCTACTCAACCGAGACCTGTTGGAGAATGAGGGATGTGATCTGATCTAGGGAGGATTGGTTAAAATTTTGCACACCTATTGAGCTTGACTATGAAAAAGATGACTTTCACAAATACTTGCTTTGGGAAGAGGGTGAAACTACAAGCACTTACTTCATCAGCTGAATGTAAGTTGATTTCTGATGTGGGATTATATCCGATGATCCACACAGAAGCCTTTAAGGAAGTTAATGAGATGTACTTAATTACATCAACACCTCCTACCCACACTAAAGATGATCCCGAGTTACATAAGCTACTACTAGCTTACAAAGATATATTTGAGGAACCAGTGGAATTACCACCAGGGAGGGGGGTGGAACACCAGATTATACTCAAACCAGGGAGCATCCCTAAACAACAGTACCCATATAGAACTTCTCACAGCCATAAGGAGGAAATTGAAAAGATTGTAAAGGATTTGCTGACTACAGGAGTAATTCAACATAGTAAGAGCCTTTTTGCTTCAATTGTGATTTTGGTGAAGAAAAAAGATGGCACCCTGAGGCTATCGTGGATTACGTGTACCTTAATGAGCTCACAATCAAGCACAACTACCCTATTCCTATCATTGATGAGTTCTTAGATGAGCTTAAGGGTGCTAAGATCTTTTCAAAGATAGATTTGATGTCGGGTACTTTCAAATCCTAATGAAGAAAAGAGCATAGGCAATTGATTTGCTTTTCAGACCCATAATGGTCATTATGAATTCCTAGTGATGCCATTTGGGTTGTGCAATACACCTCTTACATTTCAATCACTAATGAATCAGGTGTTCAGGGATCATTTGAGGAAATTTGTGTTGGTCTTTTTTTTATGACATCCTCATTTACAGCACCGAGGAAACACAACATTTAATTCACTTGGAAGCAGTCTTACAACTTTTGAGGGCCAATAAGTTGTTTGCCAAGAGAAGCAAATGTAGTTTTGGCCAGACTAGTGTGGAGTATTTGGGCCACATAATTTCTAAAGATAGAGTTGCCACTGATCCAGGAAAGATTGAGTGTATGGTTCAATGGCCAAAACCACAAACCATTAAACAATTAAGAGGTTTCTTGGGCTTAACAGGGTATTACAGGAAATTTGTGAAGGGATATGGTTTCATCAGCAAACCACTCACTTCTTTACTCAAGAAGGACAATTTCAAATGGAACCCTGAGGCAGACCTAGCTTTTCAGAAGTTGAAGGAAGCCATGGTGAGTGTCCCAGTGCTAGCATTACCTGATTTCACAAAGAGATTTGTGGTGGAAACTGTTGGGGAATGAGTTGCACAGATCTATTCGGGGTGAATATTTAAATACAAATTTAATTCATTAATTATTACTAGCATGAATTAATCCTATATTAATTCAAATAATAATTGCAACAACATATCATGCATATAAAAAGCCACGTAAAACCTACGACGCGAAATCTACGGGTTTACGTGAACGCATTCTCTCGGGATGACCGGTGAATTCGGTTGGACGGACTAACCAAAAGGACTTCCCAAGTATTCCCTTAGCCCCTGCTCGACAATCCGGTGGAAGGATACTCGCGAACAATTAACAAAAGGAAAAAAATAACTTTGTTGCACCACTTTTCGTGGATTTGCTAATTTTTCCAACGACATGGAATTGTGTTTAGAATGAAAGAATCATCCCCTATTTATAGGTGAGAGGTGGTCGATTTTTTCAGTAGAAAAACAATGTGGGAAAAGACTTTTCTTGATCACCAAGAAATCTTGAATATATCTCCTATATTCTTTTTCCCATAATTAAAATATTCCACAAAATCCCACCTCCTCTATTTGCTATGGTAATTTTCGAAAATATGGCCTTGCAAGATTCCAAGATTTGGATCTTCTTGAATTTATGAGATATTCTTGTATTTCAAGAAATACATATCTTCCATAATATCTTTTCAAGAAAATCAAGAAAATCTTTCTTGCCCTATATTTTCATCTTTTTCGAAAAATACATATGGATAAACCATGTGCGAGATTTCTTGAATTTAATGAGATAATCTTGTATTCCAAGAATACATATCTTCATTCCATAACAAAATTCAAAGAAAATCTTTCTCCAAACTTCATCCATAATTTTCGAAAATCTCAAGGAAAAATTAGCAACAATATTTATTTTATTTTAATCATCTTTTCAGTTAATGGACTATATGTTGGGCTACTCAGGGGGCCTTTAGGAGAATTAAGATTGGACCTTCTAATTGACCTTGAATATCTAATATTGAGCCACAATATAATTCAAGCCCATAAATATTAATTAATCCCACTACATAATTAATATTGCACTATCCATCTTAACCCATATTACAGTCAATATGGCTCCCGGTCATTATTTCCCGTGTTTAAGATTATCTAGCCCATTAATTAATTCAAGCCACTGAAATAACTTTCCGTTAATTAATATCTTTCGTCCTTGGTCAAGGAATGATTCAACATTATTATCCATACCGGAAACTAATTCCACTTGCAAGATTTGGTATGATAAAGCTTATGAACCTCCCAAGTGGGCAAATCGAACAAGCGTACTTGCACACATTTCTTTTTATTAAATCTTAGCAATCACATGTGACCAATAATATTGCCTAAGATAAAAAGTATTGAATCTCTCTCTGATTCGCTACCCATGATAAGTCAAAGCAATAGTTACCAATCCCACGTGATCCTATTTAAGGGACGAAGGTTAAGAAATAACGAACCACTGAGGTCTAATTCTTCCTTGTTCAGTTCTGAAGAATTTATCCTCCTATAGGTCCTATTCAGTGCATCAATCATGCACTAGTGTAATCTCTTGGTCAAGACAAGCCAATCTGAGCCTTACACTTCAACCTTTCACGATGGGTTGTTCATTTCCATCTAGGTCGTGAATAACGTACTTTTAGTTACAAGGGACTGTTAATTTAATCTTCTGTGATCTGGTATCACTAAATTAACTACAATGTAACATGTGCGCCTTTAATGAAACGATTATGCAAGAAATATATGTAACATTCAATGATATTTAAAGCATCGATGATAAACAATTTATTTCAATAAATAAGTCCGAAATTCGGTTTGATTATACAAAGTAAAAAGCATACTTTCCAAAGATAATCCCAACAATCTCCCACTTATACTCAAAGTCCTTTTAAGTATACTACAACACGTCTCGTGTAGTCCGTGACATCTAATGTCACCTACACCTAACCTAATAATTTCTCCCACTTATACTCAAAGCAGATTAGGCAACTTCTTCTTGACACCCTTTCCACCCACATGTCTCTCGATTGTATTCAGGAGGCGCTCTTTGTGAATGGATCTGCTAGGTCGTCCTCGAGACGCCATTTTGCCACATCTATATCTCATCTCTTAACGATTTCTCGATAAGATGTCTTTCCTTTAGTGTGCTTGTTTGACTCGTGGACTCTTGGTTCTCTTGAATTTGCAACCGCCCATAGCGATATTGCTAGACAAATTGAACACCATCCAAGTCCACTAAGAAGATCTAGAGCCCAATCGGTTCTTTCATTTGCTTCACAAGACATTACTTACCCGACTTCCATGGTTGAGTCGTTGATGCATTTCTGCTTCACACTCGTCCATTTGATGGCTACACTTCCCAAAATGGAAACACACTAATCGAGGCAGATAATTTTACGAATCTAAGTCCGATTGAAAAAATCCGAACCGCAGTAACCCATGGAGATTGGAGTATCGATCGATAAATCAACATTCTATCCCGAGTTCTTTTTTCGACACTTTAATGTTTTTTAATCGTCATTCCAATGCTCTTTCCTGGGTTACTTTGATATCTTGCCACCATGCCTACGGCAAAGCGGATATCCTGTCTCGTATACAACAATGCATACATAAGGTTTCCGACGATTGAAGCTAAGGAATACCTTTCATGTCATCTATCTCATTTTTTTCGCCTTAGGGAACATTTTCGATAGATGGATTCCAAGTCCGAAAGGTACGAATCCTTTCTTGGAATCTTGCATCTTTCAATCGTTTCAAAACCGGTGTCTATATGTAAACTTGCGATAACCCGATCATCATTTTCGGCGATCTCGAGTTATCTTGATCCCAAGGATATGTCCCGCTTTCCTAAGTCTTTCATATCAAATTGTTTTTGAAACCCATGCCCTTTACGTGTGATCACACCTTCACATCGTTCCCGATGATCACAATGTCATCTACGATAAGTACTAAGAATACCAATGCGCTTCGACACGCTTTTTATACACAATAACTTTCAAACTCGTTTTGATCAAACCCATAAGACTTTATAACATGATCAAAATATTGGTTCCAAGCTCGATGTCTGTTTTTGAGTCCGTAAATGGACCTCTTGAGCTTTCAAACTAGGTGTTCTTGGCCCTTGTTTCAATGAAACCTTGTGGTTGTTGCATATAGATCTCTTCATCAAGACTTAGTTAAGGAAAGGCGTCTTGACATCCATTTGCCAGATTTCAAAGTCGAAATCTTGCAGAATCGATAAGAGAATACGGATGGACTTAAGCATGGCTACTACTGGTGAAAAAAGTTTCCTCATAATCGATCCCTTCTTTCGAGAGTATAACCTTTTCGCCACTAGTCTTGCTTTAAAGGTTTCAACCTTCCCGTCCAATCCTCTTTTCCTCTTATATACCCACTTGCATCCAATGGGTTTGACCCATTAAGTGGTTCGACTAGCTCCCACACTCTATTATGAAACATAGAACCCATTTCGCTTTCATTGTTGTTTTTGCCAAGAATCTGCATCCTTATCTTGGAGTGCCTCGTCATATGTCCATGGGTTTGATTAAATCTTGTCCGGAATCAAGTCCGAGGACTCTCCTATTCCCATGAATCTCTCAGTCGTCTAACAACCCTCCCACTCTGACGAGGCTCCGGTTGTGAAACGTATCATTTGGTATATCATCTAAATCTGATTGGCATTGAGGTTTGTCCTCTAAGCTCATTTAAGGTAATCTCACTGGTTTTCTTTGTTCATATAGTCTTCTTCCAAAAAATCTAAAGTGGGTGCTCATGACCACCTTTTTGATCTTCGGGACTATAGAACATACACCATTTTGTTCCCTCGGGGTATCCTACAAAACACCTTTAATTACGATCGAGGATTTAATTTACCGGCTTCCTTGTCCCGACACGAGGCCGGACACCCCAAATTCTCATGTGTATCATACTAGGTTTTGCGTCCGTCCACAATTCTTTGGGAGTTTTGGGAACCGATTTGGATAAAGACCAAGTTCGGAATGTAAGTTCTTTGTTTCCAAGGCATAACCCCAGAACGACTCGGGAAGATCCGCATAACTCATCATTGATCTAACCATTTCCAAAAGAATTCAGTTTCTTTGCTCTGCAACCCCGTTTTGTTGAGGGGTTCCGTCTGAAAGGAATCGAGATACAATCCCTTCATCAGATAAGTAGTTCAAAAACTCATCGCTGAGGTATTCGCCTCCACGATCAGATCGTAGAGACTTGATACGTTTTTCCCTATGATTCTCCGTTTGAGCCTCAAATTCTTAGAATTTCTCAAAGGTCTCAGATTTATGCTTCATAAGGAAAATACTCATAACCTCCTCTTGCTTTGGCTGACATTGGACTACATACATCTGTGTGAACGATCTCTAACACTTCTTTGGCCATATTCCTCTTGGCTCCAAATGCCCTCTTGGTCATATTACCCTCCAAACATGATTCGCAGGTTGGAATTTGTTCAACTTGGAGACGCTCCAGTGAACCATCTTTCACCAACCTTTGGATCCTCTTTGGATTTATATGACCTAGTCTTAGATGCCAAAGACGTGTCTCGTTCACGTCTGATGAACGTTTTCTTTTCTCGGAAACAGTTGATGTGTTATAGGATACATTTCGTGAGTGGTGTGCACAGTTAATTGTATAGAGATCATTCAACAACGTTCCATGACAAATAAATTTATCAAAAAGAAAAATGGTAACAACTTTATTAAAAAGTAACCAAATATCCATCATAAAAGTTTAGAAACTGAAAACAAATTCTTTCAAAAAAAAATCCGGAACGTAAAGAATATCTCAAAATTAAAACTCTGTCTTCAAAAGACAAAAAGGCCCCCATCGCTTCACCGCCACTCTCGAAGATCGCCCGAATAAGGATGAGGACCTCACTCCCACTAAGTTGTCCGGGTCGATTGAACCCCTTTAATGTGAAACAAACATGATTAGTGGATCCCAGATCCACCACCCACAAAATGGGAGGCATACGCCGCTAAACAAGTTTCAACAACTAGTGCGTGAGAATTACCTTTCTTTCCATCCCTCTTAGGTCTGGAACAGGCTGACCTCCAATGTCCTTTCTCACCGCAGTTGAAGCACTTCCCCTTAGCTGGCTTGTTCACTCCACCACCCTTCTTCACCTTATCTTTGCCATTGGCAACTCTTGAGTTCACTTGCTTGTGGCCTTTGTTCCTTTTCTTGTTCTTACCACCCCTTGCTCTAGAAGAAGAAGAAGGTCTGTTTGCCACCAAGGCTTGGCTCTTCTGCCCCAATATCGCCTCTGTCGAGACTAAAGCTTGCAACAGATCAGGCATCGAGAACTTCTGATTATTCATCTGGTAGTTCAACCTGAACTGCTCAAAGCTTTTCGAAGAAGAATGGAGCACGAAATCGATTTGGGTCTCGATATCGATTCAAATACCAAGTACCTCAAGTTTATTAAGGTGAGCCATCATCTGGAGAATGTGCTCCTTACGGGTGTTCCTCCACCATTTTCATAGAAAGCAAGTCCCTCATGGTGATCGGACGAGCCCGCGGTTACGATGTTGAAACATCGCTTTAAGACTAGTCATAATTTCCGCAATGGTCTCAACGTTTTGGTGTTGGTGTTGCAAACACATCCGACATAAAGCCAAGATGGTACACTTTACCATTTCGTTGGACCGCTCCCCACAAGATACTCTTTTTTAACCGCTTTTAGTGGACTCATCCGATGGTTTATCCGGTTTAGGTGTGGTCGAAACCGCCATGGCTTTGTGCGATGAGGACAATAGTGAGTTTTCGATTCCAATCAACAAAATTTTCTCCAAAGGAGCAAATTGTCTTTTAGTATATTGAATAGTGGATTAAAAGGTTGCGGCATGATGAAATCGAATAAATAATAACATGCATAAGCACAAGTATATCACAAGGTTCGATCACATGCATCATATTAAAATCTCAAAAAAAAAATATGAACATGCATCACCCAACATCTCAAAAACAGTTTGAATAAGCCATGCTGGTTGGGTCATTATTTAAACACATTCAAGCGGAGTTACAAACAAGAAAAGCATAAACCTTTAATATCCAGAATAGTTGGCTCCACTTGACCAAATATAAAATTGACAGGACTTGAGGAAGTATATGCATATCAATTTTATACCTAAGTAATAACCATGATTAAATACAGATTTACTATTTCGCTTTGATCGAGCCTCGTGGGGGGTCATCGTCGCCACTAGTAATAACCCATAATCATCCGTTTGGAATTCATTCATGTGAAAGCTATCTTTTGGCGTCCCCGTGGGAATTTCTCCAAAAGAATTCACAAATGAATAAATCATGGAGGTCGAATTAATTCAATTTTATTATCCGTAATAAAATTGTCAATTAATTATTTAAACATACTTAGTAATTTTGAAGGTGGTATTTTTCCATTTGCAACCCTCATGCAAACACATTTAAACAAATTAAATAAAGCATAAGATAACAAATAAATAAATCAAGCAAAAACAGAAAAAAAAACATATTGGGCACAAATTATCCAATTGTTATGGTTTTGATTTTTCTTGGCTTGATCTTGAAGAAACACGTCTCGAATTTCTCCCACTCGTTAGCCTCTCGAAAAATACTTCGCGCTCGAACGCCACGCCATACGACTCGCGGTAAAGGATGCACGCCCAGCATCCGCCGGCCGCTGGTTTAGACCAACCTCGGCACCGCCCGGCCAAGTTCGTGCCCACTATCTTTCGACAAACCTCGGCGGGCGTCGGCGTCAGCGTCGGCGACGGCGACGGACGTCTTAGCGTCCAGCGTCAGATCCGTCCGTCCATCCGGCTGACGCGATACGGTACGCAGCGTCTTGCTTTTGCCCGCCCGTGCCAGTTCATGGCTCGCTTCTCGGCGGCTTCGGCCTCCGCCCTAACCTTTGTCGCGTGCCACAACGCAAGGCCCAGCTACCCACTCTCCGGCTTCGATTTTGTCCTTTAATTCTTCATCTCTTCGTTCCCGATCCGGTTACAATTTATTTGCAAAAAAGTACATAAACCTAGATCTAGGCTAGTCTATTACATTGATCAAATCAAACAAATCCTAGTCTACTCGTGGATTTTCTCACGAGGCAAAATGATACCGAACAAATCGAATTAAAAAACACAGTTTATATGCACGCAAACACATTAAAATCCATAACAATTGGATACCTGCAAAACAGATCTAACAGTTCTACTATCCAATTTCAAATTTAATGTCCACGAATTAAATTACAATTTAAAAAATTCAGAGCCCGAAACCGTGGCTCTGATACCAGTTGTTGGGGAATATGGTGCATAGATCTATTCGGGGTGAATATTTAAATACATATTTAATTCATTAATTATTATTAGAATGAATTAATCCTATATTAATTCAAATAATAATTGCAACAACATATCATGCATATAAAAAGCCACGTAAAACCTACGCATGCAGAATCTACGGGTTTACGTGAACGTACCTCTCGGGATGGCAGTGAATTCGGTTGGACGGACTAACCAAAAGGACTTCCCAAGTATTCCTTTAGCCCTTGCTTTCGACAATCCGGTGGAAGGATACTTTGAACAATTAACAAAAGGAAAAAAATAAACTTTGTTGCACCACTTTCGTGGATTTACTAATTTTTCCAGCACATGGAATTGTGTTTAGAATGAAAGAATCATCCCCTATTTATAGGTGAGAGGTGGTCGATTTTTTCAGTAGAAAAACAATGTGGGAAAAGACTTTTCTTGATCACCAAGAAATCTTGAATATATCTCCTATATTCTTTTTCCCATAATTAAAATATTCCACAAAATCCCACCTCCTCTATTTGCTATGGTAATTTTCGAAAATATGGCCTTGCAAGATTTCAAGATTTGGATCTTCTTGAATTTATGAGATATTCTTGTATTTCAAGAAACACATATCTTCCATAATATCTTTTCAAGAAAATCAAGAAAATCTTTTTTGCCCTATATTTTCATCTTTTTCGAAAAATACATATGGATAAACCATGTGGGAGATTTCTTGAATTTAATGAGATAATCTTGTATTCCAAGAATACATATCTTCATTCCATAACAAAATTCAAAGAAAATCTTTCTCCAAACTTCATCCATAATTTTCGAAAATCTCAAGGAAAAATAAGCAACAATATTTATTTTATTTTAATCACCTTTTCAGTTAATGGACTATATGTTGGGCTACTCAGGGGGCCTTTAGGAGAATTAAGATTGAACCTTCTAATGGACCTTGAATATCTAATATTGAGCCACAATATAATTCAAGCCCATAAATATTAATTAATCCCACTACATAATTAATATTGTACTATCCATTTTAACCCATATTACAGTCAATATGGCTCCCGATCATTATTTCCCGTGTTTAAGATTATCTAGCCCATTAATTAATTCAAGCCACTGAAATAGCTTTCCGTTAATTAATATCTTTCGTCCTTAGTCAAGGAACGATTCAACATTATTATCCATACCGGAAACTAATTCCACTTGCAAGATTTGGTATGATAAAGATTATGAACCTCCCAAGGGGGTAAATCGAACAAGCGTACTTGCACACGTTTCTTCGTATTAAATCTTAGCAATAACATGTGACCAATAATATTGCCCAAGATAAAAAGTATTGAATCTCTCTCTGATTCGCTACCCATGATAAGTCAAAGCAATAGTTACCAATCCCACGTGATCCTATTTAAGGGACGAAGGTTAAGAAATAACGAACCACTGAGGTCTAATTCTTCCTTGTTCAGTTCTGAAGAATTTATCCTCCTGTAGGTCCTATTCAGTGCATCAGTCATGCACTAGTGTAATATCTTGGTCAAGACAAGTCAATCTGAGCCTTACACTTCAACCTTTCACGATGGGTTGTTCATTTCCATCTAGGTCGTGAATAACGTACTTTTAGTTACAAGGGACTGTTAATTTAATCTTCTGTGATCTGGTATCACTAAATTAACTACAATGTAACACGTACGACTTAATGAATAGTTATGCAGTAAATATATGTAACATTCAATGATATTTAAAGCATCAATGATAAACAATTTATTTCAGTAAATAAGTCTGAAAATTCAGTTTCGATTATACAAAGTAAAAAGCATACTTTCCAGTATAATCCCAACAATCTCCCACTTATACTCAAAGTCTGCTTTTAAGTATACTACAACATGTCTCGCGTAGTCCGTGACATCTAATGTCACCTACACGAACCTAATAGAAACTGATGCTAGTGGGAAAGGAATTGGAGCTGTACTCATGCAAGAAGGAAAGTCCATTGCTTACATGAGTAAGTCCTTGTGTCCAAGGAATCAAGCACTCTCTATCTATGAGAGGGAGTTTTTGGCAGTACTAATGGCCATTGAGAAGTGGAAACACTATTTGCAGGGGCAGAAATTCACTATAAAGACTGACCAACAATCCCTTAAACACCTTCTGGACCAAAAGGTGGTAACTCCACTACAACAAAGATGGATTACTAAATTGTTGGGCCTTGACTATGAGATTTTGTATAAAAAGGGGAGTGAGAACAGTGCAGCTGATGCATTATCCAGAAGGGAGAACAGTTGTTATGCTATAACTACAATGGTCTCAACCTGGTTGGATCAGGTCCTGCTAAGTTACATTGATGATGGTTACATTGAGGAAATCATCAAAGCCAAAGGTACTGATCCTAATACTTATTCCTTATTTCAGTTCACTAATGGTATTCTGAGATATAAAAAGAGGCTGGTTGTGGGTAGCAATAGTGGATTAAGAGATTTAATCATTTCTGAGATGCACTCCACACCCCATGGAGGGCATTCGGGGTTCTGAGGAACTTATCGAGGGCTTAAGAGGATGTTTTTTTTTTTCCTAATATGAAAGATGATGTGTTGATGTGGGTCAAGAAGTGTGAAGTATGTGCTAAAAATAAGTCAAGCCTGTGTTTATACCGGCCTCCCTACAACCCTTACCCATTCCGGACCCGAGCATGGTCACATATCTCTATGGATTTCATAGAGGGGCTTCCTAACTCTTGGGGAAAGAATGTGATATGGGTGATAATGGATGATTCACTAAATATTCACATTTCATAGCCCTATCACATCCATATACTGCTACTTCTTTAGCTAAGGTGTTTTTGGATGTTATTTATAAGCTGCATGGGTTACCAGCTAGTATAGTGAGTGACAGAGACAAAATATTTACTAGCTGTTTTTGGAAGGAACTATTTAAGTTGGTGGGAACTCAATTACACCTAAGTTCATCTTATCACACCCAATCTGATGGACAGACTGAGAGGGTAAATCAATGTATGGAGCAGTACTTGAGGTGTTTAGTAAGTGACAACCCTAAGCAGTGGTTGAAGTGGTTACCTATGGCAGAGTACTGGTACAACACAAATTATCATTCAAGTCTGAAGATGACACCTTTTGAGGCTCTCTAAGGGTATACTCCTACATGATTCACTTATGGGCCATATTTGGATTCAACAAATGAGGAGGTTACAGATCTGCTTACTCACAGACAACACATCATACAGCAAGTCAAGGCTAATCTAATCAAAGCACATAATCGCATGAAGGTACAAGCAGACAAGCATAGACAAGAAAGGGTTTTTGAGGTAGGAGACCAAGTTTTTCTCAAACTTTAACCCTTTCGGCAGAATTCCATTCAATACCGAAAAGAATTTGAAGTTATCATCAAAATACTTTGGCCCCTATACAATCTGCAAAGGGTAGGGAGTGTGGTTTACAAGTTAGATCTACCAATTGGGTCAAAGATTCATCCTCCTTTCCATGTTTCTTTACTCAAGAAACACATAGGGGTTAAGTATGTACCTTTCACGAGTCTTCCAGGATGTTGATAAGAAACGCCTCTTCGCGATCCAACCCTACTATGTCACGAATCCACGTCGATACGGAAAGCGGAAAGGAGAAAGATCAGGTTCGTGTCTATTGGGTTACCGAAGATTGGAAAATCGATTCGTGGAAAGATACCGCCTTTGTTCTGCTAAATTTTCCTTCACTTCATCCTTGGGGACAAGGATCTTTCGTTGGAGGGAGTATTGTTGCGAGACCAGAGAGAAACGTGAAGAGTGGTGAGATGGGAACGAAAGGAGTTAAAATCAGGGTTTCCTTTGTCAGTAGGAAATAGAGGTTCAGTATATATTTATCTGAACAAGGAGCCTGAGGCTCAGGATCCACCTGAGCCAAACTATCTGAGCGAGGAAACTGAGGCTCAGGTTATACCTGAGTCAAACTATCTGAATGAGAATCGAGGCTCGGGATCCACCGAGCCAAATTATCTGAATGAGGAATCGAGGCTCGTGGATCCACCTGAACCAAACTATCTGAGCGAGGAAACTGAGGCTCAGGTTATACCTGAGTCAAACTATCTGAATAAGGAAACTGAGGCTCAGGATGCACCTGAGCCAAATGATCTGAGTAGTTTATCTGAATGAGGAAAGGTTTGGGCTTCTCTTAAATGGGCCCAAACATTTAGAATAATCTGGAAGATCCATTATCTATTTTAGATTCTGCTTTTAAAATACCTAAGGAATATTCACTGGTGTGTGGACCCCACTGTTAGTTACAAATACGGCCTCTGGTCGATGAATGAGAATATCAGAAAATTTGCATCATTCTCTCTCTTCTAACTACCTCTCTTCCTATCTAATTCTCTCTCTCCCTATTTCTTCAAATCTTCATCTTGTTCTTCATCTTGTTCTACCAGCAATTTATATTTAGCAATATCATTCCAGAAAATCTAAAAAACACATTTCAAACATCCCAAAAAATATAAAAAACGTAACACACCCCTAAAATCTCAATTCAGTATCTTTTTTTTCTTTTAACATAAGATTTATTCCATACTTTAAAAATTCAAATCTATCTTTCGTTATTTACCAAAATGATATTTTTTAAAAATCAAAATCCCAGAATTTAATAGTCCTAATTTTTCTTTCTTATATCTTTACGAAATTTGTAAGAGATTTTAATTTTAATTTTAATTTTTTTCTTCTAAAAATCCTCACCCTCACATGCATGCAAGGCCCATTTCATAACCTCAAAATTTAAATATTCTGAATATTTATTTCAAAGTAAAGATATATATTTTAACTTTAACGAGTAGATATGCTGTGAAATTTGTTCACCGTAAAATTGGTTTATTTTTACACTTTAGTTATCACGATTACACTCTTTAGTAATATAGGTCACACTCTTCAGTTATCACAACCACACTCTTTGTTGTAATATTTATCGCACACTTCATTTTTATGAGTAATACTCTTTATAGTAAAATGTCACACTCTTCAGTTATATAAGTCACACACTTTAGTAATATGAGTCACACTCCTAAACCAGTTTCACCGAAAAACTTGTTCACCCTATACTTTGTCTTTAACTTTTTTAGTTAAAACTTTTTCATTCTCATCCGTTTTGGGAATGAGACCAACACTAATACTTGTTTTGTTCCAAATTTGTCGGTTCTTTTTCATTATTATTATTGTTATTATTATAAGACAAAAACTAATATGAAACGGTCTTATGAATGAGACGGACTATAACCTAGTGCAATTCACACCCTCTCTCTCAAAGTGTTAAGGTGTCAATGTTCAAATTATGTCTCGTCTCACCGTGAAATTGTCTCATAAAAGTGTGTCTCTTATTATAATGAGTCTATTCATATAATTATTAGATTTTATACTAAGTATCTTTGAAATCTTATACCTATCTATAAAAATTAAATCTTAAGATTTTCATGAGATAACTAAATTCTGATTTTATTGGGAAATATGTTTCTTTCTTATGAGTAGATGTTTCTTTTTATAAACTCAAGACATAGAAAATATTGTCTCACACTTGTACTCTTGTTCAAATTGTACGTGATGATCGAAGTAGTTATTTCATTTCATTGCATCCATATGTGATTATAAAAGTTATTTCATTGCATTCATATGCATCCACAATGATTGAAGTTATTTTATTACATTCATAGTGTTGGGAAATTTAGAGTTTTGATGAAAGTTCTAAAACACATGTAATAGGACCAGTCAGACCTGTTAGCTGACTGATGTTTTTATTACCAGTTATAAGATTACCAGTTGATAATTATTGTATAGAACAACTGATGTATAAGATAGGTCACATATTGAGGGGGGACCTCAATATGTATAGGTCAGATCTAAAGATCAGAAGATCAAAAGATCAACTGATATCCGACAGGCAAGAAGGCAAGGAAAGGATAGAAGATCAGACGATCTGATATAAGTCGAATCGGTCACCAAGTCATGAAATTCAAATTCGAAGACACAAGATCGGATGACTACCGAAGATCGCACGAAGACCTACATCACCGAGCCTGCTAGTTGAGCTAAGACAACCGGCACCGAAGACTTATCGGTAGATCGATCGATTGTGATCGATCGAAGTCACCACACCGGTGGAAATCGATGTTTCATCCAAATCATACGTTGTTGATCTGAACAAAAAGAATGTCAACCTTAGTTGGTAGAACAAAACACTGAAAAGTGCTTCTGTTAACCAATAAGAACAAGACACGTATGAACAGAGCCGGCAATACGGGATTTGGTGTTGCTTGGTCAAACGGCTATAAGGACACTATTCACGCTTTCGGCCATGCCGTTCCTAAAGCACGTCACATCAATCTTGCAAGTCTACCAAATATAGCCAGAAATTCAAATTGCTTTCCAACGGCTCTTTGATTTTGAGGTCTATAAATATGGGATTACTCTTCAGAGTGAAGATACGGAAAACTATCAAGAAGCTCAAACTATAGTAAAATTTCCGCACGAAGAACACAACCTTGAAGATTATATTCTAAGTGTTCATCCCATAGTTCTTAGCACTGAAATCTTTTCCTCTAGCTGTTAGGCTACTTAAATACTAGGAAAGATTTCAAAGTTGGAACAAACAACAAATCTTACCCAAAACCCAAAGTTAGGTTAAGTTTGTTTAGCAAGATTTCAGACTAGGGTTTCTAGTTCTGATTTCTGGGATCGGTTGAGTGAGAACTCTATAAATATTTGTTGGTGTAATGTGTTGGACTAACACAATAATCTAAGTCTAGTTGGTTAAGTCGGTTTAGTTGGTGCCCCTTGTGATAGGGAAGAGTGGACGTAGGACTGGTTGTCCGAACCACTATAAATCTTGTGTGCATTTACCTGTTTTGATTAACTGTTTTACACTATTGCACACAACTTATTTAAAGCTGCATACATATTCTGAGTTAAGATCAGCTAGCACCAAGCTTCTGATCTGATCAGATTGACTCCATAGTCATCTGATTGAAAACAACTTTGGAATCTGATTTGTTAAATTGGTTTTCACACGGGTTTAAATTAGCTTCCGCACAATCAGTTAAACTGATAGATACCGAACTGATCTGCCTTCAGGCGATTAGTAAGTTGGATATCAGTCCAAACTGATTCACTTGCACTCTGATCAGGCAAACTGCAATCACACCTGATCTGCACGAAAAAGTTTTCAGAAGTCTATTCACCCCTCCCCTCTAGACTTCTGCCCTCACGAAACCCATTTGGGACCTACAAGTGGTATTAGAGCAGTGGTTCTACAGACCACTGGCTTTGTATATCATCGGTTCTTGAGGAAGAACATTTGTGGTCACTTGAACTGATCTTGGAAAACCTTTTCAAATCTCATCTGTTTTCAACACACGATCAACATGGATAATACTTCGGGTATGTATCATGATTTACCTAAATTTTCCATTGATGAGTATGCAGACTGGACGATATACATGAGCAACCATCTGGGATCAATAAGCAGCAGGATGATGGAAGTTCTTGAACGAGGACCCATCATCATCTATCATGACAACCCAGCTGTTGGAGGTGATCCAGATTTTGCAGTTGGAAGTCTTGTCAGAAGGAGTCCTGCCCTGATGGATGCTGAAGAGAGAAAGCCGCACACTCTGGATACGATAGCCAGACACATAATCATGAAGACCATGGACAAGATAACCAGAGAAAAGATAAAGTATCTCAATACAGCCAAACAGATGTGGGATACACTTGCTGAAATGTGTGAAGGAAATGATCTGATTAAAGATAGCAGACTGCAAGCTGAACTGGTAAAATTCGAGAAACTTAAGATGCTACCAAATGAAACCATCAATGAGCTCGATGGAAGAATCACCATGTCAATCAACAAGTTACGGGAACTTGGACGAGAAATGTCAGATAAAGACATCAATTACAAGATCTTGAGATCTCTGACTAAGAAGTGGGATATGAAAGTTACTGTGATAAAAGACTGTCAAGATATTGCCAAGATGAAGCCAAGCAACCTGTTCCTGAGTCTTAAAGCCCATGAGTTCGATCTGATCGAAAGAGGGCAAGAAGAAGAAGACGAGTCGCCTGCTGAAGCCACACCTACCACATCAAAATCAATTGCATTCAAAGCGTACCAAAAGAAAGAACTCAAAGTCTCATCGAACTCAAGTGGAAATATTATAAGCCAAATCGAATGTTGATTTGCTAACTGAAAAACTTGAAAAATCCAACATTCAACTTGGTAAGTATCGCAGATTTTACAGGGATTATCAAAACAGCAGAGGAAGAGATAGGAGACCAGCTGACAGATCTCCAGAAAGGACCAGATCTGATGACCGAAGAGATGATCACAGAAAGGATCGCAGAGAAGATAAGAAAATAAATGATCGGTCTGATGAAAGAAGAGACAACAGATCTGAGAGAAGAAATTCTGATTACAATCGGACGGAAGTCAGTCCCGACATTCTCTGAGACAAAATGACTCACCGGCGTAAGGTTCCGTGGATCGATCGGAAATAAGTGTTTCAACTGTGAGAAACCATGTCATTACAGCGCAGATTGCCCAGACCTGACACCAAAAGAAAGAGAAGAGAAGCAGAATAGAAGAGAGCAACACTATAGAGACAGGAAAGCCATGGTTGCTGATACATCAGGAATCGATGATTCTTATCGCACGAGGATTCAAAGCTACTCATCCAGAGAAGATTTACGCTTAATAAGCAACGCTGATGATTTCTACCACTACGATGATCTGACATTCTCTTCTGATGATGAAATCTGCCTCATGGACAAGGAGGAAAATCAATCTGAGGTTATCTCTAAACCTTCGCTTTTTTCGGTTTCCACACCAAATTATGATTAGCACACTACCGAGAGATTGACTTTGCGGCCTCTATTCTCGAGCAATTCTTAGATGATCTCTAACGCGGTGACACACTTATACGATAGTGGAAGCCGAAAACGATAAGCTAAGGATTAAAAATACTCAGCTTGTTAAGGAAAATGCGGTCGAAAAGAAAGAAATAACTAAAATCACCGAAGTCGCCAGAAGATAATCAAGAACCGGAAGTTCTGAAAGTTAATTCTTCCGTCAAGAGAAGCAGACAAGGAACAACTAGCTATCAATAAAAAGAAGTGGTCGATGATTTTAAAATCCTACAAGCCAAGTTTGATGATCTCTTCCGACTACATGAGAGTCTCAAATTAATCGAGGATAGTTTACGTAAGAAAATACAAGTGTTTTCACGAAAATCTCCGAAAACCGCTTCGGATATGAACAACTATTTTCGAACGACAACTAATAAGAAGGACTTGGGTATGAAAACCCTTCTACGCCCTCAAAAGCCCCGCTCCTGTTTCACTTCAAAAAGGTGTAACCAAACGAAGTTTCGATATAGATACACAAAAGCAAAATATGTATCTGATAAGGGAAAGAGACCTGCTGAACAAGTAAGGCAAATGCCCAATCAGAAAGGGAATAGAAATGGACCCCAACTGATTAAGCATCAGCCGATGAATCAACAGAAGAACCTAGTTCTTCCGAAGAGACCTCAACTCGATCGGCCAGATTAGGTATCGAAAAGACAACCTCAAAAGGAAATCTAATCAAAACCTAATCGTGGTCACCGCCTAACAAGCAAGCTAAAGGTAAACCGCTAAGACCATTTATGCCAAAAAGATATGAATCTTTTAATGGTAGCAACAGACCTACCCTTACAATCGTAAAACCTAGGGTCAAATGCAGACCGAGCCCCAATCAAGTTAAAAAGAAGACAAACAAAGAAAGAAAAATCTCAAGTCTTCGGATTCACTCAAGGCTCGCACAAATAATCATACTGATCAGAATGCATATGAAGAGATGTATGATTATGTAGATATCTATGGGAGACAAATCAGGCCTTCTGATCTATCTGATTACAATAGAAGTGCCCTGTTTGTATGGATCCCTAAAATCAACCCTAACCCCTCAAGACCCAATCCAAAAGGGGTACCTAAAACCTGATTTGGTTGCAGGTTCGCGTGGGTCTGGCCAACAAAAGAGGTGTACAAGCAACTATCTGGTACATCGATAGTGGATGCTCAAGGCACATGACTGGAAGCAAACATCTCCTTAGTTCTTACACAGAACAAAATGGCCCGCGTGTACTCTTTGGTGATGATAACTTTGGTTTTACCAGAGGATTCAGAACCTTAGAGAATGATGATGTACATGTTACTGGAGTCTCGTATGTCGAAGGTTTAAAGCATAACCTGTTATCAGTTTCACAATTCTGCGACAAAGGATTCAGTGTTGAGTTCTCGACTGATCAGTGTACTATCAAAAATTGAGCTACTCAGCAGATCTTGTTAACTGGTTCTAGGAAAGGAACGATTTATCTGACGATTGGAACAGTTGTCCAAAAATGCATGCCCGATTGTTAAGAGTTCCAAAAGTAGCGATTGCTCGCACAAAAGAATGAGTCATCCGAACTTTAAAACTCTTAACAAGATAACAAGGATGTCTTTGGTGGAGGACTTCCAATGAGGTATTCTCTAAGGATCGACATGTGTCGTGATGTCGGAAGGGAAAACAAGTTAAAGCCTCATTCAAGGAAATCCTCGACCAAAGATCCAAAGAGTATTGTGCGGCCTCCATATGGACTTATTTGGACCCGATTACACCCGGTCGATCTCGGTGACGAAATATACTCGTAATCGTGGATGATTATTCCAAGTTTACCCGGTTGTATTCTTGTATAAGAAGAATGAGACAACAACAAAGATACCGAGTCATCTTCAAGAAACTACAAAATGAAAAGAGTGTCAAGATAGTGAAAAATCGACGATAAAGGTACGAATTTACAACTCTTTTATTACTGATTTTTGCACTAAGTTTGGTATACTGAGATGAGACATCACCGCAAGAACGCCACAAATGTAATGGTGTAGCGTAACGGAGAAACAGAACACTCAAAGAAGTTCTTTCCGCACTATGTTAAATTAACATGCAACACCAAGCCGTTTACGGGCGAAGCCATCATCATCGCATGCCACACTTCCGTAACAAATGTCTTCTAACTAAGGCTCACTACAAAACACCCTATGAACTGTGGAAGGGCGTAAAACCTCGTGTTTCTTACTTCCATGTTTTTTGGGTGTAAGTGTTTCATACACAACAATGGGAAGAGTCGGTTGAAGACTTTTGAGGCCAAGTCGATGAGGGTATATTCTTAGGATATTTCTCATCCAAAGAAGGCTTTTCGGGTTTACAACAGCGAACCCTAGTTGTGGAAGAAACACCCATGTAGTCTTTTGATGAAACATCTTCCGAACAAGAGAAATCTGCCTCGTAACAAGAAGTACCAGATCAACCCGATGCACGCACATAAAATGGATCGACCAAGGATCAAGGAAAAGGATCGAAACTCGTAAAGATATATTCCGAGATCCAAATGATTCACCAGTCAATCGGACCCTAAGGTACGAACAATGTCAATGAAAGAAAAATTTGAGATAAGATCAACCGAACTATCCGGTTCGTGGGGAACAAAGAAGTTCCCACGATGACCCGACTTCAAAGACATGATGAGTCCAACATCACCGAGACATGTTCTTATCAAGTGGATCATAAATCTGCACTACTCCCAATCTCTAGTAATGAACTACTATCGAAAATGGATGATGTTCTCCAAAACAAACGCATCGGAAAAGAAGGACTGGATAACCGGTCATCCAACCGATCCGATCATCGGAGACCCATCTCGATAGAGTTAAAACTAGACATCGACAGAAAGTACCATGTATTGTTGTTATCTGCTTTTGAAGGAACCAATCAAGTAGAGGAAGCTTTTACGTGATGTAAACCGGATTCTAGCAATGCAAGAAGAATCTGAACAGTTTGAAAGGAATCAGTCCAGAAATCAGGATGTACCAACCCATCAAGATGTGATTGGCACAAAGTGGGTATTCAAGAACAAGAGAGATGAGAATAATGTCATAACCGAAAAATAAGGCAAGACTTATTGCTAAGGGGTATTCCTGATAAGAAGGAATTGATTATGATGAGACCTTTGCACCGCCGCCGCACGGAAGCCATTCGGCTATTTTTGGCATATCTCGCCTACGAGGGTTTATTGTGTATCGATGGATGTAAAGAGTGCATTCTTAAAACGGGTACTAGGCGAGGAAGTTTATGTTGAACAACCTCCGTGCTTTGAAAAAAGCAACCCGGTGTACCGTTTAAGAAAAAGCTCTTTATGGTTCAAAAACAAGCTCCTCGAGCTTGGTATGATACACTCTCCCGATTCTTGATAGACAAAGGGTTTCACTAAAGGAATAGTGGATAGAACCTTATTCGGAATAGAAGATGGAGAAGATATTTCGATGGTTCAGATTTATGTGGACGACATCATCTTCTTGGATCTCCCAACAAGAGTCTATGTGAAAAAATTTGAAAGTTTCGATGCAAGGGAAGTTCGAGATGTAAAGCATGATATTCATCTCGCGGGACAAAGTACACTAGGAGTTTATTGGCTAAGTTTGGAGTTCAAAACCGTAGCGAAGCGTAATTCCTATGATGACCGGATTCAAGATGGATCCAGATGAGGATGGTCGAAAAACCAATCGAAAAGAATATAGGGCTCTCATTGATCTTTACTATACCGATTGCCAAAGTATTTAGGATATCACTTTTGCAAGAGGTGTATGTGCGATTTCGTGCAAATCCAATGCAAAGTCACCGGAAGCCAAATCGGATTCTTAAGTATCTGAAGGACAATAAACCTTGGTTTATTTTACCCATCGATGATAATCTAGAGCTTAGTGGGTATTCTCGATTCTGACATGGAGGTTGCGTAATGACAGAAGAACCTCTCGATGTCGGGCTTTTAGGTAGTAAACCGATCTCGTGGTTTTCAAAAAGCAGGACGCCGATTATGACATCTACTAACGAAGCGAATATATGGCTTCGGAAAGTCATTGTTCTAACCGCTTAATTAGTATATTCCAGGATTATAACATTGTAGCTAAGAATGTACCTATATTCTCAGACAATAATAGTCTTATTTCAATCACTCAAAATCTCGTTTCTACATACAAGATGCAAGCATGTGGATGTCGGACACCATTTTATAAGAGATCATGTTGAAAAGAAGAACATCGGAATGGAAAAGATTCATACCGATATACGTAAAGTCGATATTCTAACCAAGCCACTAGGAGATCGATTCGTAGAATTATGCAAATGAGCTAGGCTTCGGATCTTGGAGAAAAAACACCAAAAATATTTGATGGATCGATCTCGAACCAAATTTAAGAGACTAACCAAAGTTAAGAGGAATCATTGAGTTTGGTATCTCAATCGATCGTAAGATCACCAAGGAACCGATATGAGAAGGCTATCGATTTTTAATTATCGATTAAAGGAATCGATCGATTAAAGGATTATCGATTAAATCGGTTTGGTTATTTATACTTTGTAAGTCGATTAAGCTAATATTCAACAAGCAAGTTTCACAAGATTAAAGCTTACATCGCATAAGAAAACAGAAAATTTACACAACAATGGAATAATAGAAATTTTCATTGATAAAGACCCAAAGGTCAGATTTACATTACAAGTTACAAGTACAAAAGGACCCAGAGGTCAGTACATAAGCCATAAACCGAAAACCATAAGCCTAACCCTAGAAGGGGGGGAAAGAGGCTTTAAAGATTTTAAAGTCTGATGCTCCCATTTTCCCCCACTTAACCCTAAAAGGGGTGTGAAAGGCTTTGAAATAATCCTAAAGCCACCCTCAGAGCTTCGGAGTTGGGAGCGAGAGCGGCGTTGAAGGATTTCTAAGCCAGGAGCCCCTAGCCCTAAATTTAATGGGCTCTCCAGCTGTTAAATGGGACACAAGTGCCAAAGATGTGGTCCAAAGACCATATGGCCACAAGTGTCACATGCAAATATTGAGTTGATATACGAAGAAGATCACCGTTGTCCGATCAAGATCGATACCAAACTCATGTTTTGTATCGATCGAGTCTGTTGATGCTAATTCCATCATCTCGATAGGCACACAAGGTGCATAGCTATTAGAGAAGTATCTTCTCATTTATGATAGCAGATCCGAGCCCGGTGGTAGAAGGTCTTGGCAATAATTGTATGTGTAATCTTTGATGACGATGAAAGCAAAGAATAAAGGGACACACAGAGTTGATTTGAGAAGTTGAAATCACTTGAAAAGGGGTAAAGGTTTTTCTTAGGAAGTTTCACCGGGAAATAAGGGTTCACCAGAATACATGATTTACAAAGAAGATAAGTATGGTGAATGGGTTATGTTGTGTAAATCGTTGGTCCAATTTATAGAGGCCAAGCAAGGGTGTAAATGCAAATTTGATTTCTCAAAGCCTTTTAGAGAAATTAAGACTTAAGGACAATGTGTAGGAAACACGGTGATAATTGGATAAGCTTACGGCGATTTGACATCCCAAAGTATCCAGACTATTATTATAAATGTCAAATCGTGCCGACTTAGGGAATCGAGACGACTATTCAATTCTTCAAGACTAAGTTTTGGCGGTAACACCTATCCCAAGAATTGACTTGGTCTGAGTAGAATCGGATTAGGTCAACCGAAATCTGATTAGATAAGAGATCGATCGATGAGGAAGATCAAAGTATGATACCTCAACAAATCGGATAAATCACCAATAAGAAATCGAAAATAATAGAAGGAACTTTAACTAATCAAGGAGGATCAGAAAAGGAAATATCAGACGCAAAGTGAAGCGGATAAGTTGAAAAGGACAGTTGGGAAATTATAAGGTTTATGCAGAAAACTAAGATCAACAAGTGGTATTGATCGACATAACATCACCAACCAGACACGATTTGCTTTTTTGTTTATCGCTATATATATGAAATTATCCGATAATATTTGCATTTCATCAGACATTACACTACTTTTGTGACGATATCCCGCAAAGTATTTAATGCGACGTGGGGTATATGTATTAAATGCCACTAAATGTGCTTTTAAACCAAAAAGGCAATCGTATGCGTTTTTCGACCACTACACGATCAAAACCGCCAATCTGGATCGTTTAACCTTTTCAAACGGTTGATCTTCTAGTCTCGATTTTCCTCCTTCATTTTATAAGATTCATCAAAACCTACCGAGTATTCTTTTCTTCTCAAAATTCTTGCGTTTTATTCTCTGAAAACTCACAATTACCTTTCTGCGATTCAAAGTGTTTCTTGCGATTCAAATTTATTTTTCCGAAAAGCAGAATCTGGTAATTTCTGGTTATTTGATGACTTATTTTCCTAAAATCCATTGAACTTAGATTACGTCAATTTATGTTATCCTGTGATATGCCTTATCATTTCTTGGTATCCGTATGTATTCATCGGTTACTAGGCCTGAGAATAGGTCTGATAATCAATATATGATATCTTTATGATTATGCACAATTTTTAATCGACTCTATCTTATTGTAGATGACCACTCACGGAATGGGCAAAATTATGTGTAATTATGCGGATTTGGCAACCAAAATTGTTGATGACAAATTTGTAAGGTTTGGTGTTACACGGGATCCTGAATCAATGGAGGTCGAACAAATTCTCGATAAGGGTAGTCTCAAAAAAATCTTGGTCTTTGCTCACTAATCCAAAGAATGTCAAGATGAGGTAATCGGAATTCTTGAGGAATTTGAAGGTGGACACGGGTAATCCTGGAGACGAACTGATTTCTTCAGTAAATGGAGAGGAGATTAGACTTACAAATGCCGATATAACTCGATTTATTCAACTTTGCCTAAAGGAAAAATCTCTCCGCTCTACTGGGAGAATGAAGATGAACCGATCGGGAATGAACTCTTCGAGAGGCCGATAAACACCGCACCATCCGTAGTTTTATCGTGCCTATGTTGAAAGGAAATACCGATTGTTATTCGACATTCGTCAAAAACAATCATGGGTATCTCGCTCAGCCCGGATGCATTAACAAAAAAATGTATAGCATGGCCTTATCATCGATGAAGCCAAAATATTAATTATCATGGTTTCAAGGCTATTCTGCTCCAAGAACATGACAAGTTTGGAGTTAGTGATCGAGACAAGTATATCTCAAGAAAAGAATCAAAGAATCTCAACAAGGTTACGATCCAGGACAAGATGCGAATCTTTGAATGGGATCGAAACGACCAAGTCCCAAAGCCAACCACATATATATGGGCCATCGATGATGATATCGCCCCATTTCTCAAAGGTTAAGAAAGAAGAACAAAGGATAAGCAGACTACGCCCAACGGACGCTCCTCAAAAAAAGAGAAAACAAAGGCTTCGGGAGAAGAGGCCGAAGAAGGCAAAAATGCAGCCACCATGACTCTTTTTTTTCGGGAAGGCGAGTCGGATGAAGAAGGAGTGCGGATCAACTTTGATCGCCCACGTTTAGATCGGATGAAAAATCGCAATGATTTGAGAGCTCGGAGGGATGAAAGAGCTTTCCTTCCAATCTTTTCACCAAACTTCTCATCTCCTTCTCCTTCACACCTTTCCAGAACCTAAAGTTCATCGAAACCAGTTTAAAACGGGGCGTACTTAAGGAGTTCATTGTCCGAGTTCAACATCCGCCCTACTTTCACCACGGTAACCCTACATCTCATCAACCTAACTGGTCGATCCGAACAGATGATTCTCGAGTCCAGATCATCCAAGACCATCACCGGAAAATGGTCGAATGAGAATTGAACGCGATATTGATGAGTCAGATCCGTGAGTTGGTAGCCCATCCCGTTATTCGAGAAAAGAATGGAGATCCTCACCGAAAGATCTCCGCTTGAAGAGCTTCTCGATTTCATGATCATTATTGAACAGATGGGAGGTCTTGGTGCATTCCACGATTTTGATTTCGACATGAAGAAATCTGCTCAGGTAGGATCACCAGCTGAACTAATGACTGTTGAATCGATCAAAGCTCTGATCCACATGAAGCTGGGAATAATTGAACAAGTTGAACTGGAGGCTATTGAAGAAACTCCTAAAGAAGGTGATCCTATGAAGGATGTGGGAGTTGCCAATGATAGTGGAACTGGTGCTGCAGTTCAAGACCAGCCACTGGAGGCGCAAACAACTGGAAATGATCAGGTGACGCAAAATATTCCTGCAACTCACATCACCACTGATCAACTTCAGGAGATCAGATCATGTCTTAAAGATCTTCTGAAAGAAGAAGTTGAGGGAGTGTTGGCTAATGAACTTAGCAACACAATAGCTGATCAGAGGCAGATTGGCCTCAAAGAAATAACGAATCAACGGGAATTGGCTATTTCCAGTTGAAAGCAATCAAAGATCGGGTTCTCTCAAACCGTGACCAACCTGACTGCTGAATTTAAGAAGACAGTTGACGACAAGCTAGTCCAGGTTGAACAACAACAAGTTTCTCTTCTAATGGTCACTGAAAAGCTTGAAATGACTAAAGAAAAACTTGATAAACTCATTCTTACCCTCTCTCTACCGTTGAATCAAGAAGATCGAAAGTTGATTTCAAAGATTCAAAATCTATCTACTCAAGCTCAAGGTTTATCTGTTGAAGATCTTAACAAGGCCATATCGGATCTCTCGACTTCCCACCTCAATGCTCTTTTTGATCAAACCAAAAAAGGGAAGGATGATTGAGAAACCAACCGATCCTATCGAACAACATAAGAACCGATTCGTGACAAATCTATGGCCGAGACTAGACCATCCGGATCTTTTTTGCTAATGAAATTTTAAGATGGAAAAGTCAAAGGCAAGAAAGTTATCACGGACACGTGAATACATGTACGATCACGAGAAAAGAAATCACAAAAACACAAATAGCTAGATACGTGATGATAAGAACCCGGAAGGAGCAGTCTTAAAGAAGCTCGAATAAGTGAAGAAGAAAGAAGGAAGAAAAATTGGCGGAGGCGTAAGATCCGAAAAAAGAAATACGATCGAGGGCAAAGAAAGACAAAGTCGGAAAAATCGGATCGGAACCTCATTTGTCGGCAAGAGTTGATGAAATCATTCAAAAATCGCTCACATGCCGATAGGTTTGAGGAATGGAATAAGATCATAAGTGAATGGCTTCGGATGCTTTTTGTTCTAGATCTAGTGCCACAAGAAGAATCACCGGATCTCAAATTTACCGCTGGTTGGAGAACAAGTGTCAGTTTTTTCGAAATATCGGAAAATGAGGCCAAAATAATCAATGTAAAAATATCTGCCAAAGAGTATGACGTGATGGATTACTCGAAGAAGCGCGGATGGCTCGTTTAATGATAAAGGTTCTATTTTAACATCCCGAACAAAGCTCGATAACCGATCCTCGCAGATCAATAATGTTAAATGAAAGTTATCTGTAGGTCCTTAACGGGTTCAAAGTCTGAAGGGTGAATAGACTTCAAAAACTTTTTCGTGCAGATCAAAGCTATAGCCCGATCGAGCGCGATAATCAGTTTATTCGATAAAACTTAAGCGAACGAAAATTTCGGTAACTATCGATTAACAAGCTTTAAGTTTTACCCGTGAAAAACCAAGATAAATCGATTCCAAGTTTTATCTTTTAATCGATGACGTAAATATCAGGTCCCATCGGATCGGAAGCTTGGTGCTATCTCGATCTTAACTTAGAATATGTATGCGGCTTTAAGATTGTGCGATGTGAGAGCAGATTAATCAAAGCAAGAAGGCACACAAGATTTATAAAGGGTTCGACAAACCAAATCCTACGGCCCACTTCTTCCTTTCACAAGGGCACCAACTTAAACCGACTTAACCGACTTAACCGATCGGACTTAGTTTAGTGTGTTAGTCCAACACAAAGACACCAACAGATGTTTTAAGAGTTCTCACTCAACCGATCCCGTAAATCAAGATTAGAAACTCTGGATCGAATCTCTTCTAAAAACAACTTATCCTAACTCGGGGGTTTGGGTAAGATTGTTGAGGTTCCAACTATGAAATCTTTCCTTGCTTACAAAGGGATAGCTAGATGAAAAGATTTCTTGCTAAGAACTTATGGGATGAACACAATATAAAATAAGCTTGTTGTTGTGTTCTTTCGCATGAAATCGACTATAGTTTGAGCTTAAAATTATGTTGTTTGTCCAAGCATTTCCGTTTTCAAAAGGTGATCCCATATTTATAGACCTTGAGATCAAAGAGCCGTTGGAGAGCAATTTGAATCTCGTGCTATTTTAGGTAACTTAAGAGGCTTGATGTGGCGTCTTGAGAAACCTAGGCTAACGTGAATGTGTATTTTATAGCCGTTTGAGAGAAAGAACATCGAATCCATGATGTCGACCTGTTAAATTTAATGGAAGCTATGCGGTGTTGTTCCTCCCACTAAAGGTTGGTATTCTTCTTGTTTAGATCGCCGTAAAAGATGTGGTTTTCATCTTAAAGCCATATCCATGATATAGTCTTTAAAGACTTGGGAAAATCAAGAGCTCGATGTAGAGTCTTACAGTGCGATCTTGGATATAAAAGATTATCTCGACAAGATCGGGTTCGATTTCTTCCGTTACGGTTTAGCAACCTTAATGCATTTCTTCACGATTCTTGAATCCCACCTATATATTGAGTTCCCCTCAATATGACCTACTATTACATCGGTTTTCTATACAATCATTATCAATCGGTCTCCTATCGCAGATCCCGACCTAACAGGTCCGATTCCTATTATACGTTGTTTTGGAACTTTCATCAAAACTATAAATTTCCCAACAATTTTTTTTTGAAAACCAAAACACCGAGAAACCAAAACAAATTGATAAGTATAAACGATTAAAAGAGCAAGTAATCGTAGACAAAAGAGATTTTGTCTTGGGATCGTAAAAAATAAACTTTTCATTAGATATGATGATTACATGTTACATCGTAAAAGTTTTGAATTTAAAAGCACCGATCCCTTGCGACGTCTTCAATCTTCACCTCGGGCTTGTATCCTTCCGCATTTCTCTTTGGTCTTGTGGAACGTTGAAAATCGATAGAGTTTCCATTTGACATCGGTTATACGCACTTGATCGGGAGTTATATGCGATTTGCTCAAGATGTCAAAGTAGAATCTCTCAAATGCCAATGTCGAATGAGCCATCCGCCTTCTTCGCCGAGTATACTACAATCATACTTGGCGAGATATCTTTACATTTATAAGCTTGGCCTCATTTTCCGGATACTTGAGAAAGTAAAGAAATTTGATACAACCAATTTGAGAACTCATCAAATTTTTGGAACAAGATCAGGACAAAGGCATCAAAAAGCCATTCATTGATCTTATTCCATTCCTCAAACCTCTTTAGCGTGTGCGGCGGTTTTTGGTATGATCTAAATGGACTCTTTGTTGTGGCCGAGGTTCCGTGCGATGAATCCTTTCTTAGCCCTTGATTTGAACTTAACCATGTGAATTTTAATCCTTCTACTTTCCGCTTGATCACACTCTTTGGACAATTTCTTATCTACTCATCTCGACCACTAAACGTATGCGGTGACTTTCTGAAATGGGTCCAGTTTTTGATGTCCCAAAGACCCGCAGAAACTTTCTTGCAATTGAGCTTTGTCCACGGGCCTTATCTTCGATGTGTCGATTGGTTTCTCAGATCCTTCCCCTTTTTGGTTTGATCAAAAAGCGCGTTGAGTGGGAAGTCGAGACCCAAAGTTGACAAATGCCTGATTTAGATCATTAGCGATAAACTGAAGTTTGGTTTTAGATTAAGCGATTTATGTCAGTATCTTTCTTGGCATTTCCATTGTAGCGAGAGAGTGTCCAAATCATTTTGTCAAATTTCTCTTCGATAACTTTCTTTTTTTTCTCGATGGCGTCGAAAAAAAGATTGATTTTGATCCACCTGTTTCGACATCATCATCAACGATTTTGTAAGCTATTGGTGTCATGGATTGGGAACCGATCTCTGATTGCTTCGTTTTGTTTGAGGCTTTGTCTCGATGGGATTAACACTCCTCAATCTCTTCTTTCGGGAGATCTTTGAGACAATCGATCTCTATCGATGGTGATTTGAGATGTAGGAATTGGATTCATCAACGATCGAGGTTCGATTGTTTGTGCCTCGGTGGTTGGTTGGTGAATGACACCGGTTCCACTTTCATCGGCGACTCGGATTCACCATTTCGGCGTCTTGTTTACGGAGCTTCTTGGCGATCTCGAATTTTCTTCTTCCAATTCAACTTCATGGATCGAGCTTTCATTATCGGATATGAGCTCACCGGTGATCCCTACTTTGGCGAGACTTTCTCATATCGGTCAAAATCTGCGAACTCATCCGCAACCCATCAACAAATAAAGATAAGATCGAAAGTTTTTAATGGGATCTCTCGGTGAGGATCTCCAACTAATCGGGATGGGCGACCCAGTTGGGATACATCTCATCAATCTCGTTCTCGCTCAATTCTTAGTTAGTCGACCATTTTTCCAGTGATGGTCTTTGTTGATCTGGATACGAAATTATCCGGCCCGCGGTCTGATGAGATGTTGAGTTTCTCAAATTGGTTCGACTTTTAGTGGCGATTAATATCTGAAGTTCATTGAACTAAATAAGAGACATGCTTTCGGCCTTTTTAAAAACGGTGAATCACCTTGAGGTTGAGAAAGGAGATTTATCGGTTTGTGCTTCCTACCTCAGAGATCATAGGCGAGCCCTCGGGTTGAAAGTTACAAATTCGTTCTTTGTTGCACCATTCTTCTTTCTTCTTTTCATCTTCCTATTAGAGTCGAGGTTTTTGCTTTCTTTAGCCTCTTCTCTTGGGCCTTCATCGTTTTTTTTTTACGTGGATGGCCGATATTCTTGATTTTGTTGGGTTCGCTTGTCATCGTCTGGTGGCCCATAATATTTTGATGAGAGGAAGGCATTGTAGGACTTGATCCATTACGATTCCATTCGGTATTCAAATCTTTCAATATACTAAGTTGTTGAGATTAAGACTCTCTTTTTCGAAAGAGGATTCATTGACTCAAATTTTTTGTGTTCTTGGAGCGAGATGGCTTTCGAGGAAGCCGTGCGATTGATATCAATTATTAAACATTTTGGTGATGTGAGAGCATCCCGGGCTAAATGAGATTCCCATGATCGTTCTTGAAATGTCGAACAATGAAGAGCATTGGCAATGAATCCGGCTTTACGATGTTTGTTATCCTTCGATTTCTTCATCCTCATTCTCCTCAGAAGTGTGCATTAAATTCGCCCTTTTAAAGATTTAGTGATGTCCGTCGATCGATTTCTTCTCCACTGACCGATTGTACATCATTTCTCGGTTTTTTCAGATCCACACTCAAATTCCGCAAGAATTGAAGTCTTAATCGCATCACTGGATTGCGATGGCGCAGAGAATATGTTTCATCCGGCCTTCTTTTCATTTGTTCCACCTCCATGGATTCGAATCCTCATTTCCAAACTGAACGAATTTATCCTCAAAGATCTTCGTTGCCGATTCCCAAGATTTGCACATGATCTTTCCTAGTCCATGAGTGGCCATCTACTGAGATAGACTCATTAAATTTGTGCATAATCAATATCAATATCATACCGCTAAAACAAAAGGCATGAAGCATAAATTCAAAAACAACTTTTGAAAACAATGTTTTTAATTTTGGAAAGAAAGATTCATCATTAAGCTTAAAAGAAAATATTACCGATTCAAATTTTCGGAGAAGATTTTGAACTCTAAGAAATCGTTTTGAAACGTAGAGAAAATTTGAAGTTTTTCGAAGGAAAGTAATGCAAGTTTGTGAAGCGAGAAAAACTCGTAAGGTTTGATGAATCTTATATAAGGCGGAGGGTACAATAAGACAAGATTTTGAAGATCAAACGTTTTGAAAAGATTATGCGCCCAGATTTAAGCGGTTTTGATCGTGAGGGTCGGGAAACGCACGTACACAAAACTTTTGGATTTAAAAGCACGATCAAGTAGCGGTTAATACATGTACCCTTACGTCCGCATTAAATGATTTGCGTACACGCCACAAGGATGAGTATGCGAAAAACAAATAATATCGAGATCTGATCCGATAAATAAGTAAAGAACAAGAGAAAAGAGATCGTTCTCGGTTGGATGATGTTGTAATCGGTCAATATTACTTGTCAATGTTGATTCCACTTGTTGATCTTAGTCATTCTGCCTTAAGCCTTAAGAAATTTCCCAATTCCTTTCAACCGATCTTCTCCGATTGCATCTAATTTGTTGAAACTTGAAATTTAGTGATCTTTCCTCGAAAGTACGCCCGATTTCCCCTTTTTGATCCTCGAAAAGTTCCCTCAACCTGATATTTAAACATAGACCGATATATCGATTTATTGAGTTTCAAGCTCAGCAGATCTCTCTCATCCGATCATGCTTTCGTAAGTAATCGATTTTTGGTTGACCTCATCCGATTCTTTTCAAAGCAATTCTTGGGATAAGTGTTACCGCCAAAACTTAGTCTGTAGTAGCTTATTCCCTAAGTAGGCGTGATTGACATCTTAAATATCGCCCTCAATCTCGATATGTCAATCAACCGTAAATTTATCCAATTATCGATCAATAGATTTCTACACGGTCCTTTTGATGCAAATTTCTCGGATAAGGCTTTTGAAATGAAAATTGCATTTGCATCCTTGTCAGCCTCTATAAATTGGACCAATGTTTTACCTGACATCACCCATTCACCATACTTATCTTCTTTGTAAGAATCATGTATCTTGGTGAACCCTTGTTTCAGTGAGACTTCCTAAAAACACTTTTACACCCTGATATGATTTCATCTTCTCAAATCAACCCTTTGCATCCCTTATTGCTTATCATCTTCGATTTCACATCTTCTTGCCAAAAGATTCTACCACCGTATCGGATCTGCTTTTTGGCAACCGAGAAGACAATTTCTCTAACCTAACCGTATGCATCTTGTGGTGTCTATCTGGATGATGTAACGGTAACCATCGGACTTAGTACAGATATAAAATATCAGACACGTGTGCCCATGAGATCTGACGACCAACTCTTTGCACACGTGCTCCATTTAATGTTGGAAGCCCTACTACTCTTCCTTTTTAGGGCTCGGGCTTAAGAATCCTATCAAGGCCTCTCGTCGCCCTCCGGTTTTCTTGATCTTGACTTTAAGTTTTTAAAGCCTCTCTCACCCCTTGTTAAGTGGGGGAAAATGAGAGTTTAAAATCTCTCTTTTCCTTCACTTCATGAGGGTTTAGGGTTATAGGTTTAGGATTTTGGTTAACATTTATGTCTTGACCTCCCTCTTCTTGTACTTGTAACTCAAATGTAACCTCACCTTCGGTTTTTATCAATGAAAAGTTACATTATTTCATCGTTGTGTAAATTCCTGCTTTCTTATGCGATTGTTTAGCTCTTAATCTCTGAATCTTGCTTGTTGAATATCGAAAAAAAAAGTAATCACAAAGAAATACTATAACCAAATTGATTTAATCGATAATCCTTTAAACCCAGCATTTTCCTTAAATCGATAAACCTTGAATCGTCGATTCCTTTAAACCGATAGACTTTAAATCGATAAACTAAAATCGATCGATTCATTTTGGATCCGGATATGCCTGATCGATTTTTGCTTATCGATCTCTTGAGATCGAATACCAAACTCAATCGATTTCTCACGATCCGGTTAGTCTCTTAACCAAGTTCTTCCATCAAACATTTTCACATTTCTCCAAGATCTAGAAGTCCTAGCTCATTGCATAAATCTAATCGATCTCAAACTAGTGGCTTGGTTAGAATATCAGAGATAATATCGAGATGAATCTTTTCCATTCTCGATATTCTTCTTTTCAACGTGATCTCTTATAAAGTGGTGTCCAAGTATCCACATGCTTGCATCTTGTATGTAGAAATACGATTCCTTGAAAGATTGCAATAAAGAACATCCTGTCGAATATAGGCAAAAACAATGTTGTAATCCCTCAATCATGATCGAGCGGGCAGCGATGGGAACAACAAATTCTCCATATATTCTCCCGATTTCGTTGTTGATGAAGAATCGATGTCGCTAACTTTGAAAACCACGAGATGGGTTTCTTAAGAACTCATGTTCACGAGGTTGATTTTTCGTCGATCTTGCAACCTCCATAATCGAGAATCAGAATACCCACTAAGCTCTAGATTATCATCGATGGGTAAAATAAACCAAGGTTTATTGTTCCTTGAATACTTAAGAATCCGCTGTTTCTTCTAGGTGGTGGTCATTGGATTTGCTTGAAATCTTGCACATACACCTCTTGCCAAAAGTGATATCCGGTCTGCTGGCGTGGCAATGTATAATAGAGATCCAATGAGCCCTATATTCCTTCCGATTTGTTTTCGACCCGCCTCATCCGGATCCATCTTGAATCCAAGTCATAGAATTTTGGCTTCCTTACTATTTTGAATTCCAAACTTAGCCAAAAGATTCCTAGTGTACTTTGTGGCGCGATGAATATCCTTCAACTTTGTTTAACTTGGAGACCTGAAAGTAATTCATCGACCCATCATGGACATCTCAATTTCCCTTGCATGGTTTTTCAATCTTTCACATGCTCTTGTTAGGAGATCCGAAGATGATGTCGCCCACGTAAATCAACCATCGAATATCTTCTCCATCTTCTATTCGAATAAGGTTACTCCCCAATCGCCTTTAGTGAACCCACTTTCGATCAAGAATGAGAGTGTATCATACCGTGCTCATGCTGTGAACTGTTCCAAACCCGTAAAGAGCTTTTTCTTAAACGATACACTTGGTTGCCACTTTTCAAAGCCCGGAGGTTGTTAAACATAAACTTCCTCCGCTAAGTACCCGTTTAAGAAAAGCACTTTTCGTCCATCAATAAGAACCCTACGGGGAAGAGATAAACTTTAAATGAAAAATCGAATCGGCTTCAAATGCGGCGGGGTGCAAAGGTCTCATCGTAATCAATTCCTTCGATTGTGAATACCCCTTTGCAACAAATGTTTCCTTTATTTCCAATAACATTTTTTCTCATCTCTCTTGTTCTTGAAGATCCATTTTGTGCCAATTACGCTTTGATGACCGGGTGCCATCCATGAGTTCCCATACTTCATTTCTCTCGAATCGCTTCCATTCTCCCTCCTCGATGGCTAGAATCCGATTTCTTTTTTGTAATCTTCCTCCTATTGTAGTTGGTTCCTTCATGAAGAGATAATGAAGAATACATGGCACTTTCACTAAATCGATGTCTAGTTTTAATTTTATCGACGGGTCTCCAATTGTCGGTTGGTTGGATGGTAGTTATCCGTGTCCTACATTACGATTTCGCGTCGGTTTTGAGAACATCGTCCGTTTACGATAAAATCTTATTACTAAGTGATTGGGAGTGGTGCGAGGTTATGGTCCACTTGATAAGAACAAGTCTCGGTGATGTTGGAATCATCATGTCGATGTCTGCTCGTGAGAACCAGTTCCCCAGAACGGATGGTTCGATT
The DNA here is from genome assembly GCA_037126765.1 of Stenogyne calaminthoides. NCBI lineage: Eukaryota > Viridiplantae > Streptophyta > Magnoliopsida > Lamiales > Lamiaceae > Stenogyne > Stenogyne calaminthoides. The sequence continues at coordinate 45,495,885 of JBBCBC010000004.1, forward strand.
CTTTTGTCTCGGTTGAATCGATCGACAGTTGTTAAATTAGGATCTCGATTGATCTGGTGAATCAATTTAGATCTGGAATGTAAATTGAATCTGATTTAAATCCTTTTCCTTGATCGTTAAATGATCCATTTTCCTCATCGGAGTTACGGTAGATCGAGTGCTTCTTGTTACGGCGCTTTCTCTTGATCGGAAGATGCTTCATCAAAAGTTACATGGGGTGTTTCTTCCCACAACTAGGGTTAGTTTGTTTGTAGACCAAGAAGGCTTTCTTAGATGAGGAATACCACTGAAATATACCCATCGATTCGGACTTGGCCTCAAAAGTCTTCAACCTGACTTTTCCCTTGTTGTGTATGAAACTTGCACCAAAAAACATGGAAGTAAAGAAACACGTTTTTTCGCCCTTCCGATAACCATAAGGTGTTTTGAAGTGAGCATTAGTCGTGAGACATACTTACTGCGTATGGCATGCGAGTGTTGATTATACACTTGGAAGCGGTTTTGTATCGCGTGTTAAATTAACATTGTTCGGCGAACTTCTTTGAGAGTTCTGTTTCTCCGTTAATTTTACTCCATTCTGTTGTGGCCGCCCTCGCACATCTTGATACCAAACTTAGAGCAAAAATCATCGCAATAAAGAGTTCGAAATTTCGTACCTTTATCGATCCGATTTTACTCTGTTAACGAGTAATTTTCTTAGCGGCTAAAATTATCTTGGTTGTCGCCTCATTCTTAACGTAAAATATAACCAAACTTGGAATAGTCATCCACAATTACCAGAGTGTATTTGTCGTCCGTTGAGACCGATATTGAATCGGTCCAAAAGCAGATCCATATGAAGTAAAATATCTTCTGACGGATCTTGGTCCCTCATTCCTTTGAATGAAGCTTTGATTGTTTTCTTCCGAAATGCGTAACATGTCCGATCCTTTGAGAACACTTCATTTAAGTCCTTCCACTAGAGACATCCTAGTATCTTATTAAGAGTTTTAAAAGTTCGGATGGCTTTCATTCTTTTTGCCCGAAACCAATCGCTACTTTTGGAACTCTTAACAATCGCACACATTTTGCTCCAATCACCGTAGATCGTCCCTTTTCTTGAACCAGCTTAGCAATATCATGAAAGATTCTTGATAGGCATTGATCGATCGAGAACTCAACACCGAATCATGTTCGCACATAATAGGTTGTGCTTCGGACCTTCGACAAACGAGACTCGATTATTTGACATCATCATTCTCTAAGGTTCAACCCTTTGGTATAACCAAAGTTATCATCACCGAAAAAGAGTACACGATATTTTAAGTTCTTCCAAAATCCACTATCGATGTAAGTTGAACCTCGCTTTGGCTGAATCCAACACCACTGCAATCGGATCGAGGTTTTAGGTACCCTTTCGGATTGGGTCTGAGGGTTAGGTTTGGATTTTGGGGATCCATAATTGAGCACTTCTATTGTGATCGGTCGGATCGAAGAAGGCTGATTGTCTCATACTTCAACATAATCATACTTATCCTCGTATCTTTTGATTTGTATGATTACTTGTGTGAACCTTGGATGACTTAGATTTAACTTTTTTTGTCTTCTTTTTATCGATTAAGGCCAAATTCAACTAGGGGTAGAATAAATGATTCTATCCTTTTTTTCGCATAGATGGTTTTTCGCAAAATTTACGAAAACATCTTATTAAACGGTGACCTTGGTTGGTCTCAGTTGACTTCCACTTTTGTATTGTCTTTTTCGATTCTGATCCAGTTGAGAGTCTCTTGAAACATTCTCATGATGCTTTACCGGTTGGGGTCCGTTTACATTTCCCTTTACGGTTGGGCACTTCACCAGAAGCTGGTCTCTTACCCTATTAGATACAAGTTTAGCTTTTGGTGTATCTTTTTTTCGAAATTAAATGCGATTCACGCTACGAGATGAATCGATCGGGCTTTTGAGGATGTGGAGGGTTCTCATAGCCAATCCTCCTTATCAATCTTTACAAAATAAGCGTTTATGTCTTTAACGGTTTGAGATGATTTTGAAAAAAACATCTATTTTCTTCGCATTATCCTCGAGGGATTTGGAAAGAATAGCTCGTGAATTTTTTCTTGCAAGATTTTGAAGTCATCGACTAATTTCCATCATTCTTTGATGCCTTTTCACGATCGAAGCTTTAACTCAATTTTAAATTCCTCGATTACCGGCGGTTCGGTGATCTAAGTTGAAGGACTTATTATTTACGTCTCCGACTTATCATTCTCGGCTTCACAATAGCATAAGTTTCTCTTTGCATTGGAGAGATCTTCAAGAATTGCTCTGGTAGAAGAGCTGGTCAATCTCCAAAGGTGTCTTTAATGATAGCGGTGTAAAAGCGACGAAGGGGTTTGGAGGTTACCTCGATTCCTCCCCGCCATCGAGCGAGTTCATCATCGTCGGCGAAATATCGGATCTTCATTTTTCGAAATGACTAAAGATCCGAGTCCTCGGGCAGATAGGAATCGTCAATTCCCCGACGTAAACCATAGCTCTTTCTTCCTCTCTTTTGTTCCTCTTTTCTTCCCTCTCTCTCGTCGGTGCAGGCGATAGTTTATAGTGACCGCTTCACCAGATTAAAACTTCCACGGATCCACCGTTCCTTTCCTTCGGTGAATCACTCATGACTGTCGATTTCCTTCGATAAATCTTTCTTCTATCTTGGTTATCTCTTCCTTCCTTCGTCAAGTTTTCATCTCTTCCCTCCGATCATCGAGATGGTTCTTCCGGAATTGATCTCCTATCTCGATCCTCGGTATGTTGATAGTCCTTATAAAATCTTCGATCTTACCAAGTTGTATATCCGACTTTTCAAGCTTCCCAAAGCAACGCCTGATACTGACTTAATATATTTCCAATGGGTTCATTGGCCTTTGTTCGCCATCTTTGGTTGCCTTGAAAGAACCGATTTTGAAGTCGAGGTTTATTGAGGACCTCGCCTTCATCGAACGACCTCTTTCAATCAGTCGAACTCGTGAGCTTTAAGACTCAAGAACAAGCTACTAGGTTTCATTCTTGAAATGTCCAATCTTTGATTCACCGCGACCTTCATGTCCCACTTCTTGGTAGAGACCTTTAGGATCTTATAGTTGATATCTTTTATCGACATCTCTACCAAGTTCTCGAAATGTTTATAGACATTGTAATTCTTCCATCGAAGTTCGTTGATGGTTTTAGTTGGCAAGATCTTGATTTCTCGAACTTCACCCGCCGGCTTGAAGACTACCGCCTTTTATCTGTTCATTTCCCTCGCAGATCTCGACGAGTATCCCACATTGCTTTTCGCAGATTTGAGATACTTAATCTTTTCTTTGGTGACCTTATCCATTGTCTTCATGATGATATGTCTTGCAATGGTGTCCGTAGTATGCGATTTCTTTTCTTCCATCCAATTTGCAAAGACTTCGTAGGGAAAATGCGGATCTCCTCCGTCTACCGTAGTAAATGATGATGGGTCTCTTCGATGACTTCCATCATTTTCGCCAATCGAGCCTAGATGGTTGGACATATATATGGCCCAATCTGCATAAATTGAGAACTTCGCGATCATGATCAACGGACGTGTTATCCATCTTTGAGTAAAAATGAATGAGTTTTTAAAACGGTTTTTCAAGATCGAATGACATCAATCCACGGGAAGAACGATACCACCATGTAGGTCCCGCACGGAAGCTCTATAATGAATAGACTTGAAAAAGAAAGAAGTCTGAAACCTAAAATTTTAATCGATTCGGTAACTATCGGATTAACCCGATTCGCGAAAAAGTTTAGTGAAAAAACCGGTTTGTAATCAGATTCAAGTTTTATCTTTTTAATCGGATGACGACATTTTCGATCGATCGGATCGAAGCTTGGTGCTTCTCGATCTTAACTTAGAATATGTATGAACTTTAAGATTGTGCGATGTGAGAAAAGCGATTAATCAAAAGCGATGTAAAGCAAAGATTTATAGTGGTTAGGACAAACCCAGTCCTAAATCCGCTCTTCCCTTTCAAGAGGGCACCAACTTAACCGAAACCGCAGGCCGATTTGGACTTAGTTTAGTGTGTTAGTCCAACACGATACACCAACAGATGTTTTAAGAGTTCTCACTCAACCGATCCTCAAATCAAGATTAGAAACTACTAGATCGAATCTTCTTCAACAACTTATCCTAACTTGGGGGTTTGGGTAAGATTGTTGAGGTTCCAAATGAAATCTTTCCTTGCTTACAAAGCGCTTAGCTAGATGAAAAGATTTCTTGAAGAAATGGGATGAACACAATATAAAATAAGCTTTGTTGTGTTGTTCTTCGTGCGGAAATCGACTTTAGTTTTGAGCTTCGTGATTATGTTGTTTGTCCAAGCATTTCCGTTTTCACTCTGAAGTGTGATCCCAATAGACCTTGAGATCAAAGAGATGCAATTTGAATCTCGAGGCTATTTTAAATGAACTTAGGGGCTTGATGTGGCGTCTTCCGCGGAGCGGCATGGTGAAAAGCGATGAATGTATTTTATAGCCCGTTTGAGAGAAGAGATCGAATCCCGTGATTTTCTTAAGCGATGTTTCTTCCTTATTGGAAAGCCTATCCAACTAAGGTTGGTATTCTTCTTGTTTAGAAAATGATAAGATGAAACATGGGTTTTTCATCTTATGATAATCAAACGATGATGGAGTAAAAATATTAGCTTCAACCCGGGTGACTCGCCAAGAGTATGACGGATGGATTTGGTATTCTAAGTTTGAGCTTCATGACTTCCGGCGATTATCGGCTCATTCGTTTCGGTTTAGCGTTACGCTTGGATATCGCATTTCAAAGGTTCAATATTTTAACATTTTCTATACAAATTATCAACCGGTCTCCCATCGATAATGTAAACATCGATCCCTAAATTTGCGATCAATAATGTTAAATGAAAGTTATAAAACTATAAATTTCAACATTCCAACATTCCACGGATCAACGAGAAATGATGTAGGATATAAGCCAAGAGATTGAAGATCGTAAGACTATTTAGGATCACCGGTTTTTAAACCCAAACTTTTCGATGTAATATGTAATCGATAAATCGATGAATGAAAAGTTTATTTTTTCCGATCCTAAGACAAAATCTCATTGTCTTCGATTATATGCTCTTTATTGTTCTATATTTATCAACTATCTTTGGTTTCTCCAAGTGTTTTGGTTTCATCAAAAAGGGAAATTGTTGGGAAATTTAGAGTTTTGATGAAAGTTCTAAAACACATGTATATGCACCAAATGGACAAGTATAATCGATGTTTTTATTACCGCTATAAGATTACCAAATTGATAATTATTGTATGTAACAACCGATGTATAAGATAGGTCATATATTGAGGGGAACCTCAATATGTATAGGTCGATCTAAAGATCAAAAAAAGATCAACCGATATCCGATGTGCCGGAAGGCAAGGAAAGGATAAGATCGACGATCCGATATAAGTCGATAATCACCAAGTCATGAAATTCAAATTTAAAGACCAAGATCGACGACTACCGTAAGATCGCACTGTAAGATCTACATCACCGAGTCCGCTAGTTGACCTAAGACAACCGCACCGTAAGACTTATCAGTAGATCGATCAACAGGATCGATCAAAGTCACCACACCAAAGTGGAAATCGATGTTTCACCAAATCATACGTTGTTGATCCGAACAAAAAGAATGTCAACCTTAGTTGGTAGTAACAAAACACCGAAAAAGTGCTTCGCTAACCAATAAGAACAAGACACGATTTAACGAGCCGACAATACGCTGATTTGGTGCCGCTGGTCAAACGGGGTATAAAGGACACTATTCACGCTTTTTCCATGCCGCCCTCAAGACGCCACATCAATCCTCGCAAGTCTACCAAATATAAATAAATTCAAATTGCTTTCCAAACGGCTCTTTGATTTCGAGGTCTATAAATATGGGATTACTCTTCAAAGTGAAGATACTTTAAAACTATCAAGAAGCTCAAACTATAGTAAAATTTCCGCATCAAGAACACAACCTTGAAGATTATATTCTAAGTGTTCATCCCATATTTTAAAGATCAAATCTTTTTCCTCTAGTTTGTTAGCTACTTAAATACTAGAAAGATTTCAAAGTTGAACAAACAACAAATCTTACCCAAAACCCAAAGTTAGGTTAAGTTTGTTTAGCAAGATTTTTTATCAGGGTTTCTAGTTCCGATTTCGGGATCTATTGAGTGAGAACTCTATAAATATACGTTGGTGTAATGTGTTGACTAACACAATAATCTAAGTCCAAATGGTTAAGCTTCTTTTTAGTTGGTGCCCCTTGGATAGAAGGAAGAGTGGGACGTGGGATCGGGTTGTCCAACCACTATAAATCTTGTGTGCATTTACCGCTTTTGATTAACTGCTTTTACAATATTGCACACAACTTATTTAAAGTTGCATACATATTCGAAAGTTAAGATCACGCAAAGACTAAGCTTTCGATCCGATCGATTGACTCCATAGTCATCTGATTGAAAACAACTTTGGAATCTGATTTGTTAAATTGGTTTTCACACGGGTTTAAATTAGCTTCCGCACAATTAAAAACGATAGATACCGAATCGATCGGCTTTTCAGCGATTAGTAAGTTGATATCGATCAAACCGATTCACTTGCACTGATCAAAAAACCGCAATCACACCGATCTCGCTGAAAAAAAGTTTTAAGTCTATTCACCCTCCCTCTAGACTTCGCCTCACTTAAACCCGTTCGGGACCTACACATATCATTTATCAAGTGAATTTAAGATGTGATTTACTTTATTTCTATTAAAATTTTCATATGAATAAATTGTATATAAACACCATGACACGAAAGTGTGAATTATAATAAGAAAGCTCACAAAAGGCATGCGCAAAAAAAATATAATTTAAAGGGAGAAAAACATCCCACTACAAAGTCACTCAAAAACAATATGAATCAAAAGACAAAGTCATAGAATAGCGATCAGACTAAAGTACAATGTACTTTAGTTCAATTTTTCTCAATAGTGCCGCACTTTATACTTGGTTGTAATGATTTATTCAATATTGTATCTAGTTGTAATTTTTTCTAATTTAAAACCAGCAGAATTATAAAGAGATTCTTGAAAAAACGTATGTTCGTTTTGCGACTACCACGGACGGACTTTGACTATACAATCTCAAATATCATTTTCTTCAATACTCAAACAAAGTATTTTGAAATCCTACAACATCCACCTATAATACTATTACTGCACCCTACACCCTACACTCCCCTCACTTTTACACAATTTCCAAAACATCACATTCATTCAATCATTACAATAATAATATAATAATACAAATCAATCAACTTTTTCTCCATCCTACACAATCATATCCTATAAAATCTCCAATAAACATATATCAACTTTTTTAATAAGATTTTGAAGTCCAGAATTTTCTACGCCCATTATAAGCCCAAAACGAACATACCCTTAGGAATGAAAGAGATCCTTGGGGGAATCCGGTAATATGAAATCCTTTGAAAATTTATTGACGAAATTACCCAGCCACTCTCCCAAAAAACAAAACATCACTATCTTCTTCATGAAAATTCCAAAATCAAACATAGGTGCCCACTACGATTTGAACTAATATATTTTTTTTAATAATATTACGAGGAACAAATAAGTAATAACTAAGACTTTTATGCTAGAAACTAGAAAGGGAAGTTTATTTGGGGCGTTTCAGCAACGAGCAGTTTGGCATTATGGCATATGCCAGAAAAATCCCTTCACATGGAAACGTTCAAATGCGTGACAAATATCTTGCATTGCTCTTCCTTGACTGGAAAGGGAGAAAGAACAAGCACTGATTCGTCTTTTACATCCACCATCGCCCCTAATTGCAATGTGAATCTATCCTCTTCTTCCAAACCCTATATATTAATCACTGCTCCCTTTACTCGATCCACGCAGAATCACAGTCACAGCCGCAATGGAGAATACCCACTTGAAGCCTCAAATATCTGCTGTCATATTTGATTTGGACGGCACACTTCTGAACACTGGTAAACATTGTAACCTAATTTTTTTGATTTTACTGGTTTCGAAGAAATTGATGGTTTGTGAGAATTATGTGTGCTCAGAGGACGTTACGAAGAACATTCAGAAGAATTTCCTGGCAAAATATGGAAAGATCCAGGACAGCGAGAAGGAGAAGAAGAGATTGGGTATGACTTTCAAAGAATCCGTTATTGCTATTGTGAATGACTATGATCTTCCATTGACACCAGAACAATATGTCCAAGAGATTTTGCCATTGTACCATGGAACGTGAGTCCCTGCACAAATCAATTTTCATTTTCTAATCTTGCTAGTGTTTGTAGCTCATTAGTTAATGGACTGAGTGATTTTTCCATTGATTAGATTATGGTAGACCAGCTTTAGTTTTTGGATTGGATGACCATGATTTCTTTAGTAAGGTTTAAATAACTTCAATGAGCATGATTTTTGAACTGGATATATCTTGCCATAATTTTGGTGTAGACTATTTGCAGGATGTCTCAGTAATATCTTTTGATCTGTTTCATGTTATAGGTGGCTGCTGGCTAAACCACTTCCTGGTGCCAATCGCCTTATGAGACATCTTCACAAGCACGGAGTGCCATTTGCACTTGCTTCAAATTCTTTGAGGGAGAATATTGATGGAAAAATCTCTCACCATGATGGTATAGAGTTCTTTTAACCGTTTTCTAATATGTCATTTAAAATCATCATCCACAACATCACATTATGCATACAGCTATAGGACCTATATATAGCCACACAATTGCATCTTTATCTTGGATTCTTGGTCCCTTTCATGCTGTGAGATCCAGAACTAATGACAAGTCACTGCATGTAATTATAAGTCACCACATCAAAAAGGTCATTATGAAATAAAAAAAATCATGCAATTTATATATTTTCTATGACAGAGAACGCACATGTATGTTATCCTTTTGTCTTTGGTACCCACGTTTTCATAATATATGTGTCAGTTGCTGAAAGTAATTATGAGGGCCTAATACAAAGATTTCAGAGTGCCCAGGATGGAAATTGGATATTCGTATTAATTTTTCTGTTTCTGTCTTACTCTAATTGAAAATCTCAGCTGAAAGTTTCTTCAAACTTAAGTTGATTGTTCATGATACAATTTATTCCATATGGATATGGAGCATGCTGGTGTGTGCTTGAAGATACCCTGGCTGGGTTCCGACCGAGTATCTTTGACAATTTCATGTCATTCTGATTAGCAAAGTCTTTTGATAATGGTTTAGTTTATGCGGGTTTCTTTTGTGAGCCTGCACCGTTCATCTTCTTTAGAGAGTATTTAGAGTCGTAACAATACCATTCATTCCCTTTTTTCTCTATAGTTTGTATGTGGAGAGGTGCTTGGTCAGTTTTCAATGAGATTATTTTTATATTTTTCTGTTTGTAGGTTGGAAAGAAAGCTTCACTGTGATTCTTGGAAGTGACCAGGTCAAATCAGGGAAGCCATCTCCAGACATGTAAGACAGGTTTTTCGCTTTTTTTACTTTCATTTTGTCTTCCATAATTGTAATGGTTGTTTTTGTTATGTTCATAGTTAATTTCTCCCTGTGTGTGTGAGAGAGAGTTTTATTTTTTTCTCTGAAATTATTTGTCGAATATCATTCCAGACCAAAGGACGTAAATAACTTCCAAAGTAAATGCTACTAACAGTAATTAGTATACCATGACTTTTTATGTGGCCTTTTTTTACTGCACTTTATTATGCCATCTTGTTTATTTTTTGTGGTAATACCTATTTACACCCACCTTAACTCAAATTCCTCTTTACAATGTAATAAAATGCTGATCAGATTTCTGGAAGCTGCGAAAAGAATGGGAGTGGATTCATCAAATTGTCTCGTGATTGAAGACTCCATGTAAGTTTACTTTTGCATTATTTATACCATGAAATTAGCTTCTATAATGGACCTAGGCTTAATACTTGTCTGCCTTGCCAAAACTGTATTAATAACATGAAAGTCAACTTCTACCATTCAATCATTACCAGAACAAATTAAATGCATGAGCACGTTAATAAAAATTGGTGTATGTCACCTCCAGGAAACTATAGTAAGTTGAGTGCAATTAGAATTAATGTTCAATAATGAAACTTCCTGTTTGGAATTGATGAGTTCTCCGCTATGCGATGCTGCAGCCTTTAAATGCAGTAATTTCACACTGAGAGCTCATGGCTCTTTTATTGACTGACTTGATGTTTTTATTTTATGGTTGAAACTGGTCATCAACTTTTAGAAGCCAACTTCGTTTGCACAGAAATCAAAATGCACTACTAATCCTTAGAGTGTTAAAATATCAGAAAAACAGCTATTGGGCTTTGTAAATTGTAATAGTAAGGACCTCTTAAGAATCTCTTCTCAGGGCTTCACCTAGATTACGATACAATTTTAATGGAACTTATGTGATATGCTCAAGTGCTTATATGGATGAATTTATAATTCTCTAATTATATGGTATATCCCTTTTTTCTTACCTCAGAGCTTTTAAATTTTACATGTTATTTTTCTTATTATCATATAATTGCCATAAACCGTGATTTATTCCACATCCTGTTGTAAACAGTGTCGGTGTGAAAGCAGGGAAGGCTGCTGGAATGAAGGTTGTAGCAGTGCCATCACTCCAAAATGAATCTGATTCATATTCCATTGCTGATTCCATTCTGCACTCACTCTTAGAGCTTCAACCACAAGAATGGGGTCTTCCCAAATTTGAAGACTGTATGTCTCGTGTTTAGTTACCTCCACTCTGTTATTCGTCTTCATCCCATAGGACAGTAGACGATCATATTCTTTTGATAATTGTAGGGGTTGGAAACGCTTTGCCTATTGAACCAATCTATCTGTCAGGCGTATTTAGCAATGGTCTTCTCCAGATTTATGAAGGTTTAAGAATTACTTTCCTTTTAGCATTGTTGTCTTAACAAATTACTTTCCTTTACCTGCATTTAGTCTATTTTTTGTATACACTATGATTTTGTTGATTTGTTGAATAAATACCTTAAATTGAATGCTGATCCAGATAACGGGTTGCCCGTTCTTCCTGGTCAAATCTGGGGACTCTACATTGGCTGGGCCAAATTTGATGCTCAGAAGGTTTTAAAGGCTGTAATCAATGTACGTTGGAGCGTTGGTGGTTGTTACTCCCAGAGAAATATCGTGAGACATTCTTCGCTGATGAGTTTTTATTGTCTGTATTTTCACAAAGAGCATACTCTTACTCCTTGTTTTGCTTTTTTTCAGCAACTATTTTTGATCAATGAGAATCACAATGATCATCATCATGATCAAAAGATGCAGTTGCTGCTTGTGGGCTACCTTGTGAGATCATTTACTGCGGTAAACAAACTGCTTTTTCTCTGGCTTTGATTGATTGCATTGAGATAATCACTGTAAACACACGGTAATTAACTACTTGTGGTGAAACGCAGGACAATACGTTGGGCAGCATAGACGCACTCGATGAAGACAAACTGTCTGCTGATGCTGCTTTAAATTTGCCTGCTTTTTCAAACAGATTGTGTGAATCTTACTTTAATTTCCAGGAGAATGCTCAAGCATGAAAATGAATTTGTACTAGTGGAGGAATATATCGCTTAGAGGCACTCTTGCGTGAGACGGTCTCATGTATGAGACGGGTCTCACACCCGACCCATATTATACTAAGCGGGCCCATATTATGCTACCCTATATAAAAACCCGTAATTACCCTTAATTACCTGACGTGTAGTGTTTATCAACGCAAAGGCAGAGGAACAATGGAGGTAGCGCGAATTCAATTACTGATATAGATTTCAGTGGGATTTTCCCAAAATACTACCCCCAATGCATCTCTAATAATGCTTAAACAAAGTTTGACATCATTATAGAATTTAGCATCTTTGTTTGCTCGAAATGTTGCGTACTTGGAGTCGAAGAAATCAAACTTTTTGAGACAATTCTTTGTTGATTGTTAAGATTTTTTGTTTGTTGTTTCGATTTCAGTGAGGCCTTTCACCATGGTATATTTAATTTCATTTCTAAACTTCTTTTAAAACATCCAATTTCAAAATTTTAATTCTAATTATCTATGATCATGAAGCGGAATTTTGATTTGATTATACTGGGGATTTCGAAATTTATCAACTCCGCTGGGCATAAGTTCATTAATTACAAGAATTTTACCTCTTAAAATATTGATATTATTGAAATATTTTTTACTTGAGTGTATGCTATCATCAATTTATGTTGTATTGGACCGAGCAACTAATTCATCTCTAATTTCTGCCCATTCTATTTAGTACATTTTGATAAACAAGGGTTTTTGCTTCATAAATTGTTATATTTTTATGTTCTATGCAATAGCTAATGAGAGCACAACCTTAATGTATCCATGACACTTTGATGGTTTTAGGATTTATTCAAGTGTAAAACACTTTTTGTTTCTTTGGTAATCTGCACAAATGTGGACTTTCATGCATTTTATGGATTATGGCTATGCCACAAGAATTTTATTTTAATGACTTTTATTTAGCTGATTAGATCAAAGATGGGTTTAACACGGATCTCCTTGATACATCAAGTACATCAAGTCATCAACAAAGGATGAGCATACAAGATCTTCTAGTTTAATCACAAGGTACAAAAGACAGTAGATACAGAGACATTTTCAGAAGATTAATGGAAAGAAAATAAATATTAATATGTCACATCAAATGTGAGTTTGGTACAAAAACTCCTAAAGTTAAGTTTGACTAATGATTTTTTACATACCGTAAATATTTTTTCAGGAGTACTAAATATCAAATCAGGAGTGTCAAGATGTTTGCCAGAAGTATCAAAATTGTTTATCATAGTATAACAAAATTGTTGATTATTTCAGCGATATCATAATCTCATACAAAAAATAGTATCATGTTGAATTTATGTTTAAAGTAACGAATATTTGATTAGGTGCATAAATAAACTCTTATTATGGTCCAAAATATTAGAGTATCAAGAATTGCAACAGGAGTATTAAATACCTGGTCAGGAGTATCAAACCAAATTTAAAATTGTTTACTGAACTTTTTTTTTTTTTTGTATTGCAAGTATAGTTGACTACCGTTTTATAAATGAATACTCCCTCCGTCCCAATCTTTAAGGAATTCTTTTCAATTATTTTGTCCCAATCTTTAAGGAACATTTCCTAAAATGGACATACTCACTTTATCTCTTTATCACATAAAATACTAATAAACAACTCTTTCTACCCCCAACTATCCATTACTTTATCACTTTATCACATAAAATACTAATAAACAAATATTTCTACTTCCAACACTTTATCACTTTATCATTATTCCCATAAATCCTTATGAACAATAAGAGTTACTTAAAGAATGGGACGGAGAGAGTATATTTTATCCAATAAAATTCACTGAAAAAATTGATGAAGGTATTTCTAAATTTTAAGATCAGGTTGTCATGAGTACTAAATATTTGCTCAAAAATGCCAAATATTTGGCCAGAAGTATTAAATATTAGATCAGAAGTATTAAAACGGTCTCTTGTCAGTTACCATGGTCCAAACATCAAATGCTGATCAGATGGTCCAAACATCACATATTGATTAAGAGTATCAAGAATATTTCTAGAAATATCAAATGTGTGGTCAGAAGTATATAAAAGTCATTTATGTTTTATAAAAAAAAAAGAAAGTATAATATAAGTGATTTATATCTTTTACAAAAATACAGTATCGCGTTTTCACATTTAAGTTTAAAGCGTAAAATATTTTATTAAATTTTCACATTTAAGTTTAAAGCGTAAAATATTTTATTAAAACTCTCAAAAATCTATTATTAAGGTATATAGTATTAAAAGTATAAGAATCTTTTGAAAAGTATTAATAAACTTTTCAAGAGCATTAAATATCTAATCAGGGGTATCATAACTAAGTAAAATGTTTATAGAATGTTATAAAGTATCAAATGTTCACTCAGAAGTATCAAGAATATAAATTCGTAATATATTATATCAAACATTCATATAAACCTATACTATTAGTTACAAATAGCTCCACATCCAACCTATAATAACATTTTTTGTTGGTAATTTCATAAAAACCTAAAATACAAGTTTAAAATTAAAATTCAATTCCAAATAAATCCACATTCAACACGTTGCTAAAAAGTTCAACAATTCTTGCTCTTTCCTTATCATTCTTCTTCCTCTACTTCTTCTTCTTAAGCTCCATTTCTGCTCTCTTTTATGTGCTTGCTGCTATATTCAAACACGATTTTTCTTACAAAAATCAATCACATTTCCTTGCATATCATATCACTTCTTGTTTAGATCACTCATAACATCCTTGCGCAGTAACTAGTTCTTAACGCTCAGCATACCATAGCCTTAAGTAAAAAAAAAAAAAGTTTTGGAAATGAAATAGATGTAAAAAAAAAAGGTAACAATTTTTTTATTAAAAAGTTGAATGCCTTTCCTGAATCAGGAGTTCAATATACTTCGCCTTCAAAGAAAGAACTTTAATTACTTCACCTTTCAATATCATCTTCAACATTTACTTCTATAGGCTTCTTCATCCTTTTTTCTGACTCTTCTTCGCTGCATTAAATTTAGAGTTTCAGTGTATAAATCAAGAGTATCACATATTATTTCAGGAGTATTGCATATAAGTCCATAAGTATCAATATATTTATAAAACAAAAGTATCTATATATTTATAAATCAGGAGTATCGCCCATAAGTTCAGGAGTTTAAATATATCTAAAGATAAAGACAATACTCATAAAGGATATCAAAAGTGTATTACATAAATCAAGTATTAGATAGTAATAAAGCTAGATTAATTGAATTCCAGGCAAATATATCATGTTTCCATGGATACTCATCCTTGAAGAAGGGCACGGATACAAAATAATACAAGAATTATCTCTAACTACTACACAACTAATAAACCCTGCAAAGAACTGAAATGGAGGAAATTTTTGACTCAAGAACACCTCTTTCAAGCAATGGACATCACAGTATAACACATCCTCGCATAGGAAGGGATACTGGTATACGAAACAACTATGTACTCTATTGAAATCTTTCTCCCATTTTACCATATAACCACTGAATAAACAAACTACAAGCCGAAATTAATATATCAACAATGAATTAAGTAAGAAAAAGGACACTACAAAACAAAAGTAAGAATCTGACCTAGGTAAGAAATCCTAGTGAACATCTAAGAGATGGCGATTTTGCGGCGGAGGCGCGGCGGCGCTCAGAAACAACAGAAATTGAGGAGAGATGTAAGGCAAAATCGTGCGGCAGTGGACAGAGATACGCTAACGAAATTAGGGGAGAAAGAGACGGTCGAGCGGAATAGGAGGAGAGAGGAAGCGTTATTTTGGAAACGGAAAGATACCGGCGGTCAAATGTGCATTTGGTTAAATGGGTCAGGGAGGCATATAATGGTTTAAGTATAAGATCCTCATGTATGAGACTGTCTCATACGAGTGTTTCTTTATAGCTTATTATCACTTACTAAGTGTTACTTTTATTAAAAGTTAATGCAATAAATTTTGCTCGATGCTTTATATAGTTCTTATTTGACAAAAAGTTGGGTATGAAGCATCAATTTCAGCCCAACTTTGATCGCCGTAGTATTTATATTATGAGAAATATATTAGTTTGTATGTATAAAAATATTTTGTTCATATAAATAAAGTATGCGTGTTTTTTTTTTTTATTGGGAAATAAAGTATGCGTTTGTGTATTCAACATGAGTTTTTCTACGGACAGAAAGTCTGTTCGCCCTTCCTGACGTTAGGAATCCAATAAAAATTTGACATGTCATCTAGCTTTGCCATTAGCGATCTAACTTCGCACTAAAACGAAATGACTAATATTCTAGAAATATAATATAAAATTATTGAAATACCCTTATATAATTTTTCTTAAATTTTTTTACAAATTTACAAATTTAACCTTATGTTATAATTTAAGATAATTTAATAAACAATGAATTATAATAGTTAAACATATCTTTAATTACGATAAAACCACGCAACCAAATGTATCTTGTTTCTTCCCCAAATCCAAGGAAGAACCGTAAATACTTTTTCTTCTTTTCAAATTAACATGATGAAGAACTACCTCAATTAAAGGTAGATATGAATACATTTTCGAAATGGAGAGTTTAATGCTCCTTCTTTTTTCTCTGTACTTGTTTCTATTTTTTAAAACTAGACAATTGTAATCTTTTTCGTTACCAATCGTCAATGGCTTCTGAAATCATGTGTATTAAGGATTGTAAAAATTTGAGGTTGTTAATGATTTTGTCAAAATAGACATCAAAGACGAGAGGTTACAACCCCATAGGATTATCATGCAGCGCACATCTCCCGGAAGAATACCTTGATTGAGTTAGAGAGGATATGTGCCAATTTGGATTTGGGATTCATGCATATATATTAATCAAATAACATTAATTAAGGAGAGACAAAAAAATTAGGGCGTAAAAGTGCAGAAGAAAAATTAGTGTGTGAGTATACTGATCCGATCGCCTGAGCAACGGCGGCGGGTGACACACCTGAACAGCAAGCGATAGCATATGTTCTGAGAAAGGATTCTCCAAAACGATGAACTGTTAAAGTGTTTTGATGGATTATTAGTGGTGAATAAGTTTTTTTTTTTATGTTTATAATTTTGATATATCTAGATAAGAGTGATATTTTACAATTAATGAATTTTATTTTTTTAAGTATAGGAGTAATTTGGTCATTTTATATTTTTTTTGTATTATTATTTTTAATTTATCATAGTAGGGCGATGAAGTGCTAACGCATTAATATAAAGTGCAATCATAATAAATGAATTTCATTCGTTGGATTAACGATCCAATGATTCCTAGACGGTAGAAAAACTCATTGAACATTATCACTTTTCATTATACAAATTAATACTTTTTATTATGTAAACTAATACTTTTTCCGGTTCTTTCCTGGAAAAAAAAAAGAATATGCTCGAATTTATTATAGCAAATTGGTCAAGATTAGGCGGAGTGCATCGCACATGAGATGTAATGATGTATACAAGTGTTATTCTTTTGCTTTGTTATTATATAAAAGCTTGTATAAATAATGTCATGTATAATCTGTGATATTTTTGCAAATTAATGTGATATTGAATTTTAAGAATGTATAAATACATAAAAAAATCACGTCAAAGTCTCATTTAAAACTCTCTCTTTTTTAATACTATTAATTTTCATTTGAATATTTATAAACTTTAGCATGAATCGCATAGTGTGAGAAGGAATGTGATGGGGATATAAATCAAATTTAATATTTAGGTCATTCTTCTCTCCTAATTCAGTGTCGGTGTCAAAAATAATTGCTCATTTTGGCGGGAAAAAAACAGTGCAGGTGGGTGTATAAATAACCTGATCATAAAATCAAGAATAGTCCCCATAAACCAAATTCTCCACCCAAAAACCAAGTAAGAATATGATTCGAATAGTAAAGTAAGCTCAAGGGAATAGCAGAATGTACATTCCGAAGGTAATATCAAAATTATAGGTGGACCATGCCAAAGAATCCATTCACATGGAAACCTTCAGATACTGTATACATTTAATTACTACTCCTTTTCTCCTACTCGATCCACGCAAAATCTCAGTCATAGCATATTGCTACAGCAATGGAGAATACTCACTCGACCCCTAAGATTTCTGCTGTCATATTTGATTTGGACGGCACCCTTCTCAACTCAGGTAAACATGCGTCCCCTAATTTATTGATTTTTCTGGTTTATTTTTGTGGGAATTGCCAATTGTGTGTGCTCAGAGGACTTTACAAGGAACATTCATAAGAATCTCTTGGCAAAATATAGCAAGGTTCAAGACAATGACAAGGAGAAGAAGAGATCGGGTATGACTTCAGAAGAATCCGTAATTTCTATTGTGAATGATTACGATCTTCCGTTGACTCCCGATCAATATTCCCAAGAAATTGCGCCAAAGTTCCGAGAAAGGCGAGGCTCCGCACCAAATCAATTTTCATCTTTAATCATGCTATTTTGTTGGATGAAGCCCTAATTTTGTGTTTGTGCAAGTCATATACAGTGGTGGTTGTCCTGATTGTTGAATTTAAATTTCATTTTTCCATTGATTAGATTAGATTAGATGATATAGATTGTCCTCGTTAAACTTACTGCTTGTTGATAAAATATCATTCTCTGAACTTGTGTTTGAGTTGTGGACGACGCTTGATGTATTGATTATGAGCTGATGTGGCCTGTGTAGTGTATAAACTGCCAACTGGACATGTACATGTGGCAGGCCAGCTTTAGTTTTTGGATGAGATGATCATGAATTTCTTTAGTAAGGTCTAATTAATGTCGATGAACATGATGAACTAGATATTTCTTAACTTTTCGGTCTACACTATTTGCAGAGATGTCTTAATAATATCTTTTGTTCTGTTTCATATAGGTGGCTGCTGGCTAAACCACTTCCTGGTGCCAATCGTCGTATGAGACATCTTCACAAGCATGGAGTGCCACTTGCACTTGCTTCAAATACTTTGACGAAGAGTATTTTTGGAAAAATCTCTTTCCATGATGGTATTAGGTTCTTTTAACCCTCTTCTAATATGTCAGTTAAAATCATCATCAATCCACAACCTCACATTATGCGTACAGCTACAGGACCTATATACGAGTACACATTGCATCTTTATCTTGGTCCCTGTCATGATATGATATTCACAACTAATTAGCAAAGTCTTTTGATAATGGTTTAGTTTATGTGGGTTTCTTTTGTGAGTCTGCACCTTTCATTTGCTTTGAAAAATATTTAAAGGCATAACAATCCCACTCCCACCCCAACAAACAAATGGTCATCTTCGCGCCCTTTTTCCCTATAGTTTGTATGTGTAAAGGTGCTTGTTCAGTTTTCCAAAGAGATTGTTTTTGTCTTTTTTTGTTTATAGGTTGGAAAGAAATTTTCACTGTGATTCTTGGAAGTGACCAGGTCAAATCAGTGAAGCCATCTCCAGACATGTAAGACAGGTTTTTCACTATGAATGATGCTTTTTTGACTTTCACTTGTCTTCCACAAATTATTTGTCCAGTATCATTTCCAGTTCAAGGGACGCAAATAACTTCCAAGTTAAATGCTAAATAGCAACTAGTATACCATTAATTTTACGTGGCCTTTATTTTAAAGCATTATCTTAGAGGCACACTTGCGTAAGACGGTCTCACTGTGAGACGGAACATAATTTGGGCATGGTGCTTTAACACTTTGGATGGGGTGGGTGTTGATTGGTGCTAGTTTGTACCCCCTCTCATGTATAAGACCGTCTTGTATGAATTTTGTCATAATATTATAAAATGCTGATCAGATTTCTGGAAGCTGCAAAAAGAATGGGAGTGGATTCATCATGTTGTCTCGTGATTGAAGACTCCATGTAAGTTTACTTTTGCATTATTAATAACATGAAGATTAGCTTCTGTAATGGACCCAGGCTTAACACGTGTCTGCCTTGCCAAAGCTGTATTAATAACATGAAGATTAGCTTCTATCATTCAATCATATCCTGTACAAATTAAATGCATGAGTACGTTAATAAAAGTTGGTGTTTGTTAACTCCAGGAACCTATAGTAACTTGAGTGCAATTAAAATTAATGGATATAAATGTAGCTTATTGTAAGCTAACAGTCGACCATTCCAAACATTACCTGCTTTCATGTTCAATAATGAAAAGATTTTGTTTGGGATTGATGAGTTCTCCATTATGCGATGCTGCATGGACCCTTTTATTGACTGACAATGTTTTTATTTTATTGTGAAATTGGTCATCAACTTTTAGAAGCCAACTTCTTCTGCACAGAAATCAAAATGCACTACTAATCATTTGAGTGATTAAAATATCAGAAAACAGCGAGTCATTCTTTCTGTGAGTTACTAATTGGAGGATTTGCATCTTTTTTTTTTTAGTATCATCTACATGTATCCTCCATCTGTTTACCAGTTTTATCTGTATCCCTTGATTTTGTATTGAGGGCTACAATACTCATTCCTATGGAACTCATGTGATATGCTTAAGTGCTTGTATGGATTAATTTAGTTCTCTGCTTATATGGCATATCCCCTTTTTCTTACCTCAGAGTGAAGGTTGTAGCAGTGCCATCACTCCAAAATGAATCTGATTCATATTCCATGGCTGATTCCATACTGCACTCACTCTTAGAGCTTCAACCACAAGAATGGGGTCTTCCCCAGTTTGAAGACTGTATGTCTCATGTTTGAGCAACACTTGGGTGCACCAGTTGCACCATGCAACTGGTGCACAACTAATATTGTTCAATGAAAACAACTATTACCAATTAAAAATGCAATTGCGTTGCATTTGCCCTTATGTGTAATTGCCTTCACCCTGTTAGCCGTCTTCATCCCTTACGACAGTAGATGATCATATTCTTTTGCTAATTGTAGGGGTTGGTAATACTTTGCCTATTGAACCAATATATCTATCTGGCGTATTTAGCAACGGTCGTCTCCAGATATATGAAGGTTCAAGAATTACTTTCCTTTCAGCATCGTTGTCTTAACAAGTTCCATTCCCCTACCTGCAGTTAATCTATTTTATGTACTATCCAATGGTGTTGTTTAGTTTAATAAATATCTTTAATTAAATACTGATCCAGATAACGAGTTGCTCGTTCTTCCTGGTCAAATATGGGGACTCTACATTGGCTGGGCCAAATTTGATGCCCAGGTCATAAAGGCTGTAATCAGCATAGGTTGGAGCCTTGGTGGTTGTGGTTCCCAGAGAAAAATTGTGAGACATTCTTTGCTAATGAGTTTTGATTTTCTGTAGTTTCACAAAGAACATATTCTTACTACTTGTTGTGCTTTTCTTCAGCAAGTATTTTTTATCAATGAGAATCACAATGATCATCATCATGATCAAAAGATGCAGTTGCTGATAGTCGGATACCTTGGGAGATCATTTACTGCGGTAAACAAGCTGATTCTTTTTCTCTAGCTTTGGTTGATTGGATTGAGATAGTCACTGTAATTTCACGCCGTAAATCCTATAAATACTTGTGGTTAAACGCAGGGTAATACGGTGGACAGCCTAAACGTACTCGATGAAGACAAACTGTCTGCTGATGCTGCTTTAAATTCCCCTGCTTTTTCAAACAAATTGTGTGAATCTTTCTTTTAATTTCCGGGAGAAAGCTCAAACATGAAAATGAATTTGTATTAGCAGAGGAATATGCTGCTTATCATCACTTACTAGGTTTTACTATAATTCAAAGTTAACTCGATAAATTTTGCACGATGTTATCTAGTTATCTTTCTTATTTTGTTAGTATGTTTTTTATAAAGTCCGTCTATCAACGTAACCATAAGAACCCGGGCAGGAATGTCAACGCTTTCCGGGCATATGATCGATTAAAGTGATGCCCTTGCAGATCTTTTGAATCGGAATTTGATAGGAACATTAATGCTTTCCGGATATATGAACGATTTTGTGATATCTTGGGCACCTATCAATGCATCATTCATGGATCGGGTTTAGGATTTGTCGCTTGATAGTTTATTATATATTGATTTGCTCTCCTTTGTTGCGAGGCGTGTTTCGTTTTTTTGTCTGTTTTTGGCCATTGTTGCTTTAGGCTGTTATTGTCACAACGTATGATGGAGGAACTGAATCTTTCTGGTGATGAAGAGGAGGAGATTGTGGTTGGGGAGGAGGTGATCCAGGAGCAGGATGGTAGTTTTGATTTGTGTGGGGTTGGGAGGTTCTTGACGGACCAATCACTGAACTTCATTTTTGTCAAATCTCGATTGGCGGCTGTCTGGAAACCAAAGAGGGGTGTTACAATACGAGATATCGGATAAAGTCGGTTTTTGTTCCAGTTTTATCATGAATTGGACCTGAAACGTATAGTGGAGGGGGGGCCTTGGTCAATTGGGAGTCACCCACTCCTCATACGGAGGTTGAAATTGGGAAATATTCCAATGCAAGTGTCGTTGAACTTTTTATCTTTTTGGGTCCAGATCCACAAGCTGCCCATGGGATCCTTTTCTGAAACGATTGGTCAGCAATTGGGGAACTTTATTGGCCGGTTCGTGGAGTATGATCAGTCTAATCGAGGCGCACCATGGAAGAAATTTATGCGGATCCGAGTGGAGGTTGATGTTAATCTCCCGCTTAAGAGAGGCAAAAAAATTAAAGTGCTAGGTGGAGAGTCGGCGAAAGTATGAAATACTTAATTTGTTTTGCTTTGTGTGTGGGAAACTAGGGCACACTGAAAACTTTTGCGATGTGCTGTTTGAGAAGTGGAAAGGAAGTGGGGACCTTCACTCAAAGCAATGGATCCTCGGAGGGTGATCGGTGGTTGAAGGAGGATACAGTCATGAAGGTTTCACACGCCGGTGGTGAGAGCGCTCCGGAGTCCGGCGACAATTCCGGAAGTAACCGTTTCCAGGATACTCTGATTGGCGTAAAATCCCATAATGATCGCTGGGTCAAACACATTAATAGCAAATCCTTGTTTTGAAACTGGTCAAAGTCAAGAAGAAGAGGAAAATGACGAACTTGCCCTTAATGATTGGCGCAAGAGAAAACGTATCCAACATGTTTTGAATGGGAAACACACAGAACCTTGCTCGAGGCCAGGGACGTCGATGAAGAAGCTGAAGTGGTACCAATGATAGATGACCAAACTCAACATCCGGCGACGGGGTTCGCCGGGAGTAATGATCGTCTTGTGTTGGAATTGTAGGGATTTGGGTCCCGCCCCTACGATTCCTGCGCTCTCTGAGCTTGTTAGAACCCGCTGTCCTGATGTTCTTTTTTTTATTTGAAACATTGTCGTTTGGTGTTAGGCTTGAGGCTTTGCGTGTGCGCCTTAATTTCGATTCGTGTTTTTCTGTTGATGTCGTGGGTCGTAGTGGGGGAATTGCAGCCCTCTGGATTAATAATACATTTGTTTCTGTTTCGTCGTACTCTAATAATCATATCGATATGAATGTGAATGATACTGATGGAATATGGCGGCTTATAGGATATTATGGTATGCCTGATAGAGGTCGTCGCCACTTACCCTGGCAACTTTTAAGGCAGCTATCTTCTTTGAATACGAGTCCTTGGATGTGTATTGGGGACTTCAATGATTTATCTTCTTCTGATAAGAGAGGATGGGTGGAACTGTTGGGAAATTAGGGGTGTCCGGATCTATTCTAGTTGAATTTAAATTCATATTTAAATTAATCAATTAATTACTAACATGAATTAATCATAATTCAATTCAACATAATAATTAATCAATAAATAAACATCATGCGAACACGAATTTCACGTAAAACCTAAGCATGTGGAATCTAGGAATTACTTAAATACTAACCTCTCGTAGAGACAACCGCTGAGACGATGGATTAACCCAAAGTACCTTCTCAAATATGTCCCACGTCCACGAACGCAATCCGGTGGGAGGATTATCAACGAACGATTTTAATCTTTAAAAGAAAAAAAAATTGGCTACCACCTTTGTGGATTTCTAATTTTTTCAACACATGGAATTGCACTTGGGGATGAAAAATTCATCCCCTATTTATAATACTAAGGGGTTCGAAATTTTTGCCCTAGGAATAAGATGGGAAAATCTTCATCCCCTATTTATAATACTAAGGGGTTCGAAATTTTTGCCCTAGGAATAAGATGGGAAATTTTTTTTCTTGATCTCCAAGAAATTTTGAATATATCCAATATATTCTTTTCTCCATATTTAAAATATTCCACAAAAATCCCACCTCCTAATATTAAGGGAATTTTCGAAAATTCCAATTAGTTAGGAAATAAATAAGATCTTTGACTTTTCTTGAATTTATGGGATAATCTTGTATTCCAAGAATACATATTCCATAAAATCTTTCCAAGAAAATCAAGAAAATCTTTTCTCTCTTCCTGCCCAATATTTTTCAAAATAATAGAGGAAAAATAAGCCAAAATATTTTCTTCTCATTTTCATTAATTGGACTTTAGTTTGAGCTATTTGAGGGCCTTTTGGAGAATTAAGATTGGACCTCCAATGGGCTATGAAGCTTTAATATTTAGCCAAAATATTATTCAAGCCCATTAATATTAATTTACTCCACTATAAAATTAATATTGAACTATTCATCTTAACCCACATTACGACTTCACAATAATATGGCTCCCGGTCATTATTTCCCGCGTTTAAGATTATCTTAGACCATTAATTAATTAAGTCACTAAACCGACTTTATATTAGTTAATATCTTTGTCCTTGGAGTAAAGACAACTCAATATTATTATCCATACCGGAAATAAATTTCCACTTGCAAGATTTGGTATGATAAAGATTCTGAGCTCACCAAGGGGACAAATCAAGCAAGTCGTACTTGCACGCGATTCTCCGTATTAAATCTTAGCAATCGTCATGTAATTAATAATATTGCCCAAGATACAAGGTATCAAATCGCATTGATTCTCTTCCCATCATAAGTCAAAGCAATAGTTATTAATTTCACACGATCCTATTTAAGGAACGGAGATTAAGAAATAACGCACCACTGAGGTCTAATTCTTTTATATTAAGTACCGAAGAATTTATCCTCATGTAGGTCTTTTTTCAAAGACATCGATGCACTAGTGTAATCCTTGGTCAAGACAAGTCAATCCGAGCCTTTACACTTCAACCTTTCATGATGGGTTGTTCATTTCCATCTGGGTTGTGAATTTGTACTTAGTCACGAGGAATCATTAATTTGATCTTCGTGATCTGGTATCACCAAATTAACTACAACGTAACACATACTGACTTTATCGAACGGGTATGCAATAAATATATATAACATTCATTCATATTTAATGCAACATGTGATAAATAATTTATTTCAGTAAATAAATAAGAAATTCAGTTTGGTTATACAAAGTAAAAGCATATTTTTCAGTATAACCCCAACAATCTCCCACTTATACTCAAAGTATGCTTTTAAGTATACAACAGCATGTCTCGTGTTCTATGTGACATCTAATGTCACCCTACACCTAACCTAATAATATTTCTCCCACTTATACTCAAAGCAGATTGACAATGCTCTTGACACTCATTCCTTCCACATGTCTCTCGAATGTACTCTGAGGCAGACCCTTTGTGAATGGATCTGCTAGGTTGTCTTCAGACGCAATCTTTGCCACCTCTATATCTCATCTCTTAAGGATTTCTCGAACAAGATGGTATTTTCTTTCTATGTGTTTGCTGGCCTTGTGGGCTCTCGGTTCCCTAGAATTTACAATCTGCTCCAATTATCACAAAGAAACCGTGATCGTCTTTGGGCAAATTCGAACGACGTCCAAGTCCACCAGAAGTTCTTAGGGCCAAACTGCTTTTTTTTTTGCCTTCACGCGACCTACATATTCGGCTTCCATGGTAGAATCGGCGATGCATTTCTGGTTAACGCTTCTCCACGTCATGCCTCCTCCCCCATGCAAAACACACTACCCGAGGTTGACTTTCTGGAGTCTATGTCTGATTGGAAATCTGAGTCCGTATAACCGATGGGGATTAGATTGTCCGATTGATAGATCAACATTATGTCCCGTGTCCTCTTCAGATACTTCAGAATGTTCTTAACCGCAGTCCAATGCTCTTTCCCAGGGTTACTTTGATATCTTGTAACCATTCCTACGGCGAAGCAGATATCCTGGCCTCGTCTTGAAATCACGCATACGAGGCTTCCCACGTACCGAAGCATAAGGGATGCCCTTTATGTCATCTATTTCCTTTTATGTCTTGGGACACATTCCCTTGGATAGATGGATTTCATGTCTGAAAGGTACAAAGTCTTTCTTGGAATCTTGCATGATGAATCGCTTCAAAACGGTATCTATGTATGAAGCTTGCGAAAGCCCGATCATCATTTTCTTGCGATCTCGAGTGATCTTGATCCCTAGGGCGTGACCGGCTTCTCCCAAGTCCTTCATATCAAACTGCTTTTGATGACCATGCCCTTACGCCCGACAACATCTTTACATCATTCCCGATGAGCGATATCGCCTCACGATAGTACCAAGAATACCAAGGCGCTCCGCCACGCTTTTTATACACACAAACTTTCAAACTGCTTTGATCAAAACCGTAGGATTTTATAACTTGATCAAAATATCGATTCCAAACACGGGATGCTCCTTGAAAATTTCCAAAATGGACTTTTTTAGCTTGCAAACCAGATGCTTCTTGGCCTTTTTCAATGAAGCCTTCGGGTTGTTGATATAGATTTCTTCGTCAAGACTTCCGTTGAGGAAAGCCGCCTTGACATCCATTTGCCGATCTCAAAATCTAGATCTTGAGAATCGACAAGAGAATTCGGATGGACTTGAGCATGGCTACGGTATAAAAGGTTTCCTCATAGTCGATCCCTTCTTTCGAAGAGTGTACCGCTTTCGCCACGAGTCTCGCTTTTAAAGGTTTCAACCTTCCCGTCCGGGTCCCTTTTTCTCTTGTATACCCAATCGCATCCAATGAGTTTTATCCCATTAAGTGGTTCGACTAGCTCCCCACACTTTATTGTGATCCATTGAACCCATCTCGACTTCCATTCTTTTTTTGCCAAGATGTCACATCATTGTCTTGGATCGCCTCGTTGTAGGACCATGGATCCGATTCTTCTCCCGAGATCAAGTCTGAGGACTCTCCGATCCCTAAGAATCTCTCGGGTTGCCGGACAACCCTCCCACTACGACGAGGTTCCGATTGTGTAGGCGTGACGTGTGGTATGTCTTCTTGTACAGTTGGCAACTGAGTTGGCCCCTTAAGTTCTTCCAAGGTAATCTCACTTCTAGGTTTTTTATCGTTTATATAGTCTTCTTCCAAAAATCTAAAGTGCGTACTGATTACGACCTTTTGATATTCGGGACCATAGAACATGCATCCCTTCGTTCCTTCAGGGTATTCTATAAACAACCTTAATTTCGAACATGCATCCAATTTCCCGGCTTCCCTATCCAACACGTATGTCGGACACCCCTAGATCCTCATGTGTCCTAAGCTGGGCTTTCGCCCAGTCCACAATTCCCTAGGGGTTTTTGGAATCGATTTGGATGGCACTAAATTCAGAATATAAGCAGTTGTTTGCAAGGCGTAACCCCAAAATGATTTTGGTAAATCCGCATAACTCATCATTGATCTTACCATTTCTAGAAGCATTTTGTTTCTTTGTTCTGCAACCCCGTTTTGTTGTGGGGTACCGGGTGCAGTCAACTGGGATGCAATCCCTTCTTCCGATAAGTAGTTCAAGAATTCATCGTTGAGGATTTCGCCTCCACGATCGGATCGTAGAAACTTGATACGTTTTTCCTTAAGATTCTCTGCTTGAACCTTAAATTCTTTGAATTTATCAAAGGTCTAAGATTTATGCTTCCTTAGGAAAATGTATCCATAGCGCGAGTAATCATCGATAAACATAACGAAATACTTGTAGCCGCCTCTTGCTTTGATTTGCATTGGACCACATACATCGGTGTGGACGATCTCCAACACTTCTTTAGCTCTAATCCCCTTGGCTCCAAATGCCCTCTTGGTCATTTTACCCTCCAAACATGATTCGCAAGTTGGAAATGGTTCAACCAGGAAAGACTCCAATAAACCATCTTGCACCAATCTTTGGATCCTTTTTGGATTAATATGACCTAATCTTAGGTGCCAAAGAAGTGTTTCGTTCACATTGGTCGAACGTTTCCTTTTGCTCGAAATAGTAGATGAGTTATAGGATGCATTGTGTGTGTGATGTGCACAGTTAATAATGTAGAGATTGCTCTGTAATGTTCCATGACAGATAACCACATCGTTACGAAAAACAGTAACATGCTTATTAAAACGAACATAATATCCATCAACAAATAGTTTTGAAACTGAAATAAGGTTTTTACGAAAAACTGGAACATAAAGAACATCTCTTAAAATTAAACTCTTGTCCTCAAAAGACTGGTGCACGTCTCCCACTGCTTCAGCTGCCACTCTCGTAGCATCGCCCAGCGTGACAAGGATCTCTCTTCCACTAAGTTGTCGGGTCCGCTTGAACCCCTGTAGAGTGAAATAATCAGTGGATCCCGTATCCACTACCCACGAATGAGTAGCATACGCCGCTAAACAAGTTTCAACAACTAGTGCGAGAGAATTACCTTTCTTTCCATTCCTTTTGGGATTGGAACAGGCCCACCTCCAATGTCCTTTTTCACCGCAGTTAAAACACTTTCCCGTTGGTTTCTTTTGGATTCCTAACCTACTTACCATCTTACCTTTGCCTTTCTTATTTTGAGCTTTGCGTTGGTTCTGACTAATCATCTTCACTTTGACCTTGCCTTCCACTGGCCTAGATCTTGAAAGAAGTTTCTTAGTCACCAAAGCCTCATCTTCTTGTCCCAAATGGTTCTCAATCGTCTCCAAGACTTCTTGTAGAGTATCTATAGTAAACATGTGATCACTCATCACAAAACTACAGTAAAGCTCATTGAAATATCTTGGAAGAGTTAGGAACAAGAATTCGATTTGAGCCCCGTCATCATACTTAGCACCGAGGTAAGCAAGTTCAAATTGGCGCCTAACTTTGAGAACATGATCCCTTACAGGTGTTCCCTCCGTCATCTTTAGCTTAGCCACACCATCAACATGAAAACTTTCAGTCATGCGGCTTTCTGTTGAAAACATTTCTTCGAGACTTTGCATAATTTCCGCAGCTGTTTCAACATCTTTATGAATGTGTTTCAAATCATCAGACAATGAAGTCAAGATTATACACTTCATAAATTTGTTGGCTTGCTCCCAGATTTCATACATGGATCTCTCCGCATTTGATGACTCATCAGTAAGTTTTTCAGGTTTGGATCCCCCAAGAACCCAATGTTGTGGTTGTGAAGTGAGGACAAATTTCATATTTCTTTTCCAAACTCCATAATTTTCACCAATAAGTTGGTTTTCTTTGAGCATATATTTCAATGGATTAAAAGGTTGCGACATGATGATACTGAAAATAAACATACATCTTGTGTTAATGTTCGGATCAACACAAAGAAAATCACATAATTCGATCACATGATTCATATTGAAATCTCAAAAAAATATGAACATGCATTAGTCAACATCTCAAAACAGTTTTAAATGAGCCTCTTGGGATGGTCATCATTTAAATCACATTCAAGCAGGTTACAAACCTTTAATTTTAAAAAAATTAATAGTTGGCTCCCACTTGACCAATATAAAATTGACAGGGACTTCGGCGAAGTATATGCATATCAATTTTATACCTAAGTAATAACCATGATTAAATACTGAATTCTTACTTCGCTTTGATCGAGCCTCTTTGGGAGGTCATCGTAAATACCACTAATAATAATTCACAATCATTCTTTTGAGAATTTATTCATGTGAAAGCTATCTTTTTTAGCAATCCCTCAGGGAATTTCTCCAAAAGAATTCACAAATAAATAAATCATGGAGGTCAAAATTAATTCGATTCATAATCAAATTAATTATTAAAACATACTTAGTAATTTTTGAGTTTGAGATTTTTTGTTGGGCAATTCTCATGCAAACACATTTAAACAAATTAAATAAAGCACAAGAAAATACAACAATAAATCAAGCAAAGCAGAAAAATAAACATATTGGGTACAAATTATCCAATTGTCATGGTTTGATTTTTCTTGGCTTGATTTTGAAGAAACGCCATCTTGAATTTCTCCCACTCGAACGTCACGAAAAATCACGTCCCATACACCGACCAGCTCATGGGTCGGGGTGCACGCCTTGCACCCGACTCAGCCGTGTCGATTTCGCCCGTCTTGAACACGCCACCAGCGCCATAAGACGTCGCCCAGAACTCGGCACCCCTTCCATTAACCGGCGGGCGCCCTTAGCGTACCCGTAGCGGCGTCCGCAGCGTGCTTTCGCCCAGCCACCCTCCTCCCTTCGCTAACTCCCACCTTGTCTGCCCAGCCAGCAATATCGTGACCTCACGCCCGCGTCACTTCCCAGTTCCAGCAGCGCCCGACCCCGCCCTTAGCAACCTTTTGCGATCTCCGCCTTGGCCTCGTCGTGCTCGTCCGTGCGTAGCCCCTCTTTAACATCCGGTGTCGTAGCGTACTCCGGAGTGCGTTTAAGCTCGACACAGCGCACGTGCTGGGTTCTGGATCCGTTTTAATTTCTCGTCTCCGTCTTCGTCTTCGATCAGGTTACAATTTATTTTGCAAAAATAAATATAACATAAATCTAGACTAGTCTATTACATTGAACAAATCAAATAGCCTAATCTACTCGTGAATTTTCTCACAAGAAAAATAAATTCGAACGAGTCGAATTAAAACCATTCATACGCATGAAATATATAAACACATTAAATACCACGACAATTGGATACCTGTAAAACAGATCTAACAATTCTACTATTCAATTTTCAATAAAATTTAATGGCCAACATAATTTAAATAACAATTTAAATACAGAGCTCGAAACCGAGGCTCTGATACCAGTTGTTGGGAAATTAGGGGTGCCCGGATCTATTCGAGTTGAATTTAAATACATATTTAAATTAATCAATTAATTACTAACATGAATTAATCATAATTCTATTCAACATAATAATTAATCAATAAATAAACATCATGCGAACACGAATTTCACGTAAAATCTAAGCATGCGGAATCTATGAATTACGTAAATACTAACCTCTCGTAGAGACAACCGCTGAGACGATGGATCAACCCAAAGTACCTTCTCAAATATATCCCACGTCCACGAACGCAATTCGGTGGGAGGATTATCAACAAACGATTTTAATCTTTAAAAGAAAAGAAATTTTTTTGGCTACCACCTTTGTGGATTTCTAATTTTTCCAACACATGGAATTGCACTTGGGGATGAAAAATTCATCCCCTATTTATAATACTAAGGGGTTCGAAATTTTTGCCCTATGAATAAGATGGGAAAATCTTTTTCTTGATCTCCAAGAAATCTTGAATATATCCAATATATTCTTTTTTCCATATTTAAAATATTCCAAAAAAATCCCACCTCCTAATATTAAGGGAATTTTCGAAAATTTCAATTAGTTAGGAAAGAAATAAGATCTTTGACTTTTCTTGAATTTATGGGATAATCTTGTATTCCAATAATACATATTCCATAAAAAAATTTCAAGAAAATCAATAAAATCTTTTCTCTCTTCCTACCCAATATTCTCGAAAATAATAGAGGAAAAATAAGCCAAAATATTTCCTTCTCCTTTTCATTAATTGAACTTTAGTTTGAGCTATTTGAGGGGCCTTTAGGAGAATTAAGATTGGACCTCCAATGGGCTATGAAGCTTTAATATTTAGCCAAAATATTATTCAAGCCATTTAATATTAATTTACTTCACTATAAAATTAATATTGAACTATCCATCTCAACCCACATTACGACTTCACAATAATATGGCTCTCAGTCATTATTTCTCGCGTTTAAGATTATCTTAGTCCATTAATTAATTAAGTCACTGAACCGACTTTATATTAATTAATATCTTTGTCCTTGGAGTAAAGACAACTCAACATTATTATCCATACCGGAAATAAATTTTCACTTGCAAGATTTGATATGATAAAGATTCTGAGCCCATCAAGGGGACAAATCAAGCAAGTCGTACTTGCACGCGATTCTCCGTATTAAATCTTAGCAATCGTCATGTAATTAATAATATTGCCCAAGATTCGCATTGATTCTCTTCCCATCATAAGTCAAAGCAATAGTTATTAATTTCACACTATCCTATTTAAGGAACAGAGATTAAGAAATAACGAACCACTGAGGTCTAATTTTTGTATATTCAGTACCGAAGAATTTATCCTCATGTAGGTCCTTTTCAGCGCATCAGGATGCACTAGTGTAATCCCTTGGTCAAGACAAGTCAATCCGAGCCTTACACTTCAACCTTTCATGATGGGTTGTTCATTTCCATCTGGGTTGTGAATTTGTACTTAGTCACGAGGAACTGTTAATTTGATCTTCTGTGATCTGGTATCACCAAATTAACTACAACGTAACACGTACTGACTTTATCGAACGAGTATGCAATAAATATATATAACATTCATTCATATTTAATGCAACATGTGATAAATAATTTATTTCAATAAAATAAATAAGAAATTCAGTTTGGTTATACAAAGTAAAAGAATACTTTTTAGTATAACCCCAACATGAACATCCGCAATGGTTGTTTCATGGTTTTCGGGACGCAATTATTGATTGTGAACTTTACGATGTCCCGTTATCAGGGTATCCTTATACATGGTTTCGGGGCAGGGACACAGAGAACTCAGTGGAGCAACGTCTAGACCGTGCAATGGGAACTCCAAATTGGCATGCCCGGTTTCCGAGAGCTATTCTTTCGAATTTGGTGGCCCCAACCTCGGATCACAACCCTATTTTGCTAGATACTTCGCCGGTTGTACGTCGCAGGCGGATGCGTGCTTTCAAATTTGAAAATCGATGGCTTCATGAAGGCGACCTGAAAACAGTGGTAAGGCGTATTTGGGACGGTTTCCAGGATTTGAGTTTCCTTACCCGTTTGAATGCGACGGGGGAGACTTTGATGATGTGGGAGGAATAAGGCTGATGCAAAATTCAAAATTGAGAAGAGGGAGTTGGAATATATCATACAGAATACCCAAGGCGATTTCAGTTCCCATGGACGAAATTCTTATCGGAGGCAAAGCGTGCTCTAGGGTGTTTACTTGTCCAAGAAGAGACTTTCTGGAGTCAGCGGGCAAAATTTTTTTGGCTCAGAGACGGGGATGTTAATTCCCATTTTTCTCATCAATCGGCAACAGCCAGGCGTAAAAGAAATAAGATGGTAAGGCTACAGAAT
Organism: Stenogyne calaminthoides; assembly: GCA_037126765.1. Lineage (NCBI taxonomy): Eukaryota > Viridiplantae > Streptophyta > Magnoliopsida > Lamiales > Lamiaceae > Stenogyne > Stenogyne calaminthoides. The sequence goes on from JBBCBC010000004.1 coordinate 45,528,864, forward strand.
GATGATGGTGTTTGGATTGAGAGTCAGGAGGGCTTATGTAACATGGTCAGGATTACTTTGAGTCATTATTTTCTGCGGGAGTTCAGGATTCACAAATCTCGCATTTCTTGAGCCCGGTCGAGACTATTTTCACGGCTGTCCAGAATAATGCTCTAACTCAAGAATTTACGCGTGATGAGTTTCACCTAGCAGTGAAGCAGATGCACCCGGATAAGGCTCCGGGGCCGGACGGCTTTAACCCGGCTTTCTTCCAAAGATGCTGGGACACGGTGGGGGAGGATGTTTTTATGGCGGGACGACGGTGGCTGGAGGAAGGGGAGTTTCCACAAGAGTTGAACAGCACAAACGTTGTATTGATACCAAAGGTGGACATTCCACAAACGATTTGTGACCTTCGTCCGATCTCTCTCTGCAATGTTGTGTACAAAATTGTTTCAAAGGTGCGTAGTAATCGACTGAAAGCAGTCCTGCCAGGGCTGGTTGATAAGGCGCAATCAGCATTTGTTTCGGGAAGGTCGATACAGGATAATGTCATTATTGCTTTCGAAGCCATTCATGAGATGAAAAATAAAAGGCGTGGAAGACGGGGGGTGTGACTGTGAAAATCGACATTAGCAAAGCCTATGACAGAGTCGATTGGGGGTATTTGAGGCTGTGCTACGTAAATTGGGCTTTTCAGAAACTTGGGTTGGTTGGATGAACATGTGTGTCCGTTCGGTGCGCTACTCTATATTGGTGAATGATGACATTGTTGGTCCGATCATTCCAGGAAGGGGCTTACGCCAAGGGGATCCTCTTTCCCCGTATCTCTTCATTTTTATGCACTGAAGGATTGTCAGCTACATTAAATGTGGCGAACTCAAATGGTACGCTGCATGGGAATCATATTTGCAGGAATGCGCCTCAGATTTCTCACCTTATGTTTGCGGACGATTGTCTCTTATTTTGTAGAGCTACAATGGAGGAATGTAATGCTTTGAAACAGGTTTTGGTGAATTATGAAATGGCTTCTGGGCAGGCCATTAACTATGGAAAATCTGGTCTCTTCTTTAGTCGTAACGTGGGGGAGGAGCGTAGACAAGAAATTCGGAATATTTTAGGTGTTCAACAGGCGTTGAACACTGGTCGATATCTGGGCCTTCCTTCATTGATAGGTCGGGACAAGCGGGCTATTTTTAACTATATAAAGGAACGCCTATGGAAGAAACTTCAAGGGTGGAGAGGGAGGAAAATTTCGAAGGCGGGAAAAGAAATACTCATTAAATCAGCGGCTCAAGCTATTCCGTCTTATTGTATGTCGACTTTTCTCTTGCCTTCTACACTGCTTGATGAGCTTCATATAATGCTCAACAAGTTTTGGTGGGAAAGTGGTGGGGACTCGTCGAAAGGAGTTAAGTGGATGCGTTGGGAACGAGTCTGAATTAGCAAGGAATTGGGGGGTCGTGGATTTCGTGATTTGCATGCATTTAACCTTGCTATGCTTGGAAAGATGGCGTGGAGGCTGATGAAGGAGCCAAATGCTTTCGTTTGCAGATTGTTGAGAGCAAAATATTTTCCGAATGTCGGTTTTGAGAGGGCACAATTGGGCAGCAACCCAAGTTTTACATGGTATATTATTCATGCAAGTCAGCCGCTGATTGTGAAAGGAAGTCGATGGAAAATTGAAACAGGTGAAAATATTAACATTTGGAAATCCGCATGGGTAAAAGATGACACGAATTTTGCCGTCACTTCAATTTGTCCGCCGGGATTGGAGGATTTATGTGTGCAGGACCTGGTGATGGAGGGATCACGGTCTTGGAATATTCAGGTTCTTGAGAGTTTGTTCAGCCCAGTGGATATCAGGCGAATTGTTCGAACTCCCTTGCCTCCGAGAGGGGTGGCGGACACGGTAAGGAGGCATTGGTCGAAGGATGGTTGTTACTCGGTTAAGTCGGGCTATCATACGGTGATGTCGTTATGTCAAGATCCAACTATTCAAGTACCGGGGGAGTGGAGGGCGATGTGGAGGTTGACGGTACCACCGAAGGTCAAGGATTTTCTTTGGCGATCTTGTCGGGATTGCCTTCCTACTAAGGTGAATCTTTTCCGTAAGCATGTGGTGGATAATATAACATGTGCGCTTTGCGGGTATGTGGAGGAGACTAGTTGGCACGTTTTTGTTGAGTGCCAGTTTGCTAGAAGATGTTTGAATGCAGCTGGGCTGCTGCATAAGCTTGAAGAACATATATTGCTTGTTGAGGGTTTTGGTGATTCAGTGTTTCGTTTTCTGGAATCTGGTGTTCGAACAGAGGCGGTAACTTCAGCGATATTGTTATGGCAAGTGTGGAAACAAATGAATAATATGGTTTGGACGGGAACTTGTAAGTCACCCGTGGAAACGGTGCATGTTTCAGCTGTTACTCTGCTTGAATGGGAGTCTGCACGTTTGCATCGAGCTGGGGTGTCAGGAAGCTCGTCTGAAATGATAACACAACGTCGGGCCTGGCATCCCCCCCATTTCGGCTCACTTAAATTGAACGTGGATGCTGTCTTTTTCAATGATACGAATCAAACGGGTATTGGTATGGTTATTCGTGAAGATTCGGGTTCGTTTGTTTTAGCCAAAACTATTGTTATGATGGGTCGCTTGGAGGTGGATATTTGGGAAGCTATGGGCTTCTATGAGGCATTATCATGGCTTCATGCGCTTGGCTTGGAAGGTGTGTGTGTTGAGGGAGATTCGAAGAGGACGGTTGATGCAATTGCTTCGTCTACTACGAGTTTATCCGAGTTTGGAGATTATGTGAATGCTTGCAAGAACTTATTGATGCTTAATCCTTCATTTCAAGTGGTGTTCGTCAGAAGAGGGGCCAATGGTATGGCTCACGAGTTTGCTAGGAAATCCCGTTTATATGGATTTTCTTTTTGGTTGTTAGACCCTCCGGATTTTGTGGATGAGCTACCCGATACTATCTGTTAAATGCGATAATGAATCTTTTAGCGTTAAAAGGTTTTAAAAAAAAAATTGTTAGTATGTCATTTCAAATCCCATAATTGAAAAGGAAGCCTTGTGTGTCGAATCTCCATTTTAAAATTTGGATCATTCTAATTTTTAAATCATGATTGAGGTGCGGATTCATAAGTTCACGGATCATAAAACATGAATAAATAATATGACTCTTTTTATACAAAATTTTGTCCAAATTTTAATATTTTAAATTTAATTTTTATATATACAATATAGATTTCAATCTAAAGATTGTAAAAGAAAAACCTTAAATTATCTGAAAATATAATTTATTTTTTGTGCCAATAATAATAGATTTTGGGAATATGTTTCGGGCATACATTTATCATTACTATATGTAAACCCAAAAAATAACTTCACATTAAAACAAGAGTAAATAAAAATTTCCTAGAATATTGTAAATACAAAAAAGAATAACCCGGCCAGCGCAGCGTAAACCTAAGCGAGTAATAACGGAACAAATGAAATCCTTTTCTTGTAGGGGATCCTAATCACAATTCGCGATTTTGCAGGATTATATAACACCAGGTATGAATATTTAAATCACTTCTCCTCAGAATTTGAATGAATGTTTTCGCAATTAGTAGTATTACCGAGAGGAACTAGAGTTGAAATAGAAATTCGGGAAGAACTTGAATTTCAGGTTTTAGGTTTAAGGTCAGTGGTGATATGTTTCTTGTAGATTCAGTTCTGTTGCGAAGCATTTCTCTTAACAAGTTTTCGAATTTTATTTTAAGTTCAACATCAAAGTGAACGTGTTGATTTTTTATTCTCTCTCTTGATAGTTTGACAACTACTCAGTTATGTGAAGGAGTGATAATTGTTTGTTTTTCTCATTTGCGAAAAAAATTGTCTATTTAACAGATTGGGTTTTTCAGACTTTTGGCTTATGAATGCTAAATAGTTTTCCAAGTTTCACTGTCTTTGATTATGATTATTCTTTTTTTACCTTGAATTCTTCAGAAATTGTTAACTAGAATAAAGATGGATGCTAAAGCATTGGCAAAATCGAAAAGGGCTCATTCATTGCATCATAAAAAGAAGCACCAGCCCCATCAAGCATCGAAAGCGCCTTCAGTTGGTTCAGATGATAAGAAGCCATCTGGAAAGCAAGCCAAAGAAAACACCTCGCAACCTCAAAGCCAGCATTCTAATGAAAGGCTGCAAAAATCTCATGGTCGGAAACCTCTCCCTTCGAATTGGGAACGCTATGATGAAGATTTGGAATCCGAGGAAGCCCAGCCGACCGAGTTTGTTGTGCCTAAAAGTAAGGGTGCAGATTATGCTTACTTAATTTCGGAAGCCAAGGCACAGTCTCAAGTACAGTACACTCCAGATGCTGTATCTCTGTTTGATGATTTTATCAATGGTATGTTCTGTGCCTTTGATTTGATTTTGCTTTTATTAGGAGTTGCCCTGTTGAGCATCATAATTTCTCATTAATAATATAGATATGAGCATGGTGATAAATGACTTCTGTTTAAGCATGTCGATATAAGTAAAAGAGATAACAAGCTTTCATAAATGTATGCCAGATGATTCCCACAATACAGCTATGTAGAATTAATACGCTTGATTACTTTGGCAGACAGGGATGATTCTGATTATACACTCCATAGAATTACATATTTGTTTACTTTGGAAGATATGACGGGTGATTGATAATTTTGATCTTAGACTTTACTCAGGATTTTGGTCCAATACTCGCTGCCAAGGGGAAAAACATGCTTTCATGGATTGCAAATGACAGTTTCGAGTTTGAAAGCCAGACAAGCACCAGCCTTGAGGTGATCTTTTCTTTTCTTTTTATTTTTGTTTTTTGGACTAATTTGGATCCATCATGGTTTTCTGAGAACATTTGATAGAAAGCTGTAGCCTTGTGTTTATCATGTACTCCTGCTACAATAGTCTGGTAATTATATAATCGAAAATTGTTGCCTTGTTCTCACTTGTTTTGGTCTTAATTATGCAGATACCTTTTCTCTCCCTTAATTTGAATTCTCTTACTGGACAATTATCAAAAGCAAAACTTTCTGAGAGACTATATCTGGAGCCAGATCTGTTACCACTAGAGCTGGTAATATGATTTCTTACTTCCTTTTTCTGCTTGTTTTTTATCCAAAAACTGTCAACTGAATGTGAGTTGATACATTTTTTTTCCTTTGAAGTTAAGTGACCGCTAACATACTTTGCCGATGACCAATGTGGAATTTTATCAGCTTTATTTGTGGGATTATTATGTATCAATGTATTCAGAAGCATTGCATTTTTTGGATTAAAGGCTTTGTTCTATATCAATGGACTGGTTTCTACCATTAAGATAATCCAGTAGCAAAGGACGTTTACATAACGTTCCTTCAATTTTCAATAGGTGTCAGCCAAGATTTTGCTTTTATCTGGAGAGATGGTGACTTTTAATTTATTATCTGAACGTGTGTTTGCTTTATCAGTCAAATCCAGAAAATGAAGGAAGGACCACATCCTCATCCTTTCTTAACTGTTGTGAATTGGCAGTGGTTTTGTGTCTGTGTATTTCATTGTTATTAGCTAGTTTCACTTGTTTCATTTTTGCTTATGGTCTAGCCTGAGTTGTTAGCTATTGATTGGTATGATATGTTACCGACTTCCATCTGTGTGGAACAAGAAGTGGGTCGTTTGTTATTTCTATTTTGTTTAATTTGATTATGTTCTAAAGTCCGGGGTGCAATTTTTTTCAATGTTACAGTTGGATGATGAGCTGGGGGAATATGGCGAAGACAAACATGATCCTCAAAGTAGCACCTCCGAGGCTGGAACTGATTTCAGAGCCTCCTCTCCCGATTATAATCAGGAAGTAGGAACGAACGTTAAACACCTCCCTGAAACTTCATCTTCAACTATACTTGTGCTAAGAAATATCCCTATTGAAACCTTTGAAGAAGAAGAACTGAAGCCCTTAAAGCAGAATACGAATGAAATCTTGCAATCAATAGAAACCAACCGAAGCATTTCACCAAAATCAGTTTCAAAATTTGAGTCAGCAAGTGCAGAAGCAGAGCTTGACATGCTTCTGAGCTCATTTGTTGAAGACAATACTCTCGACTCATCATCCGTGGGAATTAAGGGAACACATATGGTGGAACCTGGAATGATGATGGGCAACATCGATGATGACATTGATAACCTGCTTCAGGAAACGTCGAAATTTAGCATAACTGAAAATGAAGGGCTACCAAAGGGGAACATAGAAGCTATTCCCCCAGTGGTGGATAAGTCTAAACTGTTGGAAGATTTCGATTCATGGTTGGATAGCATTTAGTTTTGGTGGATGGATTCTGAACCTATCTTTGTTGTAATGTACTTCATCTTTTTTGGTCAGAGTTGAGTTTCACAGCCTTATCATTTCTGAAAAAATATATTCTCAGTATTCAAAATTATGCATTGGTAGCGAACTTCTAAGTTTTTATCATTAATCTATGAGAAACTCTTGCATGAGCCTGTAGATGTGATTCTTTTACGTATTTTTGTGATAGTTTTGAAAATATTTGAATATCATAAAAACATACAAGATATTTCATAGGTGAAATCGTTTCATTTAAACTTTTGCATTAATCTAATTATTTTTTAAAATGTTTTACTATTATCATTGTGATGTGTCACACAATCTGACATATTCTCTTACCTAGTAATAAATTGTAATTACATAAAAAGAAATTGCACATTTATAATAATTTTGTATTTTAAAAAATTTAAAGTGCAGATTTTGAATTTTGATAGAAAATTTTAAACACAAATTACGAGGCACTTTTTCGTTTGTCTGTTCTTATAAATTGAATTTAATTGAATTTATTAGTTTGCACAAAATAATTGAAATAAAGTAAATTGCACTTGAATCATAAAATTACACTTGAATTACATAATTTTTTTATCTAATTTTACTTATAAAAATTTGCACTTGCACATGACAAATTGCTGACCCAAAATTACGAAAAAATATATATGCAACAAATTATAAAAAACTGCACTTGAAAAATGCACTTTGCATAAAAGAATTACAAAAAAAGCTACAAAATAAAAATTACGGAAAAATTCCTTTATTTCTCTCGCTTGCTCCATAATCATCTTTCTCTCTCTTGCACCTCATGACCGACCAAAATATCACCTGATACAAATTGAAATATAAAAAAATCAATTATGGTGCAAAATTTGGAAATCTGCAACAAATCCAAAAAATCAATATAAAAAAATTACAACCCTAACGGCAAAACCCTTCAAATTACGAAACTACATTAACATTAAATATGCAATATCAAAGACAAGAACGTGATTCAACCATATAATATAAGGAAAGCATGGCTTAAATTATTTGGTCACAACTCGCCCAACCCACCAAAAATTCAAACTCACTGAGTCGGCCCGTGGAACTCACCGAATCCGTCCCTAAAACTCACCCAGTCAGTTCCTAGAACTCAAGGAATAGAAATCGTCGAACTGTAACTCGCCCAAACACCATATCCGTCTCTAGATATGTACACACTTGCAGCGGTGCCACCACCCTTTGTCCATCTCTAACGCCTCCAGACCGCCATAGCAATGGTGAAACCTTATATCGACCAAAACAGATTGCGACACACTCGTAGACAAGCTTTGTAACTGTCCCTATCCATGTATGAATTGGAATACCTCTTGTACTCCAATTAATACAATTCTTTTGTGTGATAAAAAAAAAAATTAATATACTTTTATGTTCGGTAAAGTCTGAAGCTCGACTAGATTAATTATCAAGCAAACTCAAATGTAAAGCTCGACAACATTTCAAACAAGTTTGAACAAAAATGTATTCGCTCAACGCATTTACATCCCTAGGCCACCCCAAGTCCCAACTCCTAAAAAAATTCAGATAAACAATTAGTTTTATTGGGAGAAACAATTAGAAACTTTATAGACGAATCCAAGGGCATATCTACATTGTGGCGGGGACGGGCTGTAGTCGTCCCAGTTTTTCTGATTTTTTTAAATATATCTAATATTGTAAATTATTTAGACAAAGTCTATGAAAATTTTCATACATGAAAAAATTTTAATTTACAATTAAATTTTGTAATTAGTGAAGGTAAGATAAAATTGAGTGGTTCATGGTTCACTCGGCCCAAGTGATTCATGGTTCACCCGGCCCGAATAGGCCATAATTTAGGGTTCATTATTTAGTGTTTAGGGTGTAAATGATTGATTTAGGACAATTTTATAGATTTTCATACATGAAAATTTTCACATTAGATCTACTCAACAAAATTATATATACACGTACGCTTTAGGGTTTCTTAACACATGGCAATTTATTAAATGTTGAGTTGTTGTTGAAACAACCGTTACCTCATGTATAATTAATAATAACACACCATCCCACCTATATTATTATGTAGGAGGTATTGATTAGTGTTTTCCTTTAGGTAGGGATTGGTATGGGTAATAAAAATGGGTAGGATAAAGGAGATTAATATAATATAATATGAGTTGGTAGTATTACGTCATTTGATATGTTGAAATAAAGTTGACAAGATAAAGTTAGTATTTCATTTGGTAGGGGGTAATAAACATGTATAAAATTATTAGTTTCACTTGGTAGGGTCTAATAAATATGTATCAATTGTAGATTTCATTGAAAGTACTGATTTACCCCTTGTTCCCAAACATAAAATCCTATCTTTTTAATTGTATGCTATATGGTATTAATTGTAAGCTAATATGTGGTACAAACTTACACAAATTTATTAATTATTAGCATGCACAGATTAAAATTAATGAAGTTTTCATTGCCCTTTTGCATAAACAAAATTTATACCCCAATAATCAAAGAAGTTTTCAATCCCTCCCCCAACTTTTCAGATGAAAGCGGCAAAGCAGTTCAGCAATTTATCTTGTAGAAGAAGATACATTCACACAGCTGCAATCTCAAAAGCAATATCTTCATCACCCAACAGGAAAAAAATCTGCAAAAAAACTTCACTCCCTCGTAAACACATTTGGATTGCACAAGTCTCTTTTTTTCTCTGGTAAATTAATTTCCAAATACTCCCAATTCAAAGACCCTGCTTCTTCTTTATTAATTTTTCGTGGAAATGCACCCACAAGTAATACATATATATGGAATGCAACTATTAGGGCGATGAACCATGGTGGATTTAATCAAAAACCATTAGAATTTGTAGAGATTATTCCTCACCACCCATCATGAAGAAAGAAGAAGACAAACATCATCCAACCACAAATTAAAAAACTTCATATGACAAAACAGAAAAATAGGAAAATCATCAACAATTAATACTCCATCAATGACTTCAAGTTAGTTCAAGAAAATGATGGAAATGAAGTGTTTATCTCTCTCAAACTCTACAATAATTCCAGAAACTATAATACTCAAGCATCAGTCTCTTTCTTTAGCTTAACAAGCTCTTGTCGGACAACATCAGCTCTCTTGATCTTTGCCAGCATCAGCTTGAATTGGTCAAAATCATCAAAAGCAGCCCTTGTCTTCTGAACAATCAGCTTCCTACCCTACGAGAAGCCTCCATAGCAGCAATAAGTGCTTTCTTCTTAGGAACCCTTTTGATGTCAATCTTAATATATGTAAGAGAAAGCCTCTTGAAGTTCATCTGGCTTCGTACCATGTCAGGGGCATCAACAAGAGCCTTGTGATGGTCGATGATGTCAACAATGACGACAAGCCTGTTCGTTTGCTGATGAAGGGGAAACCGTCTTAGCTTGCTGCATGAAGAGCATTCCAAATAACTCTCCGGCCACACGGGTAAATCTATTGATAATCGAGCAAGCTCCAAAAATACCTAACAAGAACAACAAAGTTGCAGTCCAAACACATACCCTGAAATTTAAATAAAAACATTAATTTAGGACGAATGACATTGCTAACTTATGATCAATTCAAACAAGAACAACTAAAGACGAGCTAGGCTCACCATCCGGTCCATATCCACATGTTAACATACTTTAATTTTATGGGATATGGTTCTAATGTGTTGCCAAACAAAACTTACTAACATTTTGAGAACTATAGAATTGGCAAATAAACTATGTAATGAAACTACAGTTGATCCATGACAGACATCAAACAATAATCAAAACAATATCACATACTGAAGGACCTTAAACAGGAAAATTGCAAGCTTATATTCTCAAACAAACTTGAGCGGCTTCATTCGAAGCATTCTTTGTCCAAATAGAAAATGTCATAACCACAAAATATGAATACCAACATAAAAGGCACAATCTCCCTTTTCGAAAGCTCACTAATGCATTTAATCAAACATCTAACAGCTAATTCTTTTGACATTTTTCAGCAAACACATAAATCACAAATCAAAAGCTCACAAACAGGGAAACCAAATCCACCATTCTCAGCATATTAAGCCGACCCAGATAATATTCACACGTATTCGCAGACAAATGGTCGAACAGATAATAATGTACAACAAGAAATTTCGAATTAAAATTCCCATTAAAAAATTACAGATCTACGGTTAAAATATGCAGAGAGGACTCGCGAGAGCATCGAGATTCAGAATAATTCACGTTTCGAGTAAAAATTAAACAGATCGAAGACTTACACCCGAGTACCCAAATACTGCATCAATGAAGAAACTTACTTATTAATCGAGAACCATACACACCAATACTGAACCCTACTGCATCAAACCACAACAACCCAACTTGGTGAAGAAATAAACAGAGGCACGCACCACAAATTAGAAACCAAATTTTAGAGTTGACTGAACCTGAAGTGTGATATATACCTTAATCGACTGTACTCATAACGTCGCCGTCGATTGTACTCGCAATGCCGCCGTCGTATGCCCCAAGCTTCAAAATTCCGCGTCGCTCACAAAATCGAAAAATCCCGCGTCGCTCACAAAATCGCAAAACCCTCGACCAAAAAGCAATAATAAATTAACAAAAGTTGTATAATTTGGTGATATATTACTTGAAGAGGGGCAAAATCGTCCGTCGAAAGTGACTGTAGAAGCCCTCTTCCGCGAATACCTCGGGGGAGGAGATATTATTTAGTGTGAAAGGGAATAGTGATTCGCAGTAAATTATCGGTATTACGGTGCGGGTCATTAATAAAAAAATTGGATCCTTACTTAATTAAGATTTTTTTATCTTTGGCTCTCCAAATGATTTTCTGAATAATTATTATCCACTATTAAACCCGTAATAACCCCTACCAACAGCAGTTTTAATGAAGTTGTTAATAATCTGACATTACTTGTTGGACCCTTAATTTTATTACATGGAATAATCTAACTATGATATAGTACTTGGTAAGAAATGTTGTTAAAAATAATTAGATAAATTGGTAATTAGTCAATTAGAAAATTTTTGTAAAAATCGTCGTGCGCGCTTTTACTATTTAAAAACATTTAAATTATTTTAGATTGGAAATTCCGTAGACATTTTGGAAAAATATTGAAATTTTTGTATAGGCAATTCACTATTTTTTTGTAGAGGTTTAGATTATCCGCTACATAAAATTGACACTTCACCACCAAGTTACATCCATTTTTCACTTTGGGTATGTTTGTTTTTAATTGTCCTATTTGAACTTAGAACTTTAAAAACCACGTCTCATTATAGTTTGAGATTTAAAATTAGACTTCAAAATTCTCTCCTATAAAGTACACCTACACCCTATTTTTCATAAAATTCAATACAATTATATCACTAATTTTTTCACTCTCAATACAATATAATAATATCATATCAACCATTATTAAATATTGATTTGACATAAAGTAAAATTACACCCTATCAAAATCTCAAAACAAACACATATAATTTACTATTCACCAAGACTTTCAAATCCATTTTGGATTTAGAAATTCACGAAACAAGACACCTAAATCCCGAAAACAAACATACCTTTTATGCTTTAAACGAAAACAAATAAAAAATAATAGAACACAATTTATGTAAAAAAAGACTAAGCTTTTATTTTTTGGTAACATATTTATTTCCGTCGGCCCTATATTTTGATCCTGACTCGCTATTGGATAAATTAACATATATTTTAAATTAATGGATTTTATTAATCTATTGGTCTACTTGTACATAACAATTCTTTATTTGTCAAGCTAATTATTGAGAGTTGAAGAGTTATACTGTTTGGATAGTTGAACATATATTACGTTATTCCTTTTATATCTTAGAAGAAATTTGAAATTGTTATCTGAAGAGGCCATTGTTCATGCAATAATTTACATACCACGCGAATTTAATATGTTTATAATTTGTATTGACAATTACTTCCTCGTCCAATTCATTTTGCACTCTAAGATTTGTACACATATTAAGAAAAGTTACTTTTTATGTGTTTTGTTGATTTTTCAAAGGGGGTGGAGGATGGAGATTGTGAGATTTTTTTTCCATATTTGGGGTTTACAAAATGAATTGAGATGGACTGAAATGAAAAGTATGCAAAATAAATTGGGACGGAGGGAGTATTAACAATTGAGGCCGAGATAATATTCGTTGGGGTCCGGTTATTCGCACCCATTGAAGACTAGGTCTTGTATGCACACATGTGCACCGTGTATTCGTAGTGCATTTTAAAAATGTGCGATTTGTTATTTTATAAAGTGCAACTTATTTATCTTTGAATCGTGCAACTATTAATATAGTAAAATAGTTGAACGGTTCAATATAAATAAGTTGCATTTTTCTATAACAACAAGAAGACGATTCTAAAACGACTATGAATCGCACAACTTACTTAGTGTACATAATGAGACCCACTCCCCATTAAATTAGTAAATATAACTATCAACTTTTAAGGAAAAATTACTCAAAACCAATGTTTTCATAACCGAACCTATGATCGAATCCTACGGACCACCGGTCACGGCTCAACTGGCTCGGGCCTGGTTCAACCCCATGGCTTCAACCGCTTTTCTATGTTTAGTTAAAAAAACAAAATAAGTATACACCTACAAAAATTTAAATATATATTTTATAACTTTTCATATCATATTTTATAAATTTTGTCACACCTCATACATTTATCCCACATCGAAAGTATTGGAGAAAAATTTGAGAGGAATATAAATTTAAAATTTAAAATATTTAATATAAATTAATAATTTAATTTAAAAAAAAAAAAGAAAAAAAAAGCATATTTCCTGTTGAACCAAGTTTTTGACCTGCTTCGACCGTTCAACCCGGTTCAACCTGAAATCCGGTTATATAGTGCTTTTTAAACCGGGTTACCGGCCGGTTCCCGGTTCAACCGGTTGAACCGGCCGGTTCAACCCGGTTTTGAAAACAGTGCTCAAAACTAATCATTTTCCACTCTCCCTACTCTAAGATACTACATTTTTTTTCCGCAAACTCTAACGTACAAGTTTTTCTAATGGGATTAAATTTTTTGTAGTCATGTAACTTTGTATCGTTTTGAAATTGGTCCCGAATGTTTTGACTTTTTGATTTTGGTCCTGTAAGATTCTTAAAATTTTGAAATTGGTCATTTTCACCAATTTGCAGTGAATTATCAAAGTTGCAAAAACACCACATATGTAATTATTTTATTTTTCTCTTTAATTTCGAAGGTCACTTGAACTTTTTTAATCCTAATAATTTTGGACGGGTTTTAGGTCGGGTTTAAAATCATTTGTATATTAAAAGACAAAGTGAATCAAGTCGATTTATTTGGTCTAAACTGACCTAAAAATAAAAAAATTAAATCAATAAACGCAGAAAATCACTCTCCCTTCCTAAAAAAGTACGAAAAAAAATTCCGATACAAATTATTTGGATTAAAAAAATTTAGGTGGCATTTCGAAATTAACGGAAAAAATAAAATAATTACATAGGTGATGGTTACCTGTTTGGTAACCTGTTACAACAGGTTAAATGATCAATTTCAAAATTTTTGATAACTTACAGGACCAAAATAAAAAAAATTAAAACAATGGTGGCCAATTTAAAAAAACGAAGAAAATTCTGAGCAACAAAAAAAAAAAAACCCTTTTCTAATTTTGCCCTCACTCATACCGCTAATTACACTCTCACGGTTACCCAATACCCCAATACATTCCACACACTACATCCTACCTCTCGTTTCTCTCGATTATCAGCCCCTCATTAATATAGACTTAGTACTTTGAAAAATTAAGTTCGATTATAGTTTGAAATTTAAAATTATACTTTAAAATACAATTTTATAAAATATATCTATATATTTATTTTTCACAAAATTCAATGTTATAACATCATTACTTTTTTCAGTCTCAATACAATATAATAATACAATATCAATCACTATTACATATTGATTTGACATAAAATAAAAATCCAACCCTACCCAAGTCTCATATATATATATTTCTACTATTTATCAAAACTTTTAAATTCATTGAATTTAAAAGTCAAAACTACAATATGAATCACTATCACGTATTGATTTGACATAAAACAAAAATCTAATCATACATAAATCTAAAAAAACACATATTTTTACTATTTATCAAAATAAAATTTAAAAATTATGACTCCCCCACTCCCCACACTAACACCTAAATCTCAAAATAAACATGCTCATACCATACAAGGACGCGTCGAGCCCACACGAAGAGTTTAATTAAAATATGTTAGATTCCACCAAGTATACAAATGGAACCTAACCATACATATTAGACCGATTATATCTTTAAATCGTCCACACTAACAATCTACCCTTCTCCTTTAAATGACGATTTTAATAAATAACCAAATATGATACTTGGCCTCTAGTAGGGGGAGGGGGAGATGTAGTATTGTAATTGTGAACCTATTTTTCATTTTTTTTCTCCTATAATTTGCAGATACGTACATCTCTCTCTCCTCTGCAAAATATAAAATTTGCAGATGTAGTTTTTTTGAGTGATACTATATGCACATTGGAAGGATTAGACCTCTGACTTCCTATGTCGCCAAGTTGACATGACAGAGATCAATGGTCTGTCGCAACCAACCGCTAGCGACAAAAGTTTTTTTTTTTAATTAATTATTTAGTTTATTAACGGCAGTATTTAGATAATTAATTAATTAGTTTATTTAGTTTATTCATTTTATTATTTAGTTTACTGTATATATGAAAGTATTAGTTGTTTAGGGTTGAAAGTATTAGTTGTTTCATTTAAAAGTATTAGTTGTTTATATTTGAATTCATTAGTTATTTCATTTAAAAACATTTATTGTTTCATTGAAAGACATTAAAAATGAAGAAAAATTTGTAATTATAATTTTCATAATTAATACATTTATTTTATTATAAAGTTATTCATTTAAGTAAAAAAGTATTTATGATAAATTAAGAGTAAATAGTTTAACAACTTATAATAGTAGACCGTTTAATTAATATTTCACAAATATTAAGCATCAATTTGATACAACATTAATTAATAAAAACTGATGCATCCTTATAGACGGTATTGACGTGTATTGGAGAACATTGGATATAGATTTTTCACTTATTCCTACCACCGGTAATACGAGGAGAAAATTATTCGATGACACGGACACGGAAGAAGACCTTGTTGCTGTTGGGATTATACTGAAAAGTATGCTTTTACTTTGTATAATCGAAACTGAATTTCCAGACTTATTTACTGAAATAAATTGTTTATCACTGATGCTTTAAATATGATTGAATGTTATATATATTTACTTTGCATAACTGTTCAATAATTAAGTTAGGTGTTACATCAGAAGTTAATTTAGTGATACCGGATCACGTAAGATTAAATTAACAATCCTCAGAACTAAAAAGACACCATTCGCGACCTAGATGGAAATGAACAACCATCGCGAAAGGTTGAGGTGTAAGGCTCGGATTGGTTTGTCTTGACCAAGATTACACTACACTAGTGACATGATGATCTGTTGAATAGGACCTACTGGGGAGGATAAATTCTTGAGAATCGAACAAGGAAGAATTAGACCTCGATCGTTCGTTGTTTCTTAACCTTCGCCCCTTAAATAGGATCACGTGGGATTGGTAACTATTGCTTTGACTTATCATGGGTAGCGAATCGGGAGAGAGATTCAATACTTTTTATCTTGGGCAATATTATTGGTCACATGTGATTGCTAAGATTTAATCTGAAGAATCGTGGTGCAAATCGCTGTTTGATTTGCCCCTGGGAGGTTCATAAGTTTTATCATACCAAATCTTGCAAGTGGAATTAGTTTCCTGGTATGGATAATAATGTTGAACCGTTCTACCGACCAAGGACAAAAGATATTAATTAACGGAAAGCTATTTCAATGGCTTGAATTAATTAATGGGCTAGATAATCTTAAACACGGGAAATAATGACCGGGAGCCATATTGACCGTAATATGGGTTAAGATGGATGGTCAATATTAATTATGTAGTGAGATTAATTAATATTTATGGACTTGAATTATATTGTGGCTCAATATTAGATATTCAAGATCCATTAGAAGGTCCAATCTTAATTCTCCTAAAGGCCCCCGAGTAGCCCAAACATATAGTCCAATAACCGAAAAGGTGATTAAAATAAAATAAATATTGTTGCTTAATATTTTCTCTAATTTTTGAAAATTATGGATAAAAAGAGGAGAAAAGATTTTCTTTGAATTTTGTTATGGAATGAAGATATGTATTCTTGGAATACAAGATTATCTCATTAAATTCAAGAAATCTCCCACTTGGTTATACATAGTGAAATTTTCAAATTTTGGAAATATAATGGGCAAAAAGATTTTCTTGATTTTCTTGATTTTCTTGAAAAGATATTATGGAAGATATGTATTTCTTGAAATACAAGAATATCTCATAAATTCAAGAAGATCCAAATCTTGGAATCTTGCACTTAATATTTTCGAAAATCTCCATAAAATATAGAGGTGGATTTTTTGTGGAATATTTTAATTATGGAAAAAAAAATATATATGGGATATATTCAAGATTTCTTGGTGACCAAGAAAAGTCTTTTTCCCACATTGAAAAAAACACAAAAATTTCGTTCACCCTCTCCTATAAATATAGGGGATGATTAGTTCATTCCCAAGACAATTCCATGTCTTTGGAAATATTAAAGCAAATCCACATAAGGTGCAACAAAGTTTATTTTTTCCTTTTGTTAATTGTTCGCGAGTATCCTTCCACCGGATTGTCGAGCAAGGGCTAAAGGAATACTTGGGAAGTCCTTTTGTTAGTCCGTCCGACCAAAGCCCACCGCCATCCCGAGAGAGACGCGTTCACGTAAACCCGTAGATTCCGCGTGCGTGGGTTTTACGTGGCTTTTTATATGCATAATATGTTGTTGCAATTATTATTTGAATTAATATAGATTAATTCATGCTAGTAATAATTAATGAATTAAATTTGTATTTAAATATTCACCTTAATAGATCTCACAGAACTCGTTTCCCAACAAACAGACCTCCAACAAATTTGATAAAAACAAGAAGAAGCCCAAGTAGTGATCATGAACCTTCACTTTGGGAGAGATGGGTGAAAGGTTCCAAAATTTTCAAGAGTTCTCCAAAACAAAAGGGTAAGGGTAAGGGGAGAATGACGGGAACTAATACATATCAGGTTATTCCACAAGAAGGTCGTAGAAATAGCACATTTGAAGGAGCCGAGTCGGATGAGCTTTTCATACAATCGGGGACCCTCAACCAAAATTCCCTAAAACTCCAACTTCAAAACCGCCGGGGATCTGCGGATCCACACCGTAATAAAGAAATACAAAAAAAGAGAAGAGACCGATTTTTTGGAATAGTCTTAACTCACCATTCCGTTTTAAAGGTTCTCCGGTGGAGGAAGACTTTCCTCCCTTTATGAGAGAATATATTCAATCATACACAGATGTGGTTGGAGACGGAAATTGTGGATTTAAAGTGTTCTTGTTCATGATCTACTTTTACCAAGACGCATGAGTAGATATGTTATTTGAACTCAAAAAAGAAAAAAGAATTATACAATGTCATATAGGGTGGTCTTACAACCATGTCGGACTTGGAAAAAAAGTCTATCTCACTTCGATGGTCCAAATTTCAATAGATAAGTGGTTTTCACTACCTGACTTGTGGATACTTGGTTGTTACCTTTTATAATATTTTCGTAATGTCATTCGGTGACACTGACGGATATTTATGTCTTCATGTTGCCTTGGAAGACTGTCGACCACATCCGACCGCGAAGGTGGTGTTAGGGAACGTGAACAACAATTCACATTGGATATTGGTAAGAAAAACTATTTATTGTTTTATTATATTTTTTTATAATATATTTTAACCCTTTAATTATAACTAAAGTTTTTGACCTTTAATTTCAGTTGCAAATGACATCTGAGGATCATCTAATACCTTCAATGTCTCCATTCTGGCTCAACTACCGTCATCCAACTGCATATGGTTTAGAATTTCAATTTACAAGTAGAATAGACATATACAATTTATTATTCAAATGGGATGCACCACGACGTAAAGCTAACTATGATGCACGAAAAAATTAAAGAGGCTAATATTACCATTTTACAATTTAATTATGCTTGTTTTTTCATTAACTTGCTTAATTGTTATTTGTTATATCATTCATTACTTATTTGTTATACTTCTTTTAACTATTAGTATAACATTTACAAATATATTCAAATTATTTAATAGAAGTCTAATTAATTATTAATGAAATAACTAATACCTTTCAATTATTTAATTATTTCAAAATTATTGTATTGTTATGGAGTACATATTAAATAAATGAAATAGAAGTTTACATTTATATTAAATAATAAAAAATATATATATTAATTTACTGTGCGCCAGAAATGGTATGTGTCCCGGTCAACGAGCGAGACAGGTAGGTGGTTGTCGCGGTCAATGCGCAACAGCCATAAGTCAAATCTGCATTCATCATTAATAAATCATCACCTCTCACCTATCAAATCGGTCCAATGTGCATACAGTGTTAGTAAGTTTGAATGAAGTGTCTATCTATCCTTTGCTGCTCCCAATTTAATCTACCTTCTGCAATCTTATCTCCTCCTTCAATACCCTATTTCTCCAGCATTCAATATCACATACTAATCCATTATTTCACAATAGCATATCAAATCAATAACAACTAGGGATAGGAGATACTTGTACAACTCATATCAGCATCTTAGATTCAAAAATTCCAAGTCAAGCATTCAACAGTAAAAGCAGTGTTTCAGAAAAAGTATATCATAGAGCAATATCCCCAAGTAGTAAAGGCACCTACATTTGGCCGCCGGCAATTCCTCCGGCGGCTGAAGTTGAAGCCACGGCTACTGAATCTCGTGGTGTCCATGCTGAACACGACACCACTGGAGTGTCATGAAATAGAGCTCCATCCCTGTTCCCTAAAGAATACAGGGGGTCTCGCGGGATTTTTTCTGAATTCCGTCCAGCACCATCGCACTCGGCGGTGCGGAACAATACCCTTCTTCTTTGAAAAAACTGTGCCCAAAAAGGAAAACGGCTGTGGCCACTCGATCTGATTATGATAATAGGTTTTACCACCGTCTGGCATTCGGCTATGGATCTGTAAGTATCAATCCCCCAATCCAATCCTGTGAATCCAGAGTCTGCATCTGAATTCGATAGTATCGCAAAGTCTCGTCGAATAGATCGTTGAAATTTGAATAATCGTGTGTTGTTTCCAACTCGCTAAGAATCACCACATTAGGTTTTAGCTCCTGAGTATCTGTCTATTTTGGGGAGAAGTAGATTGCTTCATTGTGAATGGCAAATTAATTGCTAAACCCTCTTGATCACATCCCATGATTTTACGAGCAAGGAGATGATTGCTCTCACCTAGAGGGGATAAATCTAGAAACTGCAAATCAACTCTATACTTCTACCGGCTATTTCGTTGAATACCCCGGTCCGTCAATCGCTGAAATCTTTAACGTGGGGGGCCCACCAGGTATGGTTGATATGCGTCGTATAAATGCCCCATTGAATACCAGCTCCAATTTCAAAGTCTACAACATGGATCTTCTTGTAATTCTTCAGGGCTTCAAAAATTAAAAGATTAGAAGAATCGTATGAAAACTTGCGCGAAGGAATTAAAGAATTAAAGCCCCAATGCCTTGTTCTTGCTGTTTTGAAGCTGGTGTATCTTTCATTTTCTTCCTTCCTGATCCTCGCCTTCAACGCAAACCAGAAGTAGTAGCCACATCTCCCCTCCCATTGGTCTCCCATATTGGAGATCTTCTTCTTCAATCCATCCATATGATCACTAAGCAGTTTCATGTCCAATTCTTTTCCATCTTTGGTGGCGCCTGTATCTTCGTAACGTGAAATGCATTTGGCGCAGTGATGGAGAATTTCTTCAATGCCAATGTCATCCATTTTTTCAGAACAGGCCGACGGCGGTAGAGTATGATATCCAGGTACAGTTTTTAAAACGACGGTTGAGTTGTGAAAATGAATAGAATTAACCGTGGGTTATCTTTAATCAGCAGTTGTGATATGTTGGTAAGTTAGTTATGCATATTCTATTCAGGGGTATATTTCATTTTTCAATTTAATTCTGTATGGACAGGGTCCGTTGGATTAATTTGGATGAGTAATGGTTTGTGCTATGATCTTTTTTCAAACCCTCTCTTCTCAAGCAACGATTTTTTCTTTTCTATGTCAGTCTTCATAGTGTTAACATCTCTCCCTATATTATCCTAATTACACGATATATATGTTTATTTTTTAAGTTTTCAGATTTTTTAAGGCCATCTTACTGTTCTTCTTCTTCTTCTTCCCTTTTCCATTGTCGAGTAGTGTCAGAGTCTCATCTCGGTCTTCGTTTTTTCTGCAGGTTATCTTTGCACCGGCAGGTATGGCTTCAATAGAAGATAGCGTCGCCTTATTCATCAATCAGTCGTATGCCAATATAGGCTTCTATCTCTCTGAATTAGTTGAAGTTTCTTGTTTCTTTGTTTTCTTTTATTCATGTATTTAATTTGAAAAGTGGAAAATCTATATATTCACATCATCTTTCCTTTTCCACTGTTAATTCATACTCCCTCCGTCCCAAAATTATTGTCCAGTGTTCTATTTTGGGCGTCCCACAATTTTTGTCCACTTTCCTAAAATGGAAATTTTCATCAATATAAACACCCTTCACAATACATATAAATTACACCAATTGTCACTCACTTAACCCCTTATACTTTATCACTTTTTCACTTTACAATAAAGTTGATTTACCAATTCTACCCCTTACACTTTAACACTTTATCATTTTTTCTTAAAAACCGATCACACAGTAAACCGGACAATAATTATGGGACGGAGGGAGTATAACTTTACAATCTTTGATATATATATTTTTTTTTGCAGGTTCTGTTTTGTGTCTGCTGATCTGGCTTAATTAATGGTGAGTGTTGATCTTCTTCTCTGAATCGAATGCTCAATCTTACAGAGCTAAATTGTACCCTGTTATCACAATATTTGTGTTATAGTTTGTTGACAGAACAAATGCATCTATTGAAACTATTGGAATGAAAATTAGCATCCTTACATTCTAGATTTGCATATTCAGGATTTCTTTGAATTGGACTTTGTTTTTTTGCATTATCACCCTTATCAATATCACTAAACTGGTGCCTTTTGTCTCTAAAGTTTTCACAGCTTTTACTTTTAACTGTATAAGTGAGATTTGATAGCAATATATTGCAGGAAAAACTATGGAAGTGTAGAAAGTGGTTTCAAGGATGCCGTAATTGTGTGCTTACCAAGAAGTACATGCAGTCATGAGAGATATAGATAAGGGGGTCGTCCAAAAGATATCTAATTCGATGTAAAAGTTCCAACATCACCCTTGGCAAATAAGGTTTGCCCTTATTTTATCCCAGTTGTTCCCTTTAATTTTGACAACGTAACAATGAGAACGAGAAGGGAAAGTTAAAAAATGGCTCGATCTTGCTGAATTTTAATTTCACCTACATTCTAGATTCATGGATTTCTTCTAATTAAAATTTTGATATCTTAGGAAATAAGTAGAAGCTACTTCTGGTAACCTTAATGTTAACAACATTGTATTGATGCTACTGTAATTAGTTATATAAGTATTTGTGTCCTGCCAAGAAGCTAGATTGTATATAACTCAGCATAGAGAGTTGTTATTATTATGCATGAGTTATTATGTACTGAGATTGAGGAAAAATTGTATGCAGTTCATATAATTGTGTAAATTTGCATCAACTTTATATTGGGTGTCATAATATATCAGTAATTAATTTTTCCTTCTCCTGAATCATTAAGTGTTTTTTTTTTCTTCATGTATTTGTCAGATAAATCTTTACAGCCACGAGCACATTGTTTAATTGTCACATTCTTTTCTCTGTTGTCATTTATTGAATCTGAAAGGAAAAAGAAGATGATGTGTCTTTTCTCCTTATAATATTTTATTTTGCATCTCTTCAATGATTTTCCTTTTCTATATGCAGATGGCAGTCAAAGAGGAGGGACTTCTTTGTTTTTTCAAACCAATGGAACTTAGTAACTTACAGTAAGAATCTAAAATTTTACATTTTCTATGTGCCTATGTTTTAATATGCTCATTCATTTTGTGTGTCGATGTAAACCAAATTCACGAGCGACTAATGACAATCATGAGTAATGCATCTCTTTTATATGTTCAATTTTAAATTTACATCTTTTTTTCCTTTCCTTTTTATTTACTTATTACTTTCAAATTTATTCAACTTCGCATAAGATAGTAATTTCTCACCCATTGACAATGATATATATACTGCTATTAGTTACGGAATTTCGTATTTATAGCTTCAAGAATAGGTAGAATAGGTGATACTAATGTAAACATTCAATTCTTCCTGCCACAAATTTATACTCTCAGCTGCAGGCTCCCACCAATGCTGTTATAGATAAGCTCTAAAAGGGATGATGTATTTTTGAAACATATAATTTGTTATATTGAAATTTGTAATTTGTTTTACGAATACAAATTGTATGTTTCAAAAATACAATATATAATGTACAGTCCATCCAAATATTTGTTCACCTTATAGTTCATCTAAATTGGGTCACTTATTGGCTACCTATTTATTGAGCTGATATTTTCGATCTTTCTTTGGGCTTTGAAGCTCATTCACTTTTCAATTTTATCTGCAATATTCGTTAATTTTGGTGTAGATCATGTTTCGATACGTTTATATAATTAAAAAATAGATTAAATCAAAGATCCAATAATAAAGTATCATATTCTTTAACACGAACTCTTTTATGTAAAAGTACATTGTGCTAACACAAGTATTTAAACAAAATTTGTTGTTTTTATCGAATGGTTGCAATAATTTGCACTGAGCAGTTTTACCGACTGTTTAGTGAACAATATTAATATACTAATTGTTACTATTCAATAAAAATAATTGTAATTGTTCAATGAAACAGGTGATGCTATTTAAAAGTGTACCTTATGCAATATGCATTGTTTAATTAGTTCTGAATCTTCTGATGATCCCAATTCAAGGAGGAAAATAAAATTAGTTTTCTACTCTAAAAAAAGTTGACAAAATCAGTATCCTTCTAAAGTATACTTTTTTTATTAACAAGTCTAGAATAGTGCTCTATTTTTTCAAAGCAAAATATAGTACTCTAATTTAAAGTACATAAAAATATACAATTGAGTGGATGATTAATTTTGCAAGAATTCCATCAAATCCTCAAATTGAACATTTTTGAAGCACACTTATGACCAATTTATTTTTTTTCTTTCTTTTTTCTGTGAGGTGAGAGTCGCACAAAATATCAATAGATATATTTGGATTGTTCACGTATACTATATTGTACAAGTGGGCTTTGGATGATGACAAAAACTTGAATATGATAGGTAATTGTGTTCTTTTTTATGCATTATACCTCAGTTCCCTTCATCTGCTATTTCTTCATAATATTAATTTCTTGGTAATTTAGACTTTAGAGGAAGAGATTATGCAGTAAAAATTCCTGAAATGGGATCCTTTGGATCCATTACTATTTGGAAATACTATCTTTTGAATTTTTTTATTTTATATTTTGACAGAAATACTATCTTTTGAATTACAATTATTACTTAGCAGGAAATTGACCAATAAATGTTTTTTTCAAATTAAAGGCTTATTATAAATATATTTTCGGATATAGTTTGTCAAGTGTGGAACGTACATCAATAGATAAAATTGGGCATAAATTGCTATTCCAAGCTTAAGAGTTGCTTATGCAATATATTATCAGTGAGTGATAGATACACTAACCCCATAATATATATATTTTTGGTGAGGCTTTGTCTGCAATAATATATGAGCCCTTTAAAAAAAGTAAAATCCGATCTCTACTAAACTGAATTCGCCGTATAATGGATCAGTTCTCATGACATGGTATTCATAAAATTCTCAACTGTTATAATATTTTTTTTCCAAATTTGACCCTCACTTATTCACATACTAATTAATTGTAGACAAATTCTTGTGCGCGCAACTGTACGGATCCTAATCTGTGTAACTGGATCCATTTCAATTTGGTTTTTTTTTTTTAATTCGGATCTTTTTTTCTCGTGAATTAGTAATCCTAACAAAGAAGTTCGTAGTTCGATATGTCCGACTCTGAGATAGACCTTTCATCTCTTCTCAGAACGCGCCTTCCAAGCCTTTCTCTTTATGCCTACAATTTAGGTCAATTAAACCAAAAATCAAGTTACACAACATTTCAGCCGAATGAAGGTGGAAGTAATTTTGACTAAAAAAAAAAAACTATAAGTGAAAACAACCTTCTTTGCGTAGAGAAGTAAGAGAGTGGGGAAGATAGGAAATAAATTTTGTATGGAATATCTGGACATACTGCTAATCACTAATCCTAATCACTATTTTCGTGGGTGTGCGTTCATATAATTTTGTGATTAAATTTCTTATTTTATGTTCATATGCAACACTATAATGATGAGGATCGTGCAAGTTTAGTAAATGTCCTTTAATATTCTACTAAAAAAAAGCCCTCATATTAAATTTTTACATAGAAAAATATTATTTTTTCCCCTTTACTTTTATTAATTTTTCTCACGATTCTTCCTTAAATTTAATTTGCGATTTTACTTATTATTGATTAATGTTTGTAGTTTTGCCTTATTCAGTAAAAATCCCATATATGATACTCTATATTGAAATAACCTCTCTATACTCTATAGTAATAAAAAATTATAGTCCCAACTCGTGATCATTTATATTTAAGAATAAACTCCACATTGTAATAAATTATACTATATTTTTTCGGTCTCATCTTAAGGATTTATGTCTCCATATAAAAATAAATTACATTATTTATAAAAATATGTATATATATATATATATAACTAAAATAAGTTTAAGATTACCTAAAAACATTTATCTATGGTTGATTCTAAAACATCTAATTTTATGGCTTGTCACTACATTCTTCAACTTGTGTGCATGTAATAACTAGTCCGATTAGTTCATACATGTATTTTAACTATCAAAGTGTAAATATTTGTATTAGTCAAATTATTTTTTTTATTTTTTTTGATCGGACAAAGTTAGTTGTTAGTAGTTAGTACACCAAGCACCCAAATACTCCACGAAATCACCAATCCACCTTATAACTCTTATAACTCCAAATTTGTTCCCAAAGGGAATCGAACCTGGGTCTTCCACTCAAAGGGAATCGAACCTGGGTCCCCCAAAACAGATAGTGTTTCAGTTGGAAAGGATAGAAAGGAAGAGGCCAGCCTGTCTCACTGGCTCAAACCAGATTCAGGCGATATTGATGGTTTTAGTCAAATTTATATTAATTAGTTAAATGAATTTGTTAATGGATTTATAGTATAACAGGTATTATATTGAATATTGTTTTTTTAAAGAAAAAATAATATTTTTTTATGTAAAATTCCATTTAGGAATAACCGCTCTCTGATAATATTTTTTCATGATCTCGAATAATACGATGGTATTTGAAATTTTTATTATTATTGTTTGTGTATTGATTATAATTCTTTGTGGCATTGTTGACTATGATTTGTGGCATTGATGATAATTGTTTATGACATTGGTGATAATTTGTTGTGGTATTACTAATTATTGCTTGAGGTATTGACATATCGATGATAATTGTTAAATGGTAGTTGTGATAATTGCTTAATATTGTTTATGGTATATATTAATGATTATTTCATGTGATATTACTCATTATTGATTGTGGTATTGTTTATTCATACTTGTGTTATTGATTTATAATTGCTTGCGATTATTCCTGACCATTTGTTGTGATATTACCGATTATTCCTTATGATATTATTAATTATTACTTATAAATACAAATTTAAATTAGTTTATTAATAGTCATATTGAAACAGAAACTAAAATCTTGCATTAGTTCAGAAGTTGATTAGAGCAATTACTCTTTGTAAATTTAATTTTCAAATTACGCAACCCAAGATGAATGTAATAAGAAAATATTAAATTTAAGCACTTGCTCTATGTAAATAGAAATTAGAAATACACAACATATTTATAAAAAAATAAAAATTGATTAAGAACTTTTTTTTTTCAAATTAATGAAGCTAGTTTACTATTTATGACTTATGTCTCTAATCTATAACTTCATCATTTTATCTTTCTATTGTTGGACCAGGAGATACAATGCAATTAAAAAAAATTATAAAATTTGCTTTTTCTTAAAGAAGAATTATTAAAGTTTTAAAAATAAGTACTTACGTAAAATATCTAAAAAGTCATTTGCAATAGTAATTGATAATTTAAATAAATTTATAAATTGTGCAAATCGCGACGAGAAAAATACTTAGTTGTATTGTATAACTCAAGTCTATTTTTTTTTGATGAATTGATGGGCGCACCAAATTTTACTCTATTAATATATATGTCTCTCAGTAAAATTCTTGAATATCAATAAAAAAATTAAAATTTTATGTGCATCAGATATATTATGGAGTTCAAGTGTATTTATTTTTAAACGATATGAATTATTTTTATTAAATAATATTAATTGTTCTCATTAACTAAAAATAAAAAGTGAAATTGGATTACTGCACCTACACAAGTGTAAAGGAGACCTACCAAAAGAAAAAAAAATAAATCTATAAATAAGTGTAAAAAAATAAAATTGCAAGTGTAAAAAAGAAAATCCACTCATGAACCAAAAATCTATATATTTTTTTATTTGGTTTGTAAATGGTTTATGAACCAAAAATACAAAAAATATTTAGATAAGTGGATTTTGGTTCATAAGTGTAAAAAGAAATCTACTTAGGCAGAAAAATATTTAAATAAACCTAAAAATTGTTAATTGAATGATATTTAGTATTTAGTGCTAAAAAAACTAGCAATCGGTGGCCCAGCGCATCAGGCCTGAGGCCCATCACGAAATAAATTGGAGTCCCCGTCTCGGCATTCTCCCCAATTTTTATTTATTTTTTAACTCGCTCTCCCCAAATTCTAGAGTGATAAAGGCGGTTAGTTAGAGCTTGAGTGAAAATGGAGGCAATTAGAGCTTGAGTGAGAAAGGAATTAGAGCGAGAGAGATCGAGAAAAGAAAAACCGTATTCTATAGAATGCCTATAACGGCTCCCGGCGGAGGGATAGCCGGAAACGATGACGTCAACGGTGGTTCAAATAAGAGAAATTTTGAGGAAAGTGAGGCCGCCGCGACGCCACCACCGGAAGCTGCTGATGAGATAGAGGAGCTCACCCTTGATTTACGCGATCCTGCTGAGTATTTTAAGGAGATGACAGATATGTTTGAGGAATATAATAGGCAATTACTCAATTACTACTTGTTATCTTGATTTGATTTATAATTTTAAACGTCTCTATAATTAGTCTCCTTTTTTTTTCAGCAATGATCTATTTCCTCCTCCAAGAAGATTAAGTAAGTTCATGCATCAATAACTTAATTGTTTCTTCATTCTCTCGTTCATTATAATAGAGGAAACAAGTGTTAATAAGTTAATTTTTTAATGATGTAACTAGTGAAATTAGTGAGGCAGAGAAAGCCCCAGTTCCTATTTCAAAAGAAGTGAGTCTCTCTTTTTTCTCTCCTGGTTCATTAAATTTGTGAAAACAAGTACTCCTATTAATTAATAAATTAATGTTTAATAATGAAAGTGAAATTAGCAATGCTGAGAAACCGGTGGTGCCAAAAGATGATGAGGAAAAAGCTAATACAAGCAAGTGAGTGCATCAATAACTCATTTCTTGATTCCTTCTCTCCTCCTTCGATAATCTTTTCTCTAAATTTCTTGTGTTTAGGCGTTGTTTGCTATTCCAAAATTGAGGATGAGGATGACAAGGTGGATGTTCCAGCAATGCCAAATTAGGATGAAGATAGGGGTGTTCTGAATATTGAATGTCCTAGCTTCATAATTTCATTGAACCTTCACTATGCTGTTTTTTTTTTTTTTTTTTTTGTTTGGACTGAGATTATCTCCTGTTTCTTGCAACTAATTGGATGCTGTTTCCGTGCATAGAGTTGTGCAAAATAGACTATTGTTGATTACTGTTATGATTCTTCTTTTTTTGGCAGTAAATGATGTAGAGATGATGAAATTGACAATGTAGATTGAACACAGATTAATGTTTCATTGTTTTTAATGCTCTTTTATAAGATTACGTTGAGTTTTTGCTTTCTCGTTTTCTAGCTTAGGTTTTGTGATACTTTTGTATGTTTTTGAAATACTAAAAAATTTAAAGTGCTATAAAAACCTTCAATATCATATTACATGCATGAGATGTAGAGTGGATGCTGTGATATCAAAAGGCTTGTAGAGTTTAACTGTGAGATATCAAAAGCATTCAAATCCTGTAGAGTGGACGCTGTTAGATATCTGCTCTCCTCCTCCTTCCCTCTTTCTCTACTTTTCGCTTTCACGCATTTCTATTGGTTATCACTCTGTAGGGGAAGGGGATGCATCCACAAGCAATGTAGATGAAGATCCTTCTGTATTAAAAAGAAAAGATACTCTGTCAGCAACATCTTTGGGGTGCAATTAACTCCAGACACCATTGAAGTTACTATGGTTCAGGGCGTTTTAGGCCTTGCCAAGATTGCACTCAATTTCTACTCGAAACATGATCTACATCTTGACCCTGCAGCGGTAATCATCTTTACTATGTGTCTAAATTGACTAAGAAGAATCGAGATCACATTTTGTGGCCACAAATAATATTAAGAGGAAATACTGTTGAGTGCTATTTTTCAATAAGTTTGTTTCTTCGCCTAGCATGGACATTTATATTTTTTATGATGTGCTTATATTTTTTTCCTAAATTCTATGACTAAAATGTTGTTTAATTTGTTGGCCAGTCGATGTACGCTATACAAATGTTTCATTTGTTTGTGAGATCTAGTGTGACTAGGTGTTGACATAAGTGCACGTTCCCTTTTTAACTATGTCATTATGAAAGTTTTACAGTGAACACTATTTTCAGAAACTAATGATAAATCATGGTAACTATAACTTTGGATGTTCTCTAGGCTCTTCATGGTTGGCTAGACAGCCATCATATCTGGTGAATCGTCGTTGCCTTGGCTTGTCTTCAGGTGCCTATCAACTTACCCTAATTATTTATTTTTTCTTATTCTTTTTATGATCAAAATGTCATACACGAATTATGAATATTTTGTTGCCGTGATTCCTTTCCGCTATTTGGTTACCAAAGGTCATATTTGGTTTTGTTAGGACTTATAGGAGCTTTTTCACGGAGGTTGATGGAACCTTTGTTGATAGCAAATATGGTGTTGCCTTCTGCACTTCTTGGATCCTTCTGTTGCATTTTCAGATGCAGTAAGTACTATTAGTTTGATTTATGAAGACAGTTGTAATGTAGTCATCATACTTTGAAAACATGCTTTTATCAAGTCTCAAGTTCTTCTGATAAATAGTTCTTCAAAGTTAATTAATCTGTCTGTGAGGTTTCTAGTGAGTCTTGATGTAGTAGAGAATACAGTCGGTAACTTTGCTGTCCCTATAACCTGACATTCTACTTGTTCTCGATGAATTCTAATATGTCATCTTATTAATTGCAATGTGTTGAAGGTTGCAAATAGGCTCTGTACAGGTCATATAACGGCTTTGTCAGTTCATCAATATCAAGTTTCTTTTCTCCTCAATGTTTAGAAATAGAATGTAAAGACATCTATAAATAGTGCCTATTTCATGCCCTCATTCTTAAATTTGTTGAATGAGATTGCATCAGCTTTTATTTCTCAAGGTTTCTAACCTTGGCCAGAGTTTCTTATATTTTAGTGTATGTATTTTCGAGTTCTATGCTTGAATAGCTTATTAACAGTTCGTTGATTTGTCCAAACTAACATGTCTTGTGCATAGTTCATCTTAGTCCACTATTTAAATAGAAATAAAAGTGTTTAGTCCATATCTATCTCAAGTGAAAGTCTAGCACTCTGAATTGGCCCACATATTATTTTGAGAGAGAGAAGTTATATGTATTCAAGTTGGTCCACATAGTCATTTGGTTGTGTGTTCTTGTAGTTGGCCTTTATCTCTCTCATCTAATGCCATTGTCAGCTAGCGTATTTAGATTAAGCACTGTGCTGGTTGTGCACTCTGGTTGTGAAGAGGGCTAGTGGTGAATCGCAAAGCATTTCGGGCTCTCCTCAATCTTTGTGCTGGTGCTCATCTGCTTTTGGGAGCATTGTGAGTTCATACTTCAGTGGCTCCTTTGTGGGTTCTTATGGTGTGAGACATGCCTCATATTTGGTCCTTTTCTAATGTTTTTGCTACTTGGACTTGTGAACTTGTACATACTTGCAGGTTTGTCTTTGGATTAACATCTTTGCTTCCCTCAATACTTTTACATGCCATCTTTTAGGTTTTACTCGTCACTGGATTGAACTGGCAGTTTGGTATAAGTGACAAGTGGTTCACATTTGACGACTTCTTGGTTTTAACCGTTCTTGATCAGGTATATCTTTGCAAATCTGATAAATATGTCTACTGTTTAGGGATAATTATGAATTACCCTTAAGGTTTAGCCTCTTTAAAAGAACAAAATGAAGTTTGTAAATTATGAATGCATGTTTATAAAGTTTTATTTTACAAACTGCACCGATTAAGGGGGACTTTTTGTGATTTCAAAGCATAATATCTTTTACCCCCTCAAAATTTAAATAACCTCAACTGTAGAGTTTGTAATTGAACATATTGTATATGATGTATAGTTGTCTTGCTAGGTTGACGATGAGTTCCTTGTCAGGTGTCATTAGACTCACCAGCAACGACTCTCTTTGCTACCCTATGTCAATATCTAATGACAGGCACGCCCTTGGGGGACTGATTGAACTCTTCGGTGTGACCAAGGGTAGGTTCGACAAAACCTATCTCATATTTCTATGCAATCTTAGTTCATTTTTACCTTTGCCACTACTGATATAGCTGATGCTTATTCAGATGAGAATAGTGACACTGAAATGAAATCTAACTGAACCTAGTGTTGTGCGATACTGGAGAAAAATAAGAAATTGCTGTAGTTATCAAAATGGTGTCCCGGTACTATAGTGTTCTAAAAGACCTGCTGAATATTATAGGGCAATATTCACTATATATGTAGAAATTTAAATCGCAAAATGGAAGGAAATAGAGATTTTTTTTTTTGCAGAGCGAAAATATATACTCCCCCGTCCTAGATTAGTTTTCACAGTTACTATTTGTACTCGTTTTAACGAGCGAGGCAGGGTAGTATATATTTTTTTCAGTCAGCAATAAAAAAGGTAAAATGGAGTTCAAGGCAGAAACCTGGGCATAAATCTGTCGGTGGCGCTTAGAGGAATCTGGACGATGGGCGTTGCAGCCGGTTGAATCAAATCGTCAATCACCGTTGGCGTTGAGGTAGAGAAGACTGTTCGATGATAGAAGACTGTGTTCTGTTCTTCACATATTTTGTTTAATTAAATTGTATAAAATAAAATGCATTTTGTTTAATTGTTTTTGTTAGGATTAATTAATAATTGTATCGGATGGGCGTAGCTCAGTGCAAATTGTGCAATTTGGTATTAGCTAATTTGATTTGAGAAATGAACAAATAGGTTTAATTTGCTATTTTCTATTTGATTTAAGGATAAAATAGTAAATAATAAAATATAATTTAAAAATAATTTAAAGATATTAAATTTGTACAACCGGTACCAAGTTAGTACGACAGAATGCGATGATATGTGGAACAATTATAGACCTCGACTATTAACAATCTGTACAAAATCCTAACTTTTATAAGAAACACTATAATTTATATTAGCGAAAACTCCTTTAGTAATTAGCTTGAACTCTTTCTCCCTATCAAAATCGACCTCGTTAATCCGTGTTTTTAAAAATGTCCATTTTGTTTTATACTTTTATTAGATTTGGAAAGCCGTATTAAAACTATAATTTCGTGAGAAATCATATCTTTCTTTTCTGCAATTAAGATGATATCTTCTACGGTCAGGAACGGTTTTGCTCTTTCTAATGTCAGAAAATCTTTTGATTACCATTGCATCGTTGATCGAACGTATAATTTTAATTTTAAATAATTGCACTTTGCACTAATGTATTTGCGATTTGCATATTGCAATCGCACTGCATCGCCCTAATAATAAATTAAATTAATATTTATAAAAGGACTAAATTATCTCGGACCCACCCAACATGGACCCGGACCGAACACAAAACCGAACCCAGAACCGGACAGCATCGGGCCCGAACCCGATTCCAAATCCGAATCTGGACCCGGACCCTGACCGGCCTCGAACCCTGACTGGATCTAGCATGACTCGAACCCAGACTCGGACTGGACCCAACCTGACCCGGACCCAGACCCGACTTTGATCCCGGATCCAGACCGGACCCCGATCGTACCGAATCCGGGCCCAGACCCGAGCTCGAACCCAAATTCGAACCCAGACCGGATCTGAACCCGCATTGGACCCACACCCTGACTAGGACTCAAACCCAACCTAGGACTCGGATCTGATCCAGACCCAACCCGAACATGACCCGGGTCGCGGAGGGGTTGGGGAGGATCGCGCATGGGCCGAGTTCGAGATCGTGGACTAAAAATTTTAAATTTATGAATATTGCATTTTTTTATTAAAAAAATATTATAAGGATATTTTTAGTAATTTTATCATTTTTATTAAAAAAATTAATTATTTAGTCTTATGGCGAAACAGTATCGCAATGACGAAGAAAAATCAGTGTTTTCGAAAATTGATTGAACCCGTCGATTGAACCGGTCGAACCGTGAACCGCTATTGTCACCGGTCCAATTACTCCTTAAAAAATGGTTAATTCGATTTTATTATTTTTTACTATTATTTATTAAATATTTTTTCTTGATTTTTTCATTATTCTTTTTCTAAATTTCTCTATATAATATTATTATCTTTTTATCTCATTATCATTTTCTTTTTTAATAAATTCACTCACAAGTCACCAACTTCATTTGATCTTTTTTACCCATTTGTCATACTGTGTAGAATTAATCCACAACGCCATCATCCCCGATTTCCAAACTCTATCAGTATTTATTTTAATATAAGACTTATAAGTTACTTCCCTGCTTCCATAAAATCGCCTTATCACCTTTTATTATCGAGTTTTAGTGAAATGAGTTGTTTATTAGTATTTCAAATGATAAAATGATTTTTTTAAGGAGAAGATTATAGATCTACCTCTCATCTTTATATGCATCTTTAAAAATTACTTTATCATTTCAAATACTAATAAAAGACTTCGCCAAGAAAAACACGCCAAAATAAAGAAATATCATTATTTGTTATGGGACGGAGGAGTATAAATTAAGTAAGTATAATTTTAATTTATTATGAATAAATATTTATTTTTTAATGTAACATACAAAATATAAAATTAATATCATAAATCATTTTAATAAGCACTCGAATCGATATCCAAACTGATTTGATCATCGATTCGATTATGAAAACACTGAATTAAATGATGAGACAATCTTTTATTGAACGTTAAACGTGGAAGAACAAAATCATTCCTAATCAAAGCCCATATTAAGATAAATTTTAATAATACTAGTATTACTTTTTATAAGAATTTGTCAAAGTATACAGGGCAAATATTACTCAACGAAATCTAAGGAACAAATATAAAATTTAACCTTCCTTTCAGAAAAATTATAAAGTTCGCTGATTACCAGTTCCTCGGCGAGTCGGCAAAGCGGCGTCTCTTCTTCTTCTTGTTCATCTTTTCCACATTTGTTCAATTACTATTCAATCCTGCTAATCGATCGTAATAATTCAATCGAATCAAATGGGGAGTAGCAATTTACCTAAGCGAATTATCAAGGTTTCCTTTTGGTTTTCTTGATTCTTTGATTTCTTTATGTCGTATCTTCTTTGAGTCTTTCTGTGATGTATTTCAACCTTTTTTTATAACAGGAAACGCAACGGCTCCTCAACGAACCAGGTCTGCCTCTCTATTTTTCTCTGTGTGTATGTGGATGTATATTAAATATAAATAAATAAAAACCTTCGATCGGATATCAATAATAAGTTATTGTTTTTTATCGGAATATATTGATCTGTTGCATGTTTGGGGTATGGATTAGGGTTTTTGGACTCACAGAATATGGCGGAGGCCAAATTTATATTGAGTTCGTTCTGTGGCTGTTACTAAAAAATGTCTTTTTTGTCAACTTCTTAATTTAAAGACATGAAGGTCTGTTAGTTTACCTGTTAAATCGTTGCAAATAAGTGTTTTGATGTTTCTCTTTTCTCCTCGGGTGGAGACTCACACTTACATAGAAAAAATTTGTTTTATATCTCTAAGAATGTTGACTTGATCATGCTGTTGCGGTTTAATAACCAGCTTCTCTGTGGAATTGCTTGAAAAAACTTATTATGTTGGATTAAACTTTGGAACATTAGTGTTTTAAATAGAATACTGAGATCTAATCTGTAAAATGATGTTTCATTTACTGGACTTATGCCACACTGCTGCTTGTAGCGTAGCATCGTGATTCATAGCATATAGATATCTGCTTTTGTTAACAGACGAAATGAGTCCATTATCGCACTGTTCTTTTTTCCTCTACTTAACCACAATTTCATTTTTATTTTTATTTTTTATACGGTAAATAGCTCCTGGAATTAGTGCTTCACCATCGGAAGAGAACATCGTTATTTCAATGTGATGATACTTGGTCCCTCCCAATCTCCATATGAAGGTAATGCACAACATCATGTGGTTAGTTTTAACTAGTCCAATATCAAAAGACTGCTTACCAGTTGCATCAACATCTGTTTATGTTTATTAACCCTTGAGGACAGCTGAATTCCACTCTCAAGATTGATGTTGCCTTAGGCTTTGTTAATAATACAACTTATATTACAGGTATAGCAACAATATCTTAAAAACAAAAGACATTTACCTGAAATTGAAAGGATAAAACACTGCTATTGTCAGACTGAATGTTTCTTGACATCTTTTTTCATGCACGAGCTAATTCCAAATCTTTGCTTTTCATTCCTTGATTTTTTTTTAAAGGAGGTGTATTCAAGCTGGAACTGTTTCTACCTGAAGATTATCCCATGACACCTCCGAGGGTAATTTTAGTTTGTTCTGCCATTTATTGCTTTAAGCATTAAGCTGCTTAACTTAATTAGTACTCTGATTTTTTTCAGCCTGGGTTGGTATTCAATGGTAATACTGTCCGCTAATGAATTTATCACGGAGTAGTTATTTCCCATTCTGATTTCTGCTGAGAATTTGAATATCCTTGCATTCATTAGTAGTCTCTGCGAATATGATGAACTTTTAGGTTTTGCAATTACATCATAACGAGGATTCTACTCTGCAATAATTTACATTATTTTCTCGTTTTGAGGGTGAGTAATATGATTTTTTTTAGTTGGTATTGTGTAAAACATTTTTTACCGTGCAACTTTTTTTTTGCAACTACCACTTTATTGTAAAACAATACTTTTTTATGAAACAACTAATGATACAATTAATATTGTTTAAGAATACACACAAAATGGAAATCAGTTGCATGTTAAAAGTTCAAACTGGTTTTTATACAAGACTTTGCCAATGATTTTTACCCTGTTCCCTGCAGTTGGGCGTCAAGATTTTCAGGAGTTTAATGTTTATCATTTGCTAGTTCTTATTTAAGCATGTACTCTATCCACTGATTTGAGTAATTTTACCAATTGATTGTGCAAATTATGTATGTCCTATACTAATACAAGTGAGTACTCCCAGTCTCGGACCTTTGTTTTACAAGATGAACTGATGTTGGGACGTACAGTAATTATTATTCACATGTTGAATTTACAAATGCAACCGAGAATTCCCAGTTTTTTGTATATTTATGTTCACTTTAATTCACTAAGTTTTTGAAATAGTTATTAATTTTCAACAGGTTCGCTTCCTCACTAAAATATATCATCCCAACATTGACAAGGCAAGTACCAAATCTATTTTCATGATTTTGATTTGTCATTCTTTTGCAAACTATATCGTAAGATGTTCACTCTTCTTGTAATTGGCCTTTCCCAAGTAGCTTGGTAGAATATGCCTGGATATTCTGAAAGACAAGTGGAGTCCAGCACTCCAGATACGAACTGTATTACTAAGGTGATTTTTGCTTTCTCTTAGTGACGTACAGTATTGTTGTTTCATATTCTTGGGAAATATTGTGATGTTTATTTATCATTATATATTACCTTTCAAAAGAATTTGGCATGAAAACATTGGATTCATTTGATTCAGCATACAAGCACTTCTGAGTGCACCAAACCCCGACGATCCACTTTCTGAGAATGTCGCAAACATTGAAGGCAAATGAAGCTGAAGCTGTTGCTACAGGTAAATGCGGCTTAACTGTATTATATCACCATCATTATTACTTTTTTTTTTTTCTCGTTTCTATTTTTGTCTGTTGCTTCATATATCTGAATGAGATTATATGTTTCTTGCAGCAAAGAATGGACCCATTTATATGCAAATGGTGCATGATAATACTGCCTGCCTTTCAATTTTTTACCATCATTCCTACACTTAGGATTCTTATTATGCACTTTCTTGAATTTGCACAATATCCTCCTCTGAATCTTAGGCTTGTTATTCGGATTGCACTATGTTTTTATCTTAGAGACACTCTTTTATAAGATGGAGGTATATGGGGGCCGGTCGTGTGATGGATCTCCAAGCTCACGGCCCTACCTACCCTCCATTGTATTGTTCATCAAATCAGTTTCCTGCATTCCTACAAATCAATCTCAAAATCACTTTTCTTTTTCCAACATCAACACATCCACAATGGAGAGAGTAAGCAAGATGGTGTTTGAAACCCAGTATATGTGGAGTGAGTAAGATTTTGATCGAGATCTGCGTTTTTGAATACGTAGCGAACATAACTCCTCAGTAATTATTAAATAAGCTGATCATTTTTTTTCCTTTTCATCTTTATACATGTTCGTATTTTAAAATAAATTTAATGATTTTATATATAAGTGATAATCTAAAAATAAGAACACTTTATTCTTTACTTTAATAATTGTCTCGTTATAGTTCCAATTTCAAGAGTTCAGATAAGTTGGTCCCCAAGCAAGGGAGTTCGTCAATGAATTTGGTTCACCTAAATTCTTTTTGTTTTAAAGTACTATCTCTTTCTATTCATTTTATTTGTTATTTAAGAATATTTCACACAATAACAATAAGACAAAAAAAAATCGTCATGAGACGGCCCAATGATGCGATAGAATAATAAACTTAATCTGAAATTAAATTTATCTCTCTCAAAGTGTTAAAGTGTCAAATAACGCCCAATTTACGCCCATTTAAAAAAAAAAAAAAAATTATGCAATCCTCTAACAATAAATATATGTATAATTTAACATTTGCTCTTTTATTACTTAGGTTGTTATTTATACACCGACGCAAAGACGAAAAGACGTGATACAATCAGAATGATTAAACTTTACATAAAAATAATCTTATTTTTTAATAAATCATCAAAAGCCCTTTATAAGGTTCTGAGACGCGTTTATAATAGAATAACTATTAAAGTTCTAATTCACTAATAATAATTAATTAAAATATCAATAAAGTCCTAAACTATAAAATATAAATGATAAATGATCACAATGCAATATTATCTCCATCAAACACATTTTTAATGTATATTATCTCAAAAAATAAGTAGAAATATAAAATTGAATTTAATACAAAATGAGAAATATTTTTGGACAAAAAAATTATCTAGAAAAACAAATAAAATGAGTTAGAGAGTATTATTTAACATACGAAGAAGTATCACGTGTTTTATATTTTAAAAATTAACCATGATGCTTTATGCTATAAAGATTACTGAGTTCATCATTAAATATCCATAAATTAAAATTATTAATTTTTTTCGTATAAAAATATAATGAAATGTTCTGTGAAAAAAAAAATATAATCAACCCAACCGAGTAAGGTACACAAAAATTAGGAAAAAAATAAATTTGAAACAAGTATGGAAAAAATACATCAAAGAAGTCATGAGACAGATAGAGAGAAGAGATTATGTTAAATAAGGTTACAAATCATCTTAATTAAATAAGGAAAGAAAAAGGATGAAGAATATCCAACGGCTCAACGAATCAATTAATTGTTAGTCTATAAATATGAGAATTACACCAACATAAATCAACAATCCATCAAAAATCTCTCCCACTACAACACTTGATCATGGCACTCTCTCTCCCTCACCAAACCGCCAAAAACCGCGCAGAACCCCCAATTTTCTTCACCTCCACGCCGCTCCGGCGATCTCCGCCGCAGCGGTTCCGCTCCGGCGATCTAGTGGAAATTGCCAGCTTCCAGGAAGGATTCCGCGGCTCTTATTACGAGGCCACGGTGGTTGCCGATCTCCGCAATGGAAATTATGTTATCCAGTACCGTACTCTGGTTACCGACGATTTCACGGCGCCGTTGCGAGAGTCGGTTTCCCCCGCCGAGGTTCGGCCGCGACCGCCGCCGATTAGGGCGGCGGAATTCAGGATGCACGACGTTGTGGATGTGTTCGCTAACGATGGATGGTGGGTGGGGAGGGTTACAGGCAGAATTGGGGATGATTACTCTGTTTTCTTTAGGTCTACTGTTGAAGAAATATGTTATGCGAAGGATTTGCTGAGGATTCATCAGGATTGGATCAATGGGGAGTGGGTTTGTTTATGAATTATGGCCGTCTCTGATTCAAGTATATTGGATTAATTCTTTCTTGGTACTAATTCATCTGTTTCTTGATTTTCTTTTTGCTGTTTATCGAAATTCTTGGGTTGTAAAGTATTTCTGAGTTCATCAGATTGACTATTGTGAGTTTAATTGATGCTATTGATTTGTAGAACATAGGACATTGATGATCTTTATTTGAATTGAATATAAGCGGGATAATGTTCTATATTTTACTTTTACTTTTTCTTGAGTTGAGTTTTATAGTTTGTGATCGTACAATATGTCTAAATTTATTTATTGACTAAACCTGCTTTTCTTTTTTCCTTTTTTTAGTTTGATTTGAGTATATGCACATGCACATGCACGTTTGATGACGCAGTGTATACGGTGATTTTTTTTTACCACAACAGCAAACTGAGAATTTACACTATTGTGCCTAATTTGGCTAAAATCAGATTAATTAGAAAAGGAATAATGAATAGTTATGAAGCGGGATTATGGGTTAGTAGTAGGGGGGTGACGAGCTCGATAAATTTGAACTTGTTTGGGGTGGATTCAATTACTTATATAAATAGTTTTAAGACATGCAACTTCAATTAAAAAAGCTTTGATTACTAAAAATGTATCAAGGGTAAAGTATAGGTCCAACATAATGTGATGATTCTTAGGTTATGCCAACATTAACTTAATTTGATAGGGTTTCATGCATTTTTTTATGCTAAATTGATTAATTGTGCATAATTGTGGAGAAAGGTAGTGTCTTGTTTATTTTGTAGGAAATTGAGAATATTTGGAGCAAAACACTTGCCTATTATTTATTGAGGCCAATCGAAGAAATAAATTGAGAAATGAGTCGAGATTGAGAAGAAAAGGAGACCCAAGTTTACAGGCCCATAAGGCGGCCCACTTGCAATTAAAAATGAGCCATGATGACAGCCCATTTGCAGTTAAAAAGGGGTTGCCCATTTGTTCATCACATCAGCCGCCAAAATGAATTAAGCAAGCAGCAAGCATTTCATCCAAATTAATTCAAAGCTTTGTCATGGACCACTTCTTTTGCCAACAATTTCCAGCCGGCCCATTAGTTATTAATTGCGGCCCAATTGAAGAGAAAAAAGGGGCAGCAAAGGTGATATATTAAAAGAGTAGGTCTAATGTGAAAATTTTCATGTATGAAAATCTATAAAATTGCCCTAATGACCTATTCAGACCGGGTGAACCATGAATCACTTAGGGCGAGTGAACCATGAACCACTCAATTTTGTCTCACCTCCACCAATTACATAATTTAGTTGTAAATTAAAGTTTTTTCATGTATGCAAATTTTCATACTAGACTTTGCCATTAAAAAAACAGAGAGCAGCTTAGCTGCAATACCATGGCACAAGAAATTCGACACTCCAGAGCAACTTCAACATTTTTTCAAGATTTTAGAGATAAATTTTTAGTGAAGCTAGGGTTTGAGAGTCTCCCCAAAAATTCCTGAAAGAGGAAGGAGTATTTTTGGTTTCAAAATTCAATGAATTCAACCTCAAATGTCTTCTAGGGTTTGAGTTTTCTTTCATTTTGGATATCAATTAATAGCCCCATTTAATTTATTGTGTTATCTTGCAAGATTTTGAGTTGTAAATTGATGGGCTAGTACTCTTAGTGCCTTTGGTGTTGTGATTTTGTGAATATGGAACTTATATTTTGATTTAGTTATTTTTAATTTATTTCTTGATTGATCTTGATTCTACTATGAGCTTTATGGTGCTTTGATTGATTCTCTTCTATTAATTTTTGTGTGAAATCATACTTGCTATAAACGAGAGTTGTTGTGTGAGTGCGATTAAATGCAAATGTGTGAGTTGAGAATTGATTAAATCGTTAATTACACTCATTATCCATTCGAGAGGGGGGTATTTAGTGTTAGAACCCCCATAGTTAGACACTTGAGCTTAAAATTAAGTAGAGAAAAGTGAGGGATAGGAGAGAGACTTTACTACCCCGGGAACACCTTATTGCAAGACTATATTATGCTGGAAGAAACTGTTTTCTCTATTTTTTTTTTTCTATCGCTTTATTAGTAGCGGCGAAAAGATTTAGTCTATATCATGCGATTGAGAAAATAACTAGATAGTTTTATTGATTTATTTGTTTAATTTTTGCAATTTGATCATCACCGAGTTCACGCCTTTTTTCCTCGATCCTACCTATTCCAAGTGCCCCTTTATTGTTTATGTTTATTTGCTTTTCTTATTTTTTTTTTTTTCTCGTATCTCGCTTCAACTACATAATATCAAGTCGGGCACATAGCACTAGTACCACAAATTCTAAATTACGTGAGTTCGATACTACTTGGCCCATATACTTTGTTTTCTACTACTATGATCCCGCAATGCTATTGCGAGGAGTAGCAAGAATACATTTTTTTTGCTCGCTAAAAATCCGACCAAGTCAACATGCTGCAAATAGAATCCACCGATTTCATTTGGCCAGGAAATATGAAGTACTTTCTTCATTAAGAATCCACTTTTACTGATAAAAAAATGAAAAAAAAAAATCTTTTAGATAAATTTATGTTCAAAATGAGTGTCATTTGGTTTCAATTAAAAATATAATAGTAACATTGTCGTTAGTCGCCTTACGTGTAAAACTGTGATGTGGCTTTGTGTTATTACAATTAAACAAACAAAAAATATGATGTGTCGAAAGCACAAGTGTATACGTGTTTCGAGCACAAATAAGTTGTGAAATGGAGAGCAAGTATAAGAGTAATAAGTGGGAAATTTTCTGACCCTTTATTTGATTCCAAGGTCTATTTATACAAGTTTAAGAGTGTCTTTCTTAAGCACGCTCTAGTGGCCTTTTTCTTGCTTTTGCAAGATTACATGTAAACTTTGACATTTGTCCCCAGGACGTCTTCTATGGTCGCCACTGCCCTTTTTCTCGATCCTCAAGTCTTCGACTAATCATCTAGGTGTTCATTGCTTAGTAGGTGACTTGTCCCTGGTGGTCCCAGAGTTATGCTCGCCCTTTTTACTTAGGTGGATGCTCTTCTCTTGGTGGTGATGCGACCATGTACCGCTCCCGGGTTCGGGTCCTTCACTCCTTGTGTTAAGCTCGTGCAAGAGGTGAGTTGATTCCCGATGAAGGCGAATTAGGAGGCAAAGGATTCACTTATGATGGGGAGAAAAAGAGCAGATCGCGGCAGGGCTCTTCAAATGACTTGAGCAAGTTGATTCCAGATACCTCTTTTTTGTTATCAGTTCACCTCCCCGTCTGTCGTCGACTTTGGGCTCGCCCGTTAGCTTTAGCCATAATTCCTTCGTCTTGGCCTTTTTCTTTTCGAGCACATGTATGTATTCTCATGAGCGAGCATGACAGCCGAAACCCAATGTGCTCACCGATGACATTGGTCGTGTTTCGCTCGAGGGCGAAAGCACGCCAGTCCGCCTGCGGGTCATGGTCCGGCTTTCACTTTGTTTTGCAGCATCTCCTTGTCTAGCTGGTGTCTTTCGTGAGTGCATTGGTCCAAGTGCTCGACGGTCAGAGCACGTGGCATGCAAACTCTGACCGGATGAAGATCGAGTACAAAAAACATATATATATTCATGTAAGTTTACAAATAATAGTAATAATATCATACACATATATTATATATATATTCATAATATTACGCATGACTAAACAATTTACTTCATGCAAGTGTACAAAAAATTAAAAAATACCACATTACACATAATATTTATTACTCCCCCGTTCATCAAAACTGTGATCATTTCGTTTTAACATGTTGTACGGAAAGATTAATTTAGTCAATTTATGAATATCATAATTGATGCGAAGAATGTATAATGATAATTTGAATAATTAAGTTATTGTTGGGCGATGAAGATAAAAAAAAATTATGTTTATAAACGCATCTTAATTTATCTTTTCATACAAATACGCCAAAAACGAAATGAATACAATTTTGTTGGACGGAAGAAAGATTATTAATGACATTTTTAATAGACTTGAACACACACGATGAGACGGAGCATTTTGATAATTTGACACTTTAACATTTTGCGAGCAAAGGGTGTTAATTTGTGCTTATTTGTACCCCGTCTCATACATATGAAATCATCTCATGCGCATTTTTATCTAATTATATAGATCTAAAGGAGTATTTGTTTGTTTTATAACACAAAGGCCCAACGCACCTCAAGGATCCACTGACTCACTGTAGTATTAATATTTACAGTATTTGTTATGTTGGAAACTGAGTATCAAATATGAAGCTACCTAATCACTTTTTATGATTAGTTGTTACAACTTACAAGGTTCTTGGTACTAATTGACCAGTCACCACCACCCCATGGGCCTCTCAAACTTGAACAATCAGAACTCGTTAATTATCTTCAGTACTGGCAGTTAAATAATTAAGACATCTAATCTAGTTGATATAATTGCTAGGGAAAAGCATCCAAATCAAGTCTCATTACCAGAAAAGTAACATACATAATAACAAAAAAAGCCCGAGTAATTTATTATTAAGTTCCTAAATTCAAACCATGCAGCCTACTGGCTACAGACTCAAACACATACCTTATAATCTAAAGCTCATCTCAAACTCGATAAATTAAGAAGACCGTGATTGACTTCAGTTGCTAGATTGTCTCAACTCTGGACTAACGAAAATCAGCATCTGCAGGCACAGAGATGTCAACTGTGGGCCTCAACTGGGCGCACACCTCAATAGCACCGTGCACAGGATCCGAGAGGAAGTTGCTGAGGAGGTCCTGATTGATTGCAGCACCACTGTCCACTGCAACCAGTGCCTGCTGGGTTATGATGTAATCGAATCTTGGGGCCCACTTCCTAACCCAACCGTGCTGTGGTTTGAGCAGTTATCAACCATGAATGATAACGCCCCCGAGCATGCATGAAAGGATTCAATGAATCCACGACTCTATCACACTCTCGTTTATGATCTCAGAGTAGGAATGGCCTTTCTTCCTCAAAACCTCAATCTGTGTTAACATTGAAATAGACAAGAAGATTTTTAGATCAACTTTGTGCCATAATTCACAATACACACTTATAGTGAAATTACTTCCTTCTTGGCAACATAAACTTAATACACCATCCTCGTCCCATATCTCAGTGAGCCTTTGAGACTAATAACACAAATGTAATGGTACTACATTGTATGCCATCTTTTTCTCAAGATCTCACAGTTGCAT
Source organism: Stenogyne calaminthoides (assembly GCA_037126765.1). Taxonomy (NCBI): domain Eukaryota; kingdom Viridiplantae; phylum Streptophyta; class Magnoliopsida; order Lamiales; family Lamiaceae; genus Stenogyne; species Stenogyne calaminthoides. Next base: position 45,573,319 of record JBBCBC010000004.1, read on the forward strand.
CAAAACTTGATAGATCTCACAGTTGCATCAAAACTTGATCAGCTCGATATACTAATAGTTCTACCAACCAGGTAATAAGTACAAAAATACAACTCACCTGTGCCATCATCAACATACAAAGACACCAGCAGTGAAAGGATACAGAGGTCCCCAAGTCACCCTTGTGGGCGTTGGGCTCTAACTAAGCTCACCAACTTTCCACATCCGTGTCTGGTCAATTTTGCCCATTGGGAAAGCAGGCAACCCTTCCTTTTTCCTGCATGAAGAAAACAAAAAACACAAATAATTATAAAATTAGTAATTGATAATAATAATAATATTGGAAAAACAAAACATCAAAGTATTAGTAGTAGTTGGTGGTAGTATACATAAAAGCGTGACGCCAGCTAAGACAACACTCCTGATCTCACTGCCACTGGCTACATCTTCATAGCATTAAAGTACAGGATATCCATGCACGGATAATACGAAGCACTGTATGCTGTCTCAAAGTCTCTTTTGCCTTGTTCATCTAAGGCATTGTAGACAGCTAGCATACCCTGTTACAATATACAAAACCAATATAATACTCAAATTCCATAGATAATAAAGTTGAACCAAAATACAGGAGATTCAGGAATAATGGGCAAACCAATTGCCCCGACACTGACCTTTGTTGATATGGTCTTAGATATTGTTCCTGTAATGCTCTCAACTGTGTTCTTATAAGCAAGATCGTCACTCATTCCATTTTCAGTATACCTTCTGAATAGGCATTCCACAACACCATGCACAGCACCAAGTAAAATGCCTGCCATTAGATAGGTTAGTTAAAATTCATTGAGCCAATAGTAAGGCAATTATAATGTTTAAAATGCTTTTACCTCGCTCCCCAAAAATGTCACTCTTATACTCCTGCTCCAGAGTAGTAGCAAAGGTAAAAGGTGAACCAAGGGCAACTGACCATCCAAGGGCAACATCGGTAGCTCTGCCATCAACATCCTTTAGAAAGACAGAACCCCATCAAATATTCAAATGATGAAAAACAATAAACTCATGTACATTTATCCAAATACACAAATGAAGATTGAGATACCTGGTGGACACCAAAACTTGAGTTGATGCCAGCACCATTGATTTCTTTCCCTTGCACATATAACCTTCTCACAGATGGTCCCATTCCCTTGGGACATACAGCAATCACGCTAATGTTTTTAGGGAAGTCGAGACCCAATGACTGTAAATGGCCCAACAAGAACCCATGGGAAAGTCCAAGGATGCTGTTTGGTTTCATGTGTGAGAAAACTTTCTCATAATTATCAGCCTGCAGTAATTAGTGAATTTAGATAGATATTTATGAACTCAAAAGACTAAAGATATTGCAAAAAGATGCCTCACTACCATGAAACTATCTCCCCATCAACATTACTCTGAGAATCCATTTTTACACATGGTAAATCATTCAAGAACATAATGGGGATACATTAAAAAAAAAACACCTTAATTTAAGTTCATGGCATATTCATACCTGAGCTGCATCTGATATCAAGAGCAACACTAAGTCACTGTCGGAGATAGTTTCCCATATGTCTCCTAGTGTCCCATTTTCTTCTGAAAACCCAGAAGCACGGGCCTCAGCAAATGAACTCGAGCCCTTCCTCAAACCAATCTGCATTGAAATGAAAGTAAAGGTAACACAAACTATTAACTTCAGAGACAGACAACATTGGAGCTATTGTAATTCTCAATATCCAGATTATGCGTACTCGCTGAATGAACAAAATTTACCTTTACAACAATATCAGATTTGGCTTCAGCAAGGGAATCCCTTAGATTTTGAGCTTGAGCAGGTCCCTACAGAGAGACACACACATACCCAAGACTTCAATTATCATGAAAAACAAATCAAGGAAACACCATGAAAAAGGGGAAGTTGATTAACATGAAGATTGTACAAACTACAATAGCTAGCAAAAGCAAAATTTCACAGAAGTGTTGATGGAAGATGGTTTATATAAATGTATATTGAAAATACACCAGCTATCAGATCAACAATAAAGAGAAAAAAAATTATATAAACACCAAAACTCTCAAGAGCAATAAATATACCTGTGATCCCCAAATCAATAACTCCAATCTGCTTTATACCTTTGAATGCATCTGGCAAACAACTTGAACAAATTTCTTCCTCCTCTCACAATGAACTACATCCAATACAGGAGAATTAGCAGTCACCAAAATAAAACTCCAAAATGATATTAAAATCACTAAAAACATAATTATCATATTTCAGCATCATCCTGCAACTAATTTTATCAAAACACGCGCTCAAATTATGATTTGAAGCTAGCTCTCAATGGCTTAGCATTGCCATATTTACTATATTTACTCGAACAGTGAGAGGTTTTTATCCATACAACAGAGTACAAACACAGGGTAAAAGGCTTCATCATTATTTATATATCGTAAATCTAATAGTACAACTGGTTCCAATATCCATTTATAAAAAATAGAGCATAAAAAAAAAATTAAATTTGCAGCAAAATTACATCCAACGAGATTTCATCAATTAAAAAGCACACATATACACACGCACACAATTTTTTTTTTTTTTACAGATTAAGACAGCACAATCAGTAACTCAGCTCACGATTGCACGTATTTCACCCAAAAAAGAACATACATTCAAGGAAAACCCTAAATATACCTCATCGTGACCAGCGAGGTTCACTTTCTCCTTAGTGAACACGGAGGTCTCGAAATCGAGAGACTCCGGTCGCCTGATGGCGGGAGTCGACACCATGCGAGCCGCCATAGCTGAACCGGATGCAGGAGAAGCGGCTCGGGTAGCGGCGGCTGTTCGGAGCGTCTTAAGCGAAGGCGATGAAGACGATAGGAAGCCCAGGGAGACAGCTACGGCTTTGGAACATGGATTTATAGATTTGGTATTGGCGGTGGGAGCGGTGGAGAAGGAGGTGGGGGCAGCCGCCGCCATAGAGTTCAGGAAATGTGTAAGCGAGATAGGGTTTAGCGAGTTGATAGAGTGACCGTTAAATAGTGGGAAATTGGAAATTGGTGTTGTTGAGAGGCCATTTTTCATGGGGACACTCTTCATAAATATATAGTTTTTTATTTTTATTGTTTATAATAAATTAAGTAAAATCTTAAATTCTAGAGTGGAACAGAGAAGATCTTATCATTTGTGTGACCGATATGTCTTTACATTCAATTACTTCAATGTCTGTCCAATCTTTATGGTAGAAAGACTATTTTTTTTATTTTAATCTTTATAGTAAAATTATTTACATTTTATCACTTTTATCACATAAAATATTAATAAATAACACTTTTACTCTCAATTACCATCACTTTATCATATAAACGTTTACGAATAAATACAATCTCAATCAAGATTGGGACTTTTAGGAATATTTATTAGAATATAAATATTAATATACTTAACTTGAAAATAAATAACGTTTGTGAAATTACAATAGTATTTTTTATAGAATTATGGGTCGATGCTTGAATAAAAATGATCTACGCCTCTACGGTACACCTATTTCAAAATAGAGTAATTTAATCCGTGATTATTTAACCCATTAAAACTTGTTTTTAACATATTTTTCTAAAACCACTAAATCCCACCAGATATACTATTATATCCTCGAAGAGGGTCAAATGTCATAAATTAAAAACTAAAGTTCATAATACGAACTGCGTTCATACTAGTTTTTATTTCAAAATATTACTCTCCCTCAATCTTAAAGAAAAGTTTTACTGTAATTGAAAATTTCAAAAAAATAGTGATAAAATAATAAAATGATGGGGAGTAAAATACTTATTTATTAATATTTTATATGATAAAGTGATAAAGAATAAAAGTATTGAGGATAGGAAAAAAATTATTTATTAAGATTTAATGCTGAAGCATGTCCATTTTTGAAAAAGTTCTTTAACATTGGGATAAAAAAAAATAGAAAGAGTTAAAACCTTAAAATTGGTATTTATTGAGATAAAACAATGAGCTTGTAATTTTTTTAATGTTTTATTTATCTTTTTCTTTTTTCTTTTTCCTAGTGTGCTTGTGTTGCTTGTTGTCCTTAAATAATGTATATAATTCATCTAAAAATGACAAACTTGTATTTTGTATTTTTTGTGGTGGTCGTTGTAGTTTACATAAATTACATTTTTATTCTTGTTTTGATTAAAAGGGGAAAAAAAGTTATCTACAGTTAATTAAAAAGGTGCCCAATTTTAATGAAAATAATAAAACTGAAAGGATCCAAATATACTTATATATCGGCTAAGTCTTATATATATTTAAATGCATCGTGCACTTATATTGCATTTTACAATCTTATAACTTATTATATTGAAATATGTAATTAAATTTTACATCAACCGCTGCTTTGACGCCGGATGTCTTGACAGATATGAGATAAGACTCACTTTATATTTTTTTCATTGAAATCTTTTATATGTTTGTGGACCTAAAACACTACGCAAGTTGTAAAGCCTTTAGATTGGGTTAGTCAATGGGCTTAGCTAACCATGGGATTAGCCCAATCCAATTACTGCTTTGGGCTTTTCCTATGAACTCATGTAATCTTTAAAATGTTTATTTAGAAGCAATTATAACAAAATTGGGCTCTATGCCTCTATATCAAATAGCTGGATTTAGCTTGTAATTAAACCCCTTAGTTTTCAGCAAACATTAAAGAAGTAAAAAATGTAGAAGCAACAGCCATTTCAATCTTCTTCTTTTGAAAAGGGATTTTTCAGATAATAATCATAAGATGTATATTGATTCAGTCATCAATCTTGTTAACAATGTGTCGGATGTTGCTCTAAAATTCTTACTCTCTCCGTCTTGTTTTTATTTGTCAGTTCACTGTTTGACTCGTGTTTTAGTGAACGAGTTTTTTATTAATATTTAAAATGATAAATTAACTTTTAAGGAGGAATATGATACATGAGGGGTATGACTATCATACCTCACCTTAAAAACTTATTTATCATTTTAAATATTAATAAAAAATTTACTCGCTAAAACACGAGTCAAACAGTGAGCGGACAAACAAAATCAGGAGGGAGGGAGTATTAGAATTCGTATATATATTGAAGTCTTGTTAGTGATCCAAATCACATAATTAATTAATTTTATTTTACATATTCAAATTCCTAATATCGACTAGTTTTTAGAGGGATGTTCACAATCTATTCATACTTGTTGAGTTCCAAGAATTCAGGTTCAAACGCCACTATAATAATTTATCACTTATGGGTTCATATATAATCTTAATTCATATATGTCTACTGAAATTTGGCCATGTAAGAACAATTTTTAAAACTTTAGTTTGTAATGTTGGAAACAAAATTTAAAATCACCCGAAAGGACAAGTTTGAAAATCTAGAATAAGTATTTTTGCTAAGCACGCGCGCCTTTATTAAATAAATAATTGTATAATACCAAGTTGTGTGTAGAACTATTATTGGCAGTACAAGTTTATAACACATCTTTTGATTTGATTACATATATTTACATAAAAAAATCAACTTGAGCTGACCTAAGTACAATTTAGTATTACAGGTTAGGTGGTAAATTACAGGTTATTGATCCTAATCATTGATTAATTTCATATGTAGACTCATGCATTAAAACTATTGCATGATATCATAGTTAGTATTTCATGATACAACCTTAAATTAAGCTAAAAAATCCAACTAAACTTCAACTGATCAAGTGGAACTTACGCCACATGATCTCACGTCCATGCAACGTTAAGTACTTCCCCAAATCATATCTTTACTTTCATTATTTTATTTTTATCACTATATATTTGTAGCATATTAATTGAGTCTGGGTATTATAATTCAAATCTAAAAGGGTGTTGTTATTCTTTAAAAAAGTTTTTTAATTTATTAGTAGTTTAGGACTATCCAGGAAGTAATTAACAATTTGAAAAAATTCAATAAATATTAAGCTTCTTAGTCATGATAATAATAGTAATAGTAATATAAATAATATAATGATAATTGAAATTAAAAAAATTCCTTCTAAAATAATTATTTGGTGAATGAATATATAATTGCACGGTTATTTTAATGTAACTTATTTTGGAAAAGCGTTGATTTATCAGACCAGGCTGTAGTTAAATTAAATGGGCTTCAGCGGCTGATTAATGACACTAATTAATTATTATTTTTTGCATGGAGTATTAAAGTAAAATTGCACGGCCTTTACGTTGTGGATTAATTAATCAAATCAGCACCAACTATTAAATATCCACACAATTACGAGTTTGAATCAAATAATCCCATAAGAATTGGCCTTAAATACATTTAGTCTCATATAAGTGTTTCATCACAATTTAGTCCAAAAACTTGATAATCGTTTTGAATTTTAATCCCAAATTAATCGGAACAACATCATTTGTCATTTCAATTTGTGATTTTCCCGATGGATATCGCGACTCTGATACCACGATAGTGTGTACGCACACGCAAAGCATATAGATAACTAAAGCAATTTAATTAATAGTTGCGGTTTTAATTAAATCAACTAAATTGTTAATAGTCTGAATGGTGGGAAAATAGATGCACACATTAACCTCAAATTCTTTTTGGCGTAGAGGTATTATAATTAAGAATTTTCAAGTGAAATTTTATAGGCTCGATTCTGCTCCACTTTTTTCAGATGAATTCAAGTAAATTTTTTTTGATCCTTAACACACGCTACCTAAAGATAAAGGGTCCGTTGGATAATTTTTATTATTCCACGGTTCATTCATCCATATTATCAATACAAAGTTTTAAATTCAATTAATAATGTGCTGATCTCATTCCAATTTTTGAGGACAACCTCATTTTAAAAACATGGTTTTTTTATTTTTAATAGGAAAAGACTCAAATTATGTTGAAAGTTGACCCTGAACTTTCTTGCCTCCTTTAAATACGCCCTACACTAACTACCAAACCCCATCTCATGTTCTCCAAGTAGTAGCACCTCAACCACACCAAAAAGCCACAAAATCCACAAAATTTAGCTCAACATCTTCATTATTTAGTTTTTTTCAAAAGCTTTAGGCCACGTTACAATTTGAAGCAAAATCCATCTATACAACTACCATAACAAAAATATATATATATAGTACCATGAGCTCTTGATTCTTTAATTTCTCACACGTACAGTTTCACAAATTAACTGCATATATATATGATTTGCGTCTCTTAATTTCCAAGACATGGAAATCCCGGCTGCAGGCCGATTCCAAGAACGGCCCAACAATGGTTTTCACAGTACACCAGCTGACAATTAATCACTGAAATTTTCATGGAATATTATTCTTTCAACACTAGTACTAGTAATTTTGATCATGGCATTAATTCTGGGAAATATATTGGGTTCCAAGGGCTGGGGCCTCAAAAATCGGCATCACTGGTGCTGAATAACGAGAGGAGAGCTTTGAAGTCTCTGCACATCAAACCACCTCCCAAAAAGCAGCAAGCTACGACAAGGCTTTTGATCGCTATGAGGAATCACAGCGACGCTGAAAAGAAGAAGAAGGGAAAGAATCAATGCCCATTTAGCCACTCTTTAGAACCCCAATTCCTGAACCAATAAGGTATTTTTTTTCATACTTATATCATATATTAACTCAAGTATTAGTGATTTTCACTAACAATATTAGTTGCATATATTGAACAGTATTAATTAGTTGTGAACCAGTTGTTCAGTGCACACAAGTGTTACCCCTGCACACATAGTCATATACCGTTCTAGTGTATGTCATTTACATAATATATATATATATATATATATGATCACAGTTTAGTGCGTACGTGTAATTAATGTCTTGTTACTACATGATCACTTATATATATATGTATATTGTGTTACTAATTTGTTTATTAACTAATATGATCAGTCAACTTCAACATAAATTACTTTGATGATTGGTGTGTAATAATTGTTGAAATAGATGGACAAAGCAGCATTACTAGGCGAAGTTATCAATCAAGTGAAGTTATTAAGGCAAAGTGTCCGAAGGTACTTATAGGTACAATTATACCAAGCGATATCGATGAAAATGAAAGTAGAAGAAGAGGAAGATGGAAGTAAGTCCATATCCATTCGAGCATCTTCTTTGTTGTGATTTCAGACAAGATCTTTCTTCCGATTTAAAAGAAGCTTTGGAGGCTCTACCTTTGAAGACGATTAGGGTGAGAGATTGCGACTCTGGGGAGTCGAATGATTAATGTTTTCGCCGCGTTCTGGAGAGATGGGGGAAGACGGGCAAGTTGTAGTTGAAAAATGTACGACAGGCGCTACGCTCCGTGCTCGATAAATTTTATGCATCGGAAGAGTATTCACGAGGGATTACGCCTAGTAAGAGCGAAGAAGCCCTTTTGCCCTTCGTCATATCTCTTGAAGACATGTGGTGATACTTTACTTGTTCATGTGGTGGCATATGTCTTGGCATACATATTTGTAAACTAGGATGCATGCCTTGTCATATGCTTTCCTTTAATTTTACTAGTACATCAACAATATGACCAAGTATTTCTTGTTCTTGTTCAATAAATATCATGTATTCAATTTCTTGTAAAGATGAAATGTAATTTCTTTCTCTTTTGCTTAACTTTTGTAACTTCTGTGGAACATGTTTAATTCATCAGGTGTTATATTTTCTATAAAGAACGTTACGTATAAAAAAAATGTTTGTTGCTTATAGATTAGCTCATTTCATTTTTTTTTTCGGTAATTTTACTTTTATTTCGGCTTCCGTTCCGTCAATGATATTGTAGCTACTATTGTGTTGAAGTCGATTTAATGGCTGCTTAATCTATTTATTTTCCTGTGAAAAAAACAATTTAATAGATAAATAATATGCAAGTAAAACTTAATTATATCATCCTTCTAGATTTTTAGAAGTGATTTTTTTTTACATTCTTATACTATTATCATTACTTTATTATTAATTGCATACTTTTTATCAATGCATATTTTCGACATAATGATCTTCATTTGGTAGTACGTAGTACATGCAGTGAATCATCCATCTCCTTTTATTTAAAATGTAAAATATGTGGAATTAGTGAGAAGTTGACCAGTTGACAATTGTTCATAAACAAACATCCAATCTGTGCTATGATTGTTAAATAATTCTAATCTGTGGAACAATCAATTTCTAATGCAATCATTTTTTTTTTATGTATTGATTGAATAATTAGCTTAAATAACTACTACCTTGTACCTTCATTTACTTTTTCAATTTATGTTGATGGATATGCTTTTTTATAAGAATCAAATATAATATTCCTGGTGTCAAAGCTGAAGCAAACCATATTCTACCAATCCACCTGCCTCCATAAAGTCAATGCATCCAACGGTGATTTAAGGATTGTACGCTATCCTGTTAAATTACTAAATCAACGGTTACGATGAAACCCTCAAAAACCAACAGTCGTCAAGTGTGGTTATGTCCCTCTAATTTCGTAATAACTGGGCCGCAGCTCACAGGGGTGTAAATGATCGTGTCCGCTACAAATTGGCCCATTCTACATATTAGTAGTATTATTTTTTACACTTGTGATTCTTCACTGCAATTTCATTCTTAATTTTGTCTATGAAGAACTGATGTATACTTGGGACTGAGTTTCAATTTGAATGTTCTGTGATCTGTCTTGGACATAGACTCTGTATACAAATAATTTATATACCAAGTCGAAGAATTGATGAGGAGTTTATGGTGCTGAATATATTTGAACTTCTTCTGCACAGTACAATACCTGCAGCAATTTTATTAACAATGTTGCAAAAGCTCGTGGTTGCGTATTTCAAAGGCAAACAACCGGATTCTAAAATATATATACTACGTGTCACATCTGCTGCACTCCTACAAGCATACGACTCCACTGGACATACAAAAACCCAACCATTAATACAAAAAATTGAAAGAAGACTTATTGGCACTTTTACAAATGGTTACCCTAATTTAATCGCTTTATGTTGGCTGAGTGAGTCGCCTAATGGATCAACTCTAACCAATGATGTCGGGGTGGCACCCACATCATGTAGACCAATTCTATGAAAAACTGTAGTTTCAGGCGGGTTGATATTAGGCTACTGCCTAGGTGGCCAAATCATGGCTAGGCAAACCAAGTCGAGAGTTAGGGACTGTTTTTTTTTTTTTTTTTAAAATCGATTTTTCGTCCCAGCCTCGACCTATTTTGGATTTTTACCCCAGAACTTTGGTTTTTTATTGTCCTATAACTTGTAAATTACATTTTCGTCCTATTTAATTCCAACTATCAAAGCAGATTTCAAGAAATCCCATGAATTTTTTTTTTTATTAAAATAAAACACAGCTGGCCCAAAAAAATATTAAATCCCTAATATAAAGCCCGAAGCCCGCAAACACTTAGAAGTCCCGAGGTCCGAAGCCGCGGCTAATTAAAAGCAGTGACACTGCATCAGATTTTGAACTGTTTTTTTTTTTTCCCATTAGATTGGAATCATCAGCTCTAACCAAAATTTTCTCAGCGAAAAGGAATCAAAACAACACTTTCCTTTTGCCCTTCCATAAATTTGTGACTAAAATCGGAAGAGGATATAGTAAATAGTCAACTACAGAAATTAAAACAGGAAAATTATGCAGGAATTACAAATTGCAAGACTCAACAAACGTAATGAAGATCATATGGAGATAGATATCGCAAAACCTGTATTGCTAAAATTAAAGAAGTCAGAAATCGTCCAAAGGTGGAGACTGGGAGCAGTATCCTTACAACAAAAGGTCCTGGAGGAGTCGGTTAACCGTAACCTGCTCCAAGTGACAAAATTGTCGTGATGTTATTGTCGTCGGAAAAGGCCCAGAG
>JBBCBC010000004.1:46184681-46408492 GCA_037126765.1 Stenogyne calaminthoides
AGGAACATTCCCTTTGTTCTTCATTAATACTCACCCACTCCATATCATAAATAGTTTGATGCCAATAATAGCCACATTAATGCCTTGAATCGTCTTTTCATATTTTTGGTATCAACAATTGGCGCTAGAAGAAGGGTCATTTCACTAGAATTTTTCCAGATTTCTATTGATATACCCTTTCGAATCTTCAAATTTTCAATAATACCATTCGAATCTTCATATCCTCATCATACTCGAAGCTTTGCCATGGCATCCACGGGGGTGCAGGCTTCCGGCCGGCAAGAGGAGGCCACTTCCAGTAATGAAGGCCCCCTCAAGAACCTGGCCGACATCAAAACTCCGGAGGACCTCAGGGAGGCTATGAAAATCCTCTGCGGCGACAGCGCAACCTCGCTGGCTAACATAGCGGGCCACATCGGCGAGCCAAGTCCCACCGCCTTTCTGTGTCCCGGGGAAAGAGAAAAATGGACGAAAACTCCCGGCCCAGGCACAGACCAGCGAAGACCAACCACAGGACGAGGGAGTCCGGCGGGGCACGCCGCGCCCAAAGTCCTTGGGAAAAAACTCCCTCCCCTCTCAGAGGAAGTTTCCCACAACCGCGACAGTCTGAGTCCGTCTTTGAGAGATTGGGCAGCCACGCATCTCGAAAGCCCCGAGGTCGCCAGAACGAATCCAGGGCCGACTCCTTTACAATCTGGCGTAACTTGGAAACCTCTTTCGAGGTAGAGGATTTCCGAGGTCGAAGGAACGAGGTGCCAAAGGCCTCGATACTGTCTCGATTAGGTCCGCGAGCATCTCATCGACCTCCTAACCACGGAAATGAGCAGCTCGAGGCCATCAAAGAGACTCTTAAGAAGCTGTAGGATCGATTAGACCAGCAAGAAGGACCTGCGTCATCGGTGCTCGTCCCGATCTCGCCCTTAGTCCCGGACATTATCTATGCCCCGGCACAGGTCAAAATCAACACGACCTCGATCAATCAGTATAATGGGGACTCCGACCCGACCATCCATCTAGAGAAGTTCTCCGACCACATGGCTTCCATGGGGGCCACGGATGCGACACAATGTCGGTTTTTCCCTCTCACTATGGGCGACCAGGCCTATAGGTGGTTCAAATCTCTAACTCCGAACTCCATCGAGTCCTTCCACCAGCTCGCCGGTCTTTTCCTTAACCATTTTGTCACCTTGGCGCCAAGGCAACCAACAAAACAACTCTTCGCGACCATTCAGCAGGGTCCCACGGAGTCGGACCGAGACTACATCGAGAGAGTCGATAACTTTCTCCTAGGCGGCGAACCCATGGAAGATGAGGTCAAAGTGATGGGAGCTATTCGAGGCTTAAGATTCAACACTGAGTTGTGGAAACTCATGCATAAAGAATACCCGAGTTCATATGCGGAGTTCCGGTACAAGGCAGGAAATCACATTAGCCGGGCTGAGATGATGGCTATGCGCTTGGGAGAGCAAGTCCAAGAGGGCGAGGTAAAGAAGCCCGTGACAGTAGAGCCGAGCTCGCATAAGAAAAGTGGCGGCCATCGCAAGACCAACAACTTTAAGTCTTTTAACAGTGAAATCGAGGTCAAGCTGTTGGGGGTACTAAGCACCACTCCAAATGAAGTCTATGATCAAATCAAGGACAAGAAACTTTTGGATCAGCCCCGCAAAATCACAAAGGAAAATGGGAAGATGAATCCCAACAAATACTGCCACTACCATGAGAGAATCGGACACAACACCAGTGAATGTCGCAACCTTCTCCGACAATTGTGGAAGCTTTATGAGGACGGAAAGCTAGATGACTACGTGAAGAAACGTCAGAACAATCAGCCACAACCACATCGGCCTCAGGCAAATCCAGGGCCCGCCGGCTAGCTACCCCTTCCCCATTTTCCCGACAATGCCGCGGGAAGGGCCATCCAGATGATCGCTCCATTGGGAGGCAACATCGACGGGATCCTCCCTTTGATGTTTATGTCGCGAGCCGAAATACGAGCTCTAAGTCATATACACCAGACTTTCTCCCAAGTCAACCACGCAGCCGAGAAAACCAGTTCGCTCACTTTCTCAGACGAAGACAAGCGAGGTGTGCAATATCTGAATAATGACCCCATAGTGATCTCGACCAAGATCATGGGGGTAATGGTTCATCGTCTACTAATCGATAACGACTCTTTCTGCAACATCTTATTCAAAAGCGCTCTCGACCAGATCGGGAACTTCTCCGAATATATCAAACCTTGCGACCTCACTATCAAGGGGTTCGGAGACTCTTCCGTGAAGCCCTATGGGGCAATCCGGTTGGCAGTCGAATTGGTCTCGGATCGTGATCCGGAGGTGAGGGTGAAGAGGCAGCTCAATTTTATCATTGTTGATCTTCCCTCGACATACAACGGGTTTCTGGGAAGACCTTTCGAACATGAGTTTGGGGCAGCGACCTCGGCCCACTATTATTGCATCAAATTCCCAACCCCGGGAGGGCCCGTAGGGATGATCAAGGGAAATCAGGCAATGTCTAGAGGATGTTTGTTACAGGTCGACGCCGATCCAGGCGCGACCATGGCAACCCTCGAGACGGGGGCAATTTTGGTAGTAACGAAAGACTATCCCGACGACCTGACCTCGCCACCAACGTACGTACCCAACAAAAGAATGAAAGTCGCCGACGTCGAGAAAGTGGCCAATATCGAGCCCAGAATAGGTTACGAGCTTGTTGACGACCCACGATGGGCGAAAGGGCAACGAGCCACACCGGTGGAAGAGCTCGAGAGAGTCCTAGTTAGCAAAACCCGACCCGAGATGGAGGTGATCATCGGGACCACCCTCGGTCCTGAAATGTGAAGTCAGGTGATCGAGTTCCTGAAAGCCAACTTGGACGTTTTTGCCTGGTCCCACAGAGATATGGTCGGGATAGATCCCGAGGTCGCTTGCCATCAACTCCACATCGATCCTTCAAAAAAGCCAGTCTCGCAAAAGAGAAGGAAGTTTGGTCCTGAGAAATATGCGGCCCTGGCCGAGGAGGTTAAAAAGCTCCTAGATAACCAGCTAATTGAGCAAGCTGATAAGCCTCAATGGGTAGCGAATGCGGTGTTGGTAAAAAAGGCGAACAACTCATGGAGGTTGTGCATTAATTTTACGGATCTAAACGACGCTTGCCCCAAAGATCATTTCCCCATGCCGCACATCGACCACCTGATCGACAATACAGCGGGGCACGAGGTGATGTCGTTCATGGACGCATTCGTGGGCTACCATCAAATAGCCATGCACCGAGACGACCAAAATCACACTTCTTTTCTGACAGAAAAGAACATCTACTGCTGGAAGCGCATGCCTTTTGGTCTGAAGAACGCTGGGCAACGTATCAGAGGTTGGTCAATCGCATGTTTGCGGAACAAATCTGCAAGACCATGGAGGTGTATATCGATGATCTGGTGGTTAAAAGCAAGAGAAGAGAGGACCATTTGGGGGATCTCGCCCAGGCCTTCGACATCTTAAGGCGATATAAGATGAAATTTAACACCAAGAAGTGCAACTTTGGAGTGGAGTCCGGAAAGTTCTTGGGGCATATGGTGAGCCATCACGGGATTGAGGCGAACCCGACCAAGATCCAGGCCGTGCTCGACATGAGAGCACCACAGAACATCAAGGAAGTTCAGAGATTGACAGGAGGTTGGCCGCTCTTAATCGTTTTATCTCGCGGATGGGGGACAAATGTAAACATTTCTTTGATACAATCAGAAAGGGGAAGTTCAAATGGACAACTCAAAGCCAGCTCGCGTTTGAGAACAAAAAAGATTACCTATCAAACGCGTCGATTCTCGCGAAGCCCATCCCCGGGGAAAAACTTTACCTTTACTTGGCGGCCTCGGAGATCGCGTTAAGCGTCGTATTGGTCCGGGCTGAGGGGCAAGACCATCTGCCGATCTACTTTGTGAGCCAGACTTTGAACGAAACCGAGCTAAGATACCCCCCTCTAGAGAAGTTCACCTACGCGCTAGTAATGAGCGTCCGAAAGCTTTTGCCATATTTTTTTGACCACCATGTCGAGGTCCTGACATCGTTACCTTTGCGGCGAATACTCCATCGACCAGATACGGCAGGAAGATGCCTCAAGTGGTCGGTGGAGATCGGGCAGTTCGGCATCACATACGCACCCCGGATGGCAATAAAGGCACAAGCATTGGCGGATTTCCTCGTGGAATTGACTTTTCCGACCAAACAAGAGAACGTCGTGGAGAAACCTTGGGAGTTATATGTGGATGGTTCGGCAACCAGCGACCGAGCTGGGGCAGGCGTAATATTAATCAGCCCGGAAGGAAGATCTTTCACAACCGCAATCCGTTTCGATTTCCAAGCGACGAACAACGAGGCCGAGTACGAAACCTTGATCAATGGCCTAGAAATGACCATGGCCATGGGGGTGCAACGCGTCAAGGTTTTTTGCGATTCTCAGCTGGTAGCTTTCTAGATGACGGGCGAGTACGAGGCGAGAAATGAACGGATGGCGGCTTACCACAAGATAGCCTGGAATCTGATCGAAAAGCTCGAACAGGTTGAGATATCCCAGATTCCTAGGAAGGAGAACACCCAAGCAGATGCTCTAGCTCGGTTGGCAACATCTGAAGGAACGGCCGACATGTCAGACATAATAATCATCAAGCTCGCTACCCCATTGGGCAGTCTAGCCCTTGTCGCGCCTGTGGCAGTCGAGGAAGTTACCTGGATGAGTCCGATCATTAAGTACATTAAGGACAGTGAGCTCCCCACTGACAAGGTCGAGGCCCGCCGACTTCAACTGAGGGCAGGCCGATATACGATCGTCGACAACCAACTGTACAAGCGGAGTTTCGCCCTCCATTTGCTAAAATGTGTAACCCCCAAGGTCGGTAAAGAGATCATAAAGGAGATTCATGAAGGGGTATGTGGTAACCACGCTGGAGGGCACTCAATCGCCCACAAGGTCTGCGACGACAGGCTATTTAAGTTAACACCAAACAAGACGCCCTCGACTTCGCTAAAGCATGCAAAAGGTGTCAGATCTTCTCACCAAAAATTAGGGCGGCCCCAGAAGAGCTCGCATCGACATACAGCCCGTGGCCTTTCGCCAAATGGGGGATCGACTTGATCGGACCGCTACCCACGGCACCTGGAACGGTCAAGTTCGCGGTGGTCGCGGTCGACTACTTCACCAAGTGGGCGGAGGCAGAGGCCCTCGGGAGCACAGATCAGGCAGCAATCATTCGATTCATATGGAAGAACATTATATGCGAGTTTAAGGCCTACCCCAGCGATAGTGTCGGATAACGGACCACAATTTGATTTGATGGGAAATCGAGCTTTTCGAGAAGTGGCGAGATCACCAAGCTTTTCTCTACCCCCTATCACCCACAATCAAATGGTCAGGTCGAGGCGGTTAATAAGATCATCAAGCACACACTCAAGACAAGGATCGAAGGAGCAAAAGGGATTTGGGCGAGCAAGCTTCCCGAAATACTCTGGTCATATTGGACCACCGTTTAATTCAACAGGAAACACCTTTCTCCTTGCCTTTTGGGTCGGAGGTCATCCCCCAAAGGAGGTGCATTTCCTGACATACCGAACATCACGAGCTATCGATGAAACCAACGACAGAGCACAAGAGGTCAATCTCGACTTCCTCGAAGAAAAACGCATCAACTCAAATATCTGCAATGCGACCTACAAACAGAGGTCGGAAAAGTACAACTCAAAGGTGCGAGTTCGCCAATTCCGCAGAGGCGACCTCGTGTTGAAAAAGTACAAGATTATTAGTCGAGGTCGCTAAGTCACAATATCTTAAGACAACATATGCGAGCACGATAACTAAAAAGTACAAGATTGTAAGTCGAGGTCGCTAAGTCGCAATATGTTAAGACGACATATGCGAGCACGATAAACTAAAAAGTACAAGATTGTTAGTCGAGGTCGCTAAGTCGCAATATGTTAAGACGACATATGCGAGCACGATAAACTAAAAAGTACAAGAATTTTAATCGAGGTCGCTAAGTCGCAATATCTTAAGACGACATATGCGAGTTTGATAGCTCGAAGCGAATTACAAGTTTTTAGAGTTCGCTAAGTCGCAATTTCTTAAGACGACAAAGACGGGCTCGATAACTCAAAAATATTCCAAATTATTTACCAAGTCCTTTAAGTCGCAATCTTTTAAGGCGACGTAAGAAAGACGACCGAGCTATAAGTTGTTTTTTGCTAAGTTGCAGTAAAGTAAGACAACAAAAGAAAAGCTGAACTAACAACGATCAAAAGCCCGTGGGGCGCTCCATTAAAATAAGTAGAAAAACTGTACAAGCATGGCCTTCGCGGGCGAAAACAAAAAGTAAAAAAAAACATGGTAGGATTTGTTTAAGAGGCCGGACTCAGGTTTGGACCTCCGGAGCCGGGTCCACCCTTTCCACCGGCGTGGGCGAGAGCTCGGGTGCGGTGTCTCTTTCCACGACCTTATCCGGGCCAGTTACCGAGGTGACCGAGGCCGGATCATAGAGATCCAAGTCCTCGAAACCCTCGAACCGACTCAGGTCGAGTCCATCAGGTCCAAGGTCGGCGATCGAAAAGGAGTCGAAGGGCTTCGGCAGGTTACGGTAAAAAAACTCCGACAGCTCCGCCACCAAAGTCCCCTTTAGGGTTGACCCTTCCGGAAAGGCACGGGCAATGCGGATGCACCTCGCCATGGCCTCCACCGAGGCAAAGTTGCCCACGCCCTCGAGGACGGTGCTCTCTTCTTTGAGGACAGTCAGCTCGGCATCTTTTCCTTTGAGCTCCTCCCGTAGCAGGCGGAGCGTCTCATCCTTCTCCTGGACGACATTCTCCCGGAGATCCAGGTCTGCCCGCAATATCCCGACCTCCGCCCGTCTGGCCTTCTGCTCCACATCCAGGCCCGCCACCGAGGTCTCAAGCTCCGCGACCTTCCGCTCAAGGTTCCCGACCTGAGTCTTTGTTGTTTCCAGCACGCCGAGGGCCACGTTCTTCTGGTCCACGGCCTCCCTCCTGGACGCCTCCGCAACAGAACAAACAGGTTTAGTCTGCGGCTTGATCGTGACCAGAAATAGCAAAAAATAATAGGAACTTACTCGATCGGCCGACACCAACCCAAGTAGGACTTGTCGTCCTTCTCCTTATTTCCCCAAAGATGCGGCGGCGGGAGAGCTCTTGGGCTTGACGGTTTTATCGATGGGGATGTCATGTCGGCTCTTCTTGGAGTGGTCCTCAGACCTCGACGTGAGGTCACGATCCCCGTTCTGCGAGCTCCTCCTCTGCCGGAGTGTGCAACACCGCCTGGCATCTATCATGGCCTCGGCCCCAAATAGATGGGGCCGCCACCTCCTCGGCCGTGACCCCGGAGCTTTCTCCCGGCCTCTTTATCCCGAGATTTTGTTTGTTTGCCCGCATCCGCGAGATCTTCATCCTCTCTTCCTAAAAGCGGCGGGGTTGTTGGCATCCATCGATTCGATTTCCACGGGGTGGGGATGAAGGGAGAGCGGGGCGAGTGCAAAACCACAGGAGATTATTTAAAAAACCAAGGAAAAAGCTTTTGCTCAAGGAGATAAAAAATATGTTTACCTCGTGGGAATTGAGATCGCAGGTGGTTAGGCCCGATCAGTATGCCCGAGTATTTCCGAGCCTCATTCTAGTTCAGTGTATTCAGCGACCTATCAATGAGGTTTTTCCGGCAGACCACGATCGCTCGAGCCAAAAACTGTGAAAAATGGGGCTCCTCTTGATTCTTGGCTGCAAAAAGAAAACGGAGTCAAATCAGTAACTTGGGAAACTAAAACAATATGCGGACTTACTTTGGGCAACGCCGAACTCGGTCCGAATGTAGATCCGACCACCTCGCCCAAATTGCCCAATCGCCGCCTCATCCCCGAAACCCACCAAAACCTTGATTTCCATCCATCCACCTTGGACGGGATGTCCTCGATGATTTTATTGCCAGGGCAAGCTCGCACATAGTACCAGTCGCTCTCCTTGGCATGGGCCCCCATGAGGTTAGTCAGCGAGACGATCTCGTCGGCCGCTGGAAGATAACTGGGCTGGATAGACCCGAATACGGTCAACAGACCGATCAGCGTGCTCCACCCATTGGGAGTAATCTGGGTCGGAGCTAGATCCCATTGATTTAAGATCTCGCTGATCCTCGGGTGGAGGGGAAATCGCAAGCCGGCCTCCATGGCGCCCTCATTAACAGCAACACATCCCTCGGGAGGTTGGTCGGCCCTTTCATCCAAGGTCGGAACCCAGAAGTGAACGTCATTAGGGACCTCGTACCATTCTCGAAAGAACCCGAACTCAGTCTCCTGCACCGAGCTAGCAAGTGTGCCCGCCATAAAGCGAGCATCTTCCTCCCTCACACCTTTCCTTCGCAGTCGCCCGGCGGCATAGGGAAAGTTGGCCTGATATTCTTGAAAAGTAAGCTCGAAAGAGGAGGCCCCAGCCCGGGCAGTAGAGATGACCGTCACGGAGGGAGTCTCCGCAACTCCTGATCTAGAGGATGGGCCGACCTTTGGGGGATGGGCTCGACCCGAACCTGACAGGTTCCCTAACCGGACCGCATCCTCGGCGGAGAGAATTCAAAAGTTTGAACCATACTCCCCCAGAATCACCACCTGGTCATCGTCATCACCGTCCATGGCATTGTCTTCCCGGAGGAAATCAGAAAAATGAGAGCCAGAATCTGAATCTCCGGCGCTCATCTCATCACGGGTGGCGGAGCCTGATGAGACTTCAAAAATTGGGGGACAACTGTTGGGCCCGACAGTCGGCGTCGAGTGCCCAGATTCCGGTGGCGGGGCGGAGGAGCCCTCTCTGGCAGGGAAGTTCGAAGTAGGTTTGGTTGGGAGATAGCCATCGAAAAAAAGAAAGGGTTGGGGAATACCTTACCTAAAGTCTGCAAATCCCAGCGACGACGACGATCAGGCGCGGCGGAGCTAAGGCTGAGAGCAAGCGGGAGAATTCAAAGTGGAGAAAGTGAGGAGGATCTCACTTATATAGAAAATCTTAAGGCGCGTGGAGCTCACGGACCGAGGCCACCCGCTCGTCACGACCCTTGGAATCCAGCTCGTGACGAGCACGCGCCATCATCACACCTGCAAAAGTGGCCGCAGACGTCACTGAAAAGCTGCCTCTGGACACAAAACATCACAGGGAATCCCGCAAAGTCTCCGAAATTTAAGCGGAAATTAAGATGCGCGTCGCATACCAGATCCCCCGCGAGCTCGATAGCTCGGCGAGCGACCTGGGGGGCAATTGTTGTGACCGAATAATTTCTGAACGGGAAACCTAACATCTAGGGGTGAGTTGCATAACACCTCCAAGGAAACCCTAGCTCTACCTTTCAGCGACCTAGATAGGTCGCTCACACAATGGGATAGAACTGTGTTTAGGTCGGGGCAAGATCTAGCCTCACCCGAGCTGGGTGACCGCGACCTGACAAGACCTCGATTCGCGACCTGGGGGGGCACATGTCCCAAATGGCGGCGCCTGCGACTCTGAGCCTCGGGAAGAAAGTTGGACCAATGAAGACTTTCCCCAAACGGGAAACTGTTTTCTGGCTTTCAGAAAACAGTTGAACAGGTTACCCTTATAAGGGCGGATCAGATGAGCGAGCTCAGATTTTGGGTTCCCGACCTCTGGAATAGGACCAGCAACCTCCAGCGAGCAATCCCTAGGAAAGAGGTCACCCCGTTTTTCCGCCCGAGCACGCTACCCAGTAACCAGAACCGGCGTCATTTAATGCACCCTGCGTGCCATTAAATGTCTAGGTCCTAGGTCCCTATGGGGGCTATACCCCAAGAGTTTGTAGTATAAATACATGTAATTAAAGCTCATTGAAGGGTTCCAAGATTCACATTGAATACAAAGGCTTTATTAGCCAAAAAAGAGGCATTTGGCCCAAACACTCTTGCAATTTATTGCTTTCCAACACTCAAAATATTAAACATAAAAGCACATCATCATCACCTTAATGAGGAACATTCCCTTTGTTCTTCATTAATACTCACCCACTCCATATTGTTGGGGAAATAATTGCACGGATCTATTCAGGGTGAATATTTAAATACAAATTTAATTCTGATAATTATTACTAGCATGAATTAATCTTATATTAATTCAAATAATAATTCAACAACAAATCATGCATATAAACAGTTCACGTAAATCCTACGCATGCGGAATTACTACGAGTTTACGTGAAAGTACCTCTTGGAGTGGCAATGGTCTCGTTGATTAGACACACCAAAAAACCTTCCCAAGTATTCCCTTAATCCTTGCTCGACAATCCGGTGGTAGGATGCTCGCGAACAATTAACAAAAGGAAAAATAAACTTTGTTGCACCACCTTTGTGGATTTACTAATTTTTCCAGCACATGGAATTGTACTTGGGAATGAATGAATCATCCCCTATTTATAGATGGGGTGGTGGACGATTTTTAGGGAAGAAAAACAATGTGGAAAAATCTTTTCTTGATCTCCAAGAAATCTTGAATATATCTCCTATATTTTTTTTCCCATAATTAAAATATTCCACAAAAATCCCACCTCATCATGTTATGGAAAATTTTCAAAAATTTAGGGACAAGATTCCAAGATTTGGATCTTCTTGAATTTATGAGATATACTTGTACTTCAAGAAATACATATCTTCCATAATATCTTTTCAAGAAAATCAAGAAAATCTTTCTTTCCCTTAATTATCAAAAATTTCGAAAATATCAAATATGAATAACCAAGTGGGAGATTTCTTGAATTTAATGAGATAATCTTGTATTCCAAGACTACATATCTTCATTCCATAACAAAAATTCAAAGAAAATCTTTCTCCCCTTTTATCCATAATTTTCGAAAAACAAGGAAAAATAGGCAACAAGATTTATTTTATTTTTAAACAGCTTTTTCAGTTATTGGACTTTATGTTGGGCTACTTAGGGGGCCTTTAGGAGAATTAAGATTGGACCTTCCAATGGATCTTGAAGTATCAATATTGAGACACAATATTATTCATGCCCATAAATATTAATTAATCCCACTACATAATTAATATTGCACTATCCATCTTAACCCATATTACAGTCAATATGGCTCCCGGTTATTATTTCCCGTGTTTAAGATTATCTAGCCCATTAATTAATTCAAGCCACTGAAATAGCTTTCCATTAATTAATATCTTTTGTCCTTGGTTAAGGAATAGTTCAACATTATTATCCATACCGAAAACTAGTTCCACTTGCAAGATTTGGTATGATAAATCTTATGAACCTCCCAAGAGGGCAAATCGAACAAGCGTACTTGCACACGATTCTCCGTATTAAATCTTAGCAATCGCATGTGACCAATAATATTGCCCAAGATATAAAGTATTGAATCTCGTTGATTCTCTACCCGTGATAAGTCATAGCAATAATTACCAACCACAGGTGATCCTATTTAAGGGACGAAGATTAAGAAATAACGAACCACTGAGGTCTAATTCTTCCTTGTTCAGTTCTGAAGAATTTGTCCTCCTGTAGGTCCTATTCAGTGTATCAGTCATGCACTAGTGTAATCTCTTGGTCAAGACAAGCCAATCTGAGCCTTACACTTCAACCTTTCACGATGGATTGTTCATTTCCATCTAGGTCGTGAATGGTGTACTTTTGGTTACAAGTGACTGTTAATTTAATCTTCTGTGATCTGGTATCACTAAATTAACTACAATGTAACACGTACTATTTATTGAACAGTTATGCAGTAAGTATATATAACATTCGATGATATTTAAAGCATCAGTGATAAACAATTTATTTCAGTAAATAAGTCTGAAATTCAGTTTTGATTATACAAAGTAAAAACATACTTTCCAGTATAATCCCAACACATATCATAAATAGTTTGATGTCAATCATAGCCACATTAATGCCTTGAATCGTCTTTTCATATTTTTGGTATCAACACCCCTATCAGTGGTGGGTTCTGCGAGTTGGACCCGGCGGGGGCGGGTGGGTGCACGTTCACCATCGGTAGAAGGATCCTCTTCCTCCTAGTGCTCTGAGGAACACTACCTTCGCCTCGACCACCAACGTTGCCTCGGCCACCGCCGCTGCCGCTGCCTCGGCCGCCGTCGTTGCCGCTGCCGCGACCACTACCAGTAGTACTCATCTGCATTATATAAAAAAAAAATGAATGTCATTTGACATAAATTACTTAATTAAAACTATTAATTAATTAATTAAAATAATTAATTAAAATCGCGCCTAAATTTCGACAGAGTTTCTACTGTATTATTTTAAACACATCCTATTCAACCAACAATCTTACAATTCTAACAATTATAATATCTTACTAGTCTAATTTCTAACTTGATTAGCTAAACTAATTAAACATGAATATACAAGTAATACTATAAAACTAATTTAACACGCATATACAAGTAATAATATAAAACTAATTTAATATGTATATACAAGTAATATTATCTAATATTTACAAATAATTTCGACAGAGTTTCGACTGTATTATTTTAAACTCATCCTATTCAACCAACAATCTAACAATTCTAACAATTATAATATCTAACTAGTCTAATTTCTAACAAACACATTTCGAATTTAACATGCATATACAAGTAATACTATATATCTAATGTATACAAATAATTTCTAATATATATATATATATGAAATTATATATTAATATATATATATATAAATATATAAATATATATATAAATAATAATATATAAATATATATATAACAATTTGAAAACGAACGGTAAAAAGTAAGAAAATTACCGTCAAATTGAAGAGTGCGATGTTACGATTATCGTCTAATGGGCGGAATGCTCAGGACGGCAACAAAGAACGGCGGCGAGACAGCTCCTAATTTGCGAAAAAAATCGCAGAAAGAAGGATGCGGGAAGTTATATAATCAGATTTAGCGACAGATTAGCGACGGCTTTTTAAAAAACCGTAGCTAAGTGACCCGACTCAACCTGATTCGAAAAAACCGTCACTATACTGTCGCTACTGGCAACGGTTTTGAAAACCGTCGCTAAATCGAGGACTTTGACCGTCTGACCTGAACCATCGACAAAACCGTCGCAATTATCGACGGTACTAGATACCGTCGCTAAAAACCATCGTTAAAACCCGCATTTTTTGTAGTGTTTGTTATACTGAAAAATACAACTTTTTTATACTAAACCGTGCAATTATTAATATAAAAAAATAGTTGCACGATTCAATATAAACAAGTTGCATGGTTTTAAAATGCACTATGAATGCACGATGCATTTGGATGCACATGAGACTCACTCAAATTCATTAGTTCAACAGTTCTCTACAAGTTAAAACTTTTCATAGTATTAGAATAAATTTGAATCTCACCGAAAGCAACTCCATTAATCATATCAAATTGTTCACTATATAAAATTACAAATATTGCAAGCACACTGTTCTTTATAAATATTAGTACATTTTATATTTTGCAACTTTTTATTTTTCATTCATAAATTTATAAATTTTGTTTCCTAAATTTCCAGAACTAGAGTTGGTGAGCAGAGGTCCCCAATATTGGGAAGTTCAGTCATGTATAGGCATGCTAGAATGGTTTATTTCTTTTGAATCAGTAATATGATTTTTTTTAACCATAATATTACTGTTCACAATTTTTTACCGTATTGCTTGTGGGATTTAATAAATTAAGTTTGGCCAAGTATTCACGCCGACTGTGTAGATGACATGCTGTATTTGCCGGCGAGTTTAATTTATGGTATGTAATTTCCGGTATTTAAAATAATTATATTGATAACCTATCAAAAAAATTTGTATTAGTTTCGGTTCGTACACAGTAATTTAGAATTTTTACCATATCGTTGAAATTAATGCTCATGTGACAATTTAAGGATCTTTACCATATAGTAGGACTGCTCATGTGGCCATTTAATGATAAAGGAGGAGTTTAACCAACAAGCTAATTAATGTGCGATAATGAATTTGATCTCACATTTTCTAAAACTTCACCCTATAAATTTTTATATGTTAATTTCGTGTATTAATTTCTTATTTACCAAAATTTAATATTAAAATTAATAAATTTATTGTACTCATCTACCCGAATATAAATCGTTCTTATACCATTTAATTTTTCCAAAAATTAAGCCTTATGCAATCGAATATTTGATCAAAGACAGTGCACATGTTATTTAATTAGTTAAACATTTAATTTGTTTAAAACCAATTGCACTAACAAGTGCGCCAGTTCTAGATATAGGGAAAATTATTAATATGTACAATTTTTTTATGTAAATTATATATTAATAGGTACAAATTAGATTGCATATAAAAGTGTAAGTGTATTTATATATATACAATTATTTTGTATTTACTAGTAAATTGCAATTCTAAAATGTACATATATATATATTAGTAAATCTCCCCTAGATATATATGTTGTGTCATATTTTAGACGATTAAACTCATCAAAACTCAAGCTCACTCATTAATCAAACTCGTCCTTGTAAGTTTCATACAAGTCAACATGATCCACTTAAATTAAGACATTGTATATGCTGTGAAGGATCGATCTGTATGCATTATATTATCGAATTGCATCCAATATTTTAACGTATCTCTCAACTTGATGTTTCAATTCAGACTTTAAATTAAACGCAACAAAATCAGAAGAGGTCTATAGATGGGCTTCAACTCTACCAAAGGTACTAATCCTATGCGTGATTGAAATGTCCTAGACGTGATTGTATATATAGATAAAGTTGCACTGGAAAGTGTAAATATACTTATAAATATACAATTATTTTGTACTTATTATTAAATTATAATTTTGAAGTGTACCTGTCGATTGGTCTCCATTTTTTATTATATATATCCATTATTTTAGTGGTGATTGTGTGTACATCATTTTTGGTATTTCAGAATGAGTGTATTCACATTTTTTAAAAATAAATGACTCGTGCATTTAACGATAGATATGTTGTGGAAGAAAAGTGGGCTAGTTATCAGTGTCAAGGATGGAGCAGCTATGTATTCAAAGAAAAAATGAAGTTACTCAGAGGCAATATCAAGACATGGAGTCATGAGAAGTATGGGGTTATCGAGAGGAAGACTTCCGAAACGAATGCATCTTTCGATGAATTAGATCGTCTCTAGGAAAGTCGTGACCTATCAGAGGCCGAATGCAAAGAATTGAAGGAGGCAAAAACTAGAGTATGGCAATTAAAAAAGGTGAAAAACAGCTACAGTTTCCAAAAATCCAGAATTCAATGGATACATGAGGGGGATGCAAACTCATCATTTTTTCACAATTGCATCAATGGAAGGCGTGCAAACAGGATTGACGGTCTGGTTATTGATGGGGTTTGGGTCGAAGAAGTGGATAAAGTCAAAAATAAAGTTTTCAGTTTCTTCAAGAGTCACTTTTCAAAGAAATAGGGTGGTTTCCTTTCTCTCTCTGGACTGATTTCTAAAAGGGTTTCTGAGGCAGACATGAATAAATTCCTTGTGGAACCATTTATTGAAGAAGAAGTTAAGTCGGCAATATGGAGTTGCGGGGGGAATAAAAGTCCTGGTCCTGATGGTTTCACCTTCAAATTCATCAAGAAAATGTGGTCAACTCTGAAGAAGGACATTATGTTGTTCATGGAAGATTTTCACAAGAACGAAAGGATAGTTAAAGGTGGCAACCCATCTTTTGTTACTCTAATCCCAAAGAAGACTGATGCAAGCCTATTGACAGATTTTTGGTCGATTTCATTGATCGGATGTATGTACAAAATTGTGGCTAAAGTCTTAGCCAACAGACTGGCCAAAGTGGTGGATTCAGTGATCTCGGAGAATCAGTCGGCATTTGTGGGTAAAAAAATAGATTTTGGATAGTATCCTGGTGCCAATGAGTCAGTGGATTTTGTGAGGAAAGAAAAGAAACAGAGTTTGATTTTCAAAGTTGATTTCGAGAAAGCATATGATTCTATTCTTTGGGAGTTCCTTGATGATATGATGAGAGGCATGGACTTTCACTGGAAGTGGAGAAAATGGATTAGGGATTGTGTTTCGTCAGCCTCGATGTCACTTCTGGTTAATGGGAGTTCAACGGGTGATTTTCAGCTTCATAAAGGAATCAGACAAGGTGACCCTCTTTCCCCCTTCCTGTTCCTGATTGCAGCTGAAGGCTTTAGTTGTTTGATGAGAAAAACTGTTGAGTTGAAAGAATTTTACGGGTTTGAGATTGGGAAGAAAAAAGTCTTGATTAGTCATTTGCAATTTACGGATGACAGGGTTTTGTTGGGGAAAGCATCGGTGAAGAATGTTAAGTGTTTGAGAGGGATCCTTCGGCTATTTGAGATTGCCTCGAGGTTGAAGGTGAACTTTCATAAGAGTTATATTCATGGAGTGCATCTTGGAAATCAGCATTTGGAGGCCTTAGCGGAGATTCTGCAGTGCAAGATTGATAAGCTCCCATTTATCTACTTGGGGCTTCCAATCGGTGCAAACTTTAGAGAAAAAAAAGTGTGGAAGCCGTTGGTGGACAAATTTCGTCGAAAGCTCTCAGGTTGGGAAAGACGTTATTTATCATTTGGAGGTTGGCTAGTACTTTTGAATTCGGTTATTTCAGCTCTACCAATTTAGTATCTATCATTCTTCAAAACCCATGAGTGTGTTCTTAAAGCCATAATTAAAATTCAATGGGATTTTTTGTAGGGGGGAAAGGGTCGAGTCGTAAGATTGCTTGGGTGAGATGGGTGCTTGTGTGTCGTAGCAAAACGAGGGGGGGTTTGGGGGTGAGGGATATCAAGAATTTTAATACTGCCTTATTATGTAAGTGGTTGTGGAGGTGGGTATCTAGAGAGAAATCTTTGTGGGTCAGGGTTGTTGAGTCTAGGTATGAGTCGTTTAGGTGGGTGTCAAATGTGAGTGTTGTTAGTAAAAAATGGTCCTTATGGTGGAAAGATTTGTATTAGTTATGGTGGAGTCAATCGGGGTGTTTGTTTAGGAGTAAGTTGTCATTCTCTCTTGGAGATGGATATAGGACTAGGTTCTGGGTCGACCCGTGGGTTGAGGGTGGTGGACGATTTTCGGTTAGATTTACATCCTTTTTTGAGTTGTCTTTACAAAAGGAAGAGGTGGTGGGTAGGGTGTGGGTTGTTGGGAGAGATTCTTGGGTGTTATTATGGGACAAAGAATTCAAAGCTTGAGTTGGTGGATTTGTGGCAGTTGATTTACAAGTACAGAGTTAAGCTGGACGTGACGGATTCCTTGGTGTGGCGGGATTGTCATCCGGGTCCTTCTCTACTAAGGCGATGTACGACATCATTGTGGAAGCTTCGGTCGAAGGTGATGAGTTCCAGTTTCCTTGGCAGTGTTGGGGTTATACGTGAAAGTATGCTTTTACTTTATAAACACTTATTTACTGAAATAAATTGTTTATCACTGTTACTTTAAATATGAATGAATGTTATATATATTTATTTCAAACCGTTCATAGCACGCGTTACATTGTAGTTAACGTAGTGATACCAGATCACAGAAGATCACGTTAATGGTGCCTTGTAAACGAGTGCGTGTTTCACAACTTAGATAGATCCGAACAATCTATTGGTAGAAGTTGATGGGTAAGGCTCAGATTGGCTTGTCTTGACCAAGAGATTACACTAGTGCATTCGATGCGCTGAAGCGGACCTGCAGAGAGGATAAACTCATTCGCACTGACTTAAGGGATGAAGAGTTAGACCTCAGTGGTTGTTGATTTCTTAATCTCTGTCACTTAATAAGGATTGTGTGTGATTAATAGTTATTGCTTTGACTTATAAATGGGAAGAGAATCATTGCGACTTCGATACACTATATCTTGGGCAATAATATTAATTGCACGACAGTTGCTAAATTAATACAGAGAATCGTGTGCTTGCAATGTCTTGCTTGATTGGTCCCCTTGGTGGGCCCGAAACCTTTATCATACCAAATCTTGCAAGTGGAATTAATTTTCCGGTATGGATAATAAAATTGGGTTGTCCTTACTCCAAGGATAAAAATATTAATTAATATAAAGCTTTTCAGTGGCTTAATTAATTAATGGACTAAATAATCTTAAACAATGGAAATAATAACCGGGAGCCATATTACTGTAATATGGATTAAGTTGGATAGTGCAATATTAATTATATAGTGGCATTAATTAATATTAATGGGTTGAATTATATTGTGGCTCAATATTAGAATTCAGAAGCCCATTGGAATGTCTATCTTAATTCTCCTAAAGACCCCTCAAGTAGCCCAAATTATAGTCCAATAAATAAAAGGTGCTTAAAATAAAATAAATTATTGTTGCATTATTTTTCCTTATTTTTTTCGAAAACTTTGAGGAAAAAGAGGGAGAAGAATTTTCTTGAAAAGATTTTATGGAAAGGAGATAAGTATTCTTAGAATACAATATTATCCCATAAATTCAAGAATTCTCCCACTTGGTTTCCTTAATGATGATTTTCAAAATTTATAGAGTAATAATAGGAAGAAAGATTTTCTTGGAAAGATTTTATAAGATATGTATTCTTGGAATACAAGAATATCTCATAAATTCAAGAAATATCCAATCTTGAGGATCTCCTATCATTTTTTCGAAAATCAAGGCTAAAGAAGGGTGTGAAATTTTTGTGGAAAAATACACATGAAAAGAAGAATATATGGGATATATTCAAGATTTCTTGGAGATCAAGAAAATATCTTTCCTAACCCCAATTAAGCCTCAAATTTTCGTCTTCCATGTGTTGAAAAATTAGAAATCCACAAAGGTGGTGCAATAATTTTTTATTTTCCTTTGTTTTATAAATCGTTCATTGGAGAACCTTCCACTTGGGTTATTGGACGAGGACTTGGGAATACTTGAGAAGAACTTTTGGTGGGTATCCAGATACTTGATCATGTCTGTCTCAGACTGTCTCTCCAACGGGTACGTTTACGTAAACTTCTAGAAATTCCGCATGCTAGGATCTTTTACGTGAAATGTTATTTGCATGTTGTTGTTGGATTAATTATTATTTGAATTCACTTAGGTAAATTCATGCTAGTAATAATTGTTAATTTAAATTTGTGTTTATGAGGTCATCCCGGTAGATCCTGGCATATGTTATCCCAACATGCAGATGTTATGGTGGAAGGCGACTCCATAAAAAATTTCAGCTTTTGCGTGGAGAGTTGTTCGTGAAAGAATTCCTACGAAGGACAATCTTATCCGTCGCGGTATTTCTGAGGGTCTGGGGAATGGTGCATGCTCTTTGTGTCTCGATCCTCTTGAATCCTCAAATCATGTGTTATTTTCTTGCCCGATTGCTCTCCTTGTTTGGCAGCTATCTCCCTATGGCTCAATAAACTGATTCCTTTCTCATCAAATGCTAGGGATCACTTCGTTGATTTTGTTGAGTCCGAAATAGGCAAGGCCAGATGGAAGATTACCGGATTGATATGGTAGACTACTTTGTGGAAGATCTGGAAGGTACGTAATGGAGTGATTTTTAAGGATAGCTCGTACACTTTAGGTGAGCTGATCGATGGGATTAAATTATTTTTTTGGAAGTGGATTAGTTCACTTTATCCGATCTCGTTTGTAATTCCTTTTCATGTTTGGGATTTTCAACTTCTAGAGTGTATCCCGGGTAACTTGTAAACTTTGTGATTCTGGGTTACGAGTACCCCTTGTGCTCGTTATAATATGATTCATCTTTAACTTTAAAAAAAATGTAAGAGTACTTAATAAATGCGTGACCAACTGTTCTGACCGTCAAAATTGTTCCACAATTTATGCCTTAGTAGTAAAGCAGGAACGCGTCACAACATCTACTTTAGTATTAGGTAGACTAGCTTATTTGCATATATCGTATCTACATAACCACATGATAATTACATAAATTTTACCTGTATATGCAACATGCAATGTGACCAATGTGATCCACAATAATTAATATGCAACATGCAATAATTAATATGCAACATGCAACAATATTTTTATTTTTTGTCTGCACCCTAGCCTCATTTGATTTTTCACTACAGGCATGAATTTTTCATTATTTTGTTTTTGCTTAGTCTTACTTTTAGTAGTCTCATATAATGAGATTTATGAGACAATCTCGCTGATCTAGTTTTGATATAATCTTAGTGGGTAACTCACAATTCACAATATCGATTTATATTCACTAAATATATAAAGAGACACACTTTTACATGAGACGGTCTCACGATGAGACGAGACATAAATTGAGCATTGACGCTTTAACATTTTGGGAGGAATGAGTCTGATTTGTGCTAAATTGTACCTCGTCTAATGTATGAAACCGTCTCATATTAATTTTTGTCATATATAAAAGGATTTGGAGATTGACTAACGAAATTACAAAAAACCCTCCTACGCTTAAATCCAAACAAGCATAATTGGTTTGTGCCTAGAATATTCTTTGAAAGTTAATTATAAAAGTAACTTTTTGACTTAAATACCTGAAAGTTTATCTCGAAAGTATTTTCCTTTTTCACTTCGTCGATCTTAAGCTCATAGCTCAATTTGTTCAAAAATAAAAATAAAAACAAAAACTCGATCGTATATCAGTTTATTTTAATTAGTCAAAGTTTGGGTAATATCTGGCGAACCAACCTGCCTATTTGACAAAGTAAAATCATGTACGACCTGGTTCTTTCCAATGTGATTCGACTTATCAAGAAAATAGTAGTTGATAAATTTCATATCTAAATGAACTTGTATACAGATCAAATGAAATGATAGCAAACTTTGATAACAAAATGAAGTTTATTGTGGAATCACTACACTTTAAATAATAATAATAATAATAATAATAATAATATATGATAATAATAATGATGGTGATAACAGCCCTGATTTTTTTTACGAGGATATACAACATGAGCTTGAGCAGATTAATTAGAGTTTGAATCACAAATGATCTCATAACTTTGGTCTCAAATAGATTTAGTCCCACAAATTTTTTTGTCATCGATTTAGTCTCAATAACTTTGACAATGTCCAATTTTAGTCCCAAATCGGCCGGAACAACGTCGTTTTGCCGTTTTTATTTGGGGCTTTCGGACAGATGTTGTGACTGGCCGTCACGTGTATTTTTTTTTTTTAACAGCTGAAATTTCAGGCATGTAAAATTAAAGTTTTAAAATTAAAATTAAAACAGAATTGAGGACAAAAATTAGTCAAACACACTTAAAAATACACGTGACAGTCAAGTCACAACATCCGCCGGAAAGCCCCAAAAAAAACGGCAAAACGACGTTGTTTCGGCCGATTTGGGACTAAAATTGGACATTGTCAAAGTTATTGGGACTAAATCGACGATAAAAAACTTATGGGACTAAATCTATTTGAGGTCAAAGTTATGGGACCATTTGTAATTCAAACTCGATTAATTATATTGGATAGAAAATCAAATTTTCAAGGACAAAAGAGACCTTGACAAATGTGTTTTTCACAAGGCCTCCCTACCTAAGCATCTTTTATTCGGTAATATAAGAATTTTCACAAATATATATTTTTGGACCAAATGATTTCGCTAAAACTAAAAGTACGCGTTATCTGTATTTCTTATTTTTCTTAGTTTTTTCTTGATGTTGTGGAAGGTCGGCATGGCGCGACTGATCCTTGATAATCATAATATATTTAATTAATTAAGAATATTCTACTTCAAAGAATAAGTACTGGTCTTTGTCAGCAAGCATTAAATATTGCACTTTTTTTTATGAGGCAGAGCATGTATTTGAGTCGAGCTGAACCTTAGGGAGTTTGAGTTTGATTCATTTATGTTCGAATTGAGAGTTTGTGTTTGATTTATTTATTTTCAAGTCGAGCCCGAGTTCAATTATATATTTTTAAATGTATTATTATATATTTAGTGTGAAAATTATAAATAAGAATCAAACTATTGATTATTATTTATACGAGCTAGCTCATAAGTTTACTGATGAGTCTATTCAAGAGTTAACGAACCTAATACCATTGAGCTTGAGTTTATTTATTTATGATGATGAGCTTTACTCAAAGAGCTGAAACAAATATCTATCTAGCTAAAATCCAAGCAAAATCCCAATTAATTCGTGAATGGCTTGGTCCTATTAAAATTATTTAATGTTAAAGTAACATTGTCATTCGACCATTTCTTTTTATTAGCAAGAAAGTTAAATTACGGTTATAGTCCATAGATAGTGGATGGATTTTTTCGTTATGTCAAAATATAAATTATAACTACATGTATCCTCATATATATATATATATGCTATATTAATGTATACACGTTTTCATCAAAACCTCTAATGCACGGATTCTTCAAAATTGGGCAGTATGCAGTATCGGATTCGTCTGGGGTGAGATTCGTCTGGGATTCGCACATACGCCACGTGGCGTATCCCAATTTTTTATTTTTTTTTTAAAATTCGGATACGCGTATCCCGTTCCGAGGATACGCATATCGGATACGTATCGGGTTTTTTTTGTAAAATTTATTAAATTTTGGGGGTTTTTTTTGTAAAATTTTAAAACTTATGACTTGTGTAGGTATGTGATATTTGATTTAATTGTTATTTTGTTGCTTATGGGATAAATTTCTTAATATTTGTACATGTGTTTTAAATACTCTTGGTATTATTACATGTATTATATATAATTGTTGTAATTTTTTTATATTAATACAGGTGATATATATAATTAAATAAAAATAAATTGACGTATCCTCGACGTATCGTATCCTAAAATTTTGAAAATCTACGAATCCCTGCACCCGAATCGTATCGCATCTGCACCCAGCACCCGCACCCGTGCAACACAGATCAAAACCTGTACTCTCCAATCCACAATTATTTCAATTTCAATTTTCAAAGATATATATCGTCATGCTGAACATATTTTTAAATTACGCACAATATTTGAATTATGTCGATTAAGAGATCAAAAATATAACATTGACCTATAATTAGAATTTTAGATGGTGTTAGGGAACATTGTGAAACTAATTTAAATTAAATGTAGTGTTACCAAAACTTTTGCATTATAACTAATTCATGAATAGTTGGTATGATGTAAAACTTGTTCACTGTGAAATTGGTTTTTTTTTTTAACAGGCATACTTTTTAGTAATATACGTCACACCCTTTAATAATATAAGTCACACACTTCAGTTATCGTCACGATACCCTCTACTATAATATAAGTCACATCATTCACTTTTATAAGTAATACTCTTTATAAAAAAAAGTCACACCCTTTATAATAAAAAGTCACACTCTTTAATTATATAAATCACACTTTTTAACCAGTTTCACCGTGAAACTTATTCACCCTATACTTTATCATTCATGAATTAGCGTCCCACCAACAAAAGTTTACATCACTCTCCACTCTATTACTCCAAATAATTGACAAAGTATTATATGAACCAGATACATCATAATAACATACACGCACCACTATCCATTCATTTCGGGTCATTAAACGGGTCAATATAAAAAATCAAATATTTCCTATTTTCATTCATTCTCAACCAAATTCCTCTCTCTAAACTGTTCGTCTTTCCCTAATTTTTTTTTTTATCGGACAAAGTTAGTTGTTAGTAGTTAGTACACCAAGCACCCAAACACTCCACGAATTCACCAATCCACCTTATAACTTCCATAACTCCAATTCGTTCCCAAAGAGAATCGAACCTGGATATCCCACTCAATTGAGGAGCTCAGTGGCCAGGTGGGTTAAGCCACCTGGTTTCATCTTTCCCCAATTCTCTCTTTCAGTCTCTCACAATTTCTTCACCAGATATTTGTTCGAAGATTCAGAGCAGATTTGTGCGATCACAAAAACTTATATAAAAATTTATTCCGTGAAAATTGCTATACTTACTCGTCGTCTTAAGATCCGAATACAATATCTGTCAAATCATTTATGCCTTTCACCAAATTGGGTGACTCGCCCCCTCACGGCCAGGGATCACCATGTTGTCACCGATTTCGCCGTGCGCATTCACCACAGAACCACCAGATCTCACCATGGACCGGCGGTGAGGAGTTGCAGAACGAAACTGTTTGGCGCGCCGTTGTCTTTGAAGAAAAGATCGCATCCCGAATATAAAAATAATTCTTGGATTGAAACCAACAAGACACAGTTGGTGCTTGAAAAAGATGATTTAGGATTGAATCTCACGATTTAATCATCTTATATGCAGATTTTTGAATTCTGTTAATTTTATGATTTAGTTTAATTTTGAAATTAAAAATGTTGAGCAAGGTGTTTGTGTAATTGTCTCTGTTTGTAAATACATTGTTTGATTAATTAATCACCGGCAATGAGTTAATGCAAGCTGGGTTTGTTGGAGTTATACTGGAAAGTATGTTTTTACTTTGTATAATTAAATTGAATTTTCTGTCTTATTTACTGAAATAAATTATTTATCACTGATGCTTTAAATATCATTGAATGTTACATATATTTATTGCATAATTGTTTAATAATCAGTACGTGTTACATTGTAGTTAATTTAGTGATACCAGATCACAGAAGATTAAATTAACAGTCCCTTGTAACTAAAAGTACGCGGTTCACGACCTAGATGGAAATGAACAATCCATCGTGAAAGGTTGAAGTGTAAGGCTCAGATTGGCTTGTCTTGACCAAAAGATTACACTAGTGCATGACTGATGCACTGAACAAGACCTACAGGAGGATAAATTCTTCAGCACTGAACCAGGAAGAATTAGACCTCAGTGGTTCGTTATTTCTTAATCTTCGTCCCTTAAATAGGATCGTGTGTGGTTAGTAATTATTGCTTTGACTTATGACGGGTAGAGAATCAATGAGATTCAATACTTTATATCTTGGGCAATATTACTGGTCACATGCGATTGCTAAAATTTAATACGAAGAATCGTGTGCGGGTACGCTCGTTTGATTTGCCCCCTTGGGAGGTTCATAAGATTTATCATACCAAATCTTGCAAGTAAAATTTGTTTCCGGTATGGATAATAATGTTGAACCGTTCCTTGACCAAGGACAAAAGATGTTAATTAATGGAAAGTTATTTCAGTGGCTTGAATTAATTAATGGGCTAGATAATCTTAAACACGGGAAATAATAACCGGGAGCCATATTAACAGTAATATGGGTTAAGATGGATAGTGCAATATTAATTATGTAGTGAGATTAATTAATATTTATGAGCTTGAATAATATTGTGGCTCAATATTGAAAATTCAAAGTCCATTAGAAGGTCCAATCTTAATTTTCCTAAAGGTCCCTCAAGTAGCCCAAACATAATGTCCAATAACTGAAAAGGTGTTTAAAATTAAATAAAATATTGTTGCCTATTTTTCCTAAATTTTCGAAAATAATAAATAAAATAGGGAGAAAGAGTTTCTTTGAATTTTGTTATGGAATGTAGATAAGTATTCTTGGAATACAAGATTATCTCATTAAATTCAAGAAATCTCCCACTTGGTTATTTATTAAGAAATTTTCGAAAACTTTGAATAAATAAGGAGAGGAAAGATTTTCTTGATTTTCTTGAAAAGATATTATGAAAGATATGTATTCTTAGAATACAAGAATATCTCATAAATTCAAGAAGATCCAAATCTTGGATTCCTACTCCTTGTTGATTTCGAAATATGCCATAACAAGAGGAGTTGAGATTTTTGTGGAAATATTTAATTATGGAGAAAAGAATATATGAGATATATTCAAGATTTCTTGAAGATCAAAAAAAGATTTTCCCATCTTATTTTTCCACCAAAAAAAATCGACCAACACCCCTCTATAAATAGGGGATGAGTGTTTCATTCCCAAGTGCAATTCCATGTGTTGGAAAAATTAGAAATCCACAAAGGTGGTGCAACATATTTTTTATTTTTCCCTTTTGTTAAATTGTTCGCGAGTTCCTTCCACCGGATTGTTGAACAAGGGCAAGAGAATACTTGAGAAGACCTTTTGGTGTGTTCGTGTGAACGAGATCCATCTTCTCAACGGTTGCCACTCCGAGAGGTTAGTTTACGTAAACTCGTAGTAATTCCGCATGCGTAAGATTTGCGTGAACTATTTGTATGCATGATTGGTTGTTGAATTATTATTTGAATTAATATAGGACTAATTCATGCTAGTAATAATTGTTAGAATTAAATTTGTATTTAAATATTCAACCCGAATAGATCCGAGCAATTAATTCCCCAACAATCGCATCGAGCCTCGGTTTGCTCTGAATTTTAAATTGTAATTTAATTCGTTTTCATTAAATTTGAAATTGGATTGTAGAATTGCTAGATCTTTTTTGCAGGTATCCAATTGTCATGGAATTTAATGTGTTTATTTATGCATGGATATAAATTGTGGTTTTTAATTCGATTCGTTCGAATTCGTTTTGCCTCGTGAGAAAATCCACGAGTAGATTAGGATTTGTTTGATTTGTTCAATGTAATAGACTAGTCTAGATCTAGGTTTATTTATTTTTATAAATAAATTGTAACCGGATCGGAAATCTAGAGGCGTAAAAAACAGTAATTAAAGGATAGATCCGGAATCAGATATGGATGACGGGCATCGCATTTAAACATGCTAAGAGAGGCATGCGCTACGATGCGTGACGCGTTATGACGGGCACGCACCTCAGCATCGCAAGCGGATCGACTCGACGCTGGGGGCGCGATTGCAGACGGCGCCGCATCGGTGCTACAAGGCACCATATGCCGGGTTTAATCGGGCTTTAGATTTTGCCAAGGATATGAAGGCTACGGGGACGGCAAGGCCGCAGTAGATTCATGGGGCGAGGCGAGATGGCGAGTACGCGAGCTACGTGATACGCCAAGGTCATTTATTGCCGCCGGTACATGCAAGCAAGTGTGCTCACGAGGTCAAGCGAGGGTCGATTCATTAAGGGGTCACGGATGCGCGCAGATCCTACCGCGAAGCTACTTGTCGGGCGCTTCGAGATCGAAAGTGATTTTTCGAGACGATCGAGTGGGAGAAATTCAAGACTGCGTTTCTTCAAAATCAAGCCATGACAATTGGATAATTTGTGCCCAATATGTTTATTTTTCTGCTTTGCTTGATTTATTGTCGTGTTTTCTTGTGCTTTATTTAATTTGTTTAAATGTGTTTGCATGAGAATTGCCCAATGAAAAATCTCGCCTTCAAAATTACTAAGTATGTTTAAAATAATTAATTGACTATTTTATTCCGCATAATAAAATTGAATTAATTTTGACCTCTATGATTTATTTATTTGTGGATTCTTTTGGAGAAATTCCCCCCACGGGACGGCCAAAAGATAGATTTCACATGAATAAATTCCGTAAGGATGATTGTGGGTTATTATTAGTGGCGACGATGACCCTCCCCACGAGACTCGTTCAAAGCAAAGTAATAATTTTGTATTTAATCATGGTTATTACTTAGGTATAAAATTGATATGCATATACTTCCCCGAAGTCCCTGTCAATTTTATATTGGTCAAGTGGGAGCCAACTATTAATCTGGATATTAAAAGTTTATAAATATTTCTTGTTTGTAACCTGCTTGAATGTGTTTAAATAATGACCCACCCCACGTGGCTTATTTAAACTGTTTTGAGATATTGGCTGATGCATGTTCATATTTTTTTGAGATTTTAATATGATACATGTGATCGAACCTTGTGATATATTTGTGCTTATGCAAATTGTTATTTATTTCAGTTCAACATGTCGCAACTTTTTAATCCACTATTCAATATACTTAAAGTCAATAGAATAATATGGAAACTATACTGATTGGAAACGAAAAATTATGATTGTCCTAACTGCACAAAAGCACAAGTGGATTCTTGACACACCAAAATTCAGATGAGCCAACTGACGAGTTAAAAATACGGGGCTCATCAGATCACCTTGCGAGAGATGTCGTCGCTGAAAATGGTGGAGGGCAAACCCGTAAGGGATTACGTCCTCAAAATTGATGGCCCATCTGAACAAACTTGAGGTTCTGAGTGCAGATCATAATCTGGAGACTCGGATGAATTTGGTACTTCACTCTCTGCCCAAAAGTTTTTGAGCATTTTGGCCTCGCTAGCTGATTTGTTGCAAGCTTTGGTCTCGGCAGAGATGTTGATAGGGCACCAAACTCAAGCTTTGACGGCAAGTGGTCCGTCTTCATCTTCTAGGCCAAGGGAGGGCAAGAAGAAGAAGATGACCAAAAACCATAAGCAATCATACTCAACTATTGCCAAGGGCAATGGTAAGATGAGAAATGCCGGTGGTGTAAAGGAAAATCCAAAGAGGAAGTGCTTAAGTTGCGGTGAAAGAGGACAATGGAGGTTTGTCTGTTCCAACCACAAAAGGGCCGGAAAGAAAGGTAATTCTCACACACTAGTTGTTGAAACTTGTTTAGCGGCTTATACTTCTCATTCGTGGGTAGTTGATACGGGATCTGCTGACCATGTATGTTTCACTTTAAAGGGGTTCAAGCGGACCCGGCAACTTAGTGGGAGTGAGATCCTCATCACACTAGGCGATGCTACGAGAGTGGCAGCTGAAGCAGTGGGAAAAGTGCACCTGTCTTTTGAAGACAGAGTTTTAATTTTAAGAGATGTTCTTTACGTTCCTACTTTTAGAAAGAATTTAATTTCGGTTTCTAAACTTTACATTGATGGATATTCGGTTACTTTTGATAAAGTTGTTACAATTTCTCTTTATGATAAATTTATTTGTCATGGAACTTTGTTGAATAATGTCTATACAATTAATTGTGCACACCACTCACGAAATGCATCCTATAACACATCAACTGTTTCCGATAAAAGAAAACGTTCATCAGACGTGAACGAGACACTTCTATGGCATCTTAGATTGGGATATATTAATCCAAAAAGGATTCAAAGGTTGGTAAAAGATGGTTCATTGGAGTCTCTCCGGGTTGAACCAATCCCAACTTGCGAATCTTGCTTGGAGGGTAAAATAACCAAGAGGGCATTCGGAGCCAAGGAGAATAGAGCCAAAAAAGTGTTAGAAATCGTTCACACGGACGTATGTGGTCCAATGTCGATCAAAGCAAGAGGAGGTTATGAGTATTTTGTCACCTTCATTGATGATTACTCAAGGTACTACTATATTTTCCTTATGAAGCATAAATCTGAGACCTTTGACAAATTCAAAGAATTTAAGGCTCAAGCAGAGAATCATAGGGAAAAACGTATCAAGTCTCTACGATCTGATCGTGGAGGCGAGTACCTCAGCGATGAGTTCTTGAACTACTTGTCAGATGAAGGGATTGTATCCCAGCTAACTGCACCCGGAACCACTCAACAAAACGGGGTTGCAGAGCGAAGAAACAGAACTCTTTTAGAAATGGTTAGATCAATGATGAGTTATGCGGATCTACCCAAGTCGTTCTGGGGTCACGCCTTGGAAACAGCGGCTTATATTCTGAACTTGGTGTCATCCAAGTCGGTTCCCAAAACTCCCAAAGAATTGTGGACCGGGCGCAAGCCCAGTTTGAGACATATGAGAATTTGGGGTTGTCCGGCCTACGTGTTGGACAAGGAAGCCGACAAATTGGACCCTCGATCAGAATTAAGGTTGTTTATAAGATACCCCGAGGGAACAAAAGGGTGTATGTTCTATGGTCCCGAAGATCAAAAGGTGGTTATAAGCACCCACTTTAGATTTTTGGAAGAAGACTATATGAACGAAAGAAAGCCCAGAAGTGAGATTACCTTAAATGAGCTTAGAGGGCCAACCTCAGTGCCAACTGTACAAGATGACATACCAAACGAAACACTTACACAACCGGAACCTCGACGTAGTGGGAGGGTTGTGAGACAACCCGAGAGATTCATGGGGATAGGAGAATCCTCGGACTTAGTTCCCGGTCAAGATGAATCAGGCCCATGGACTTACAACGAGGCAATCCAAGACAAGGATGCTGTTTCTTGGCAAATAGCAATGGAAGTCGAAATGGGTTCTATGTATCATAACAGAGTGTGGGAGCTAGTCGAACCACTCAATGGGGTCAAACCCATTGGCTGCAAGTGGGTATACAAGAGGAAAAGAGGACCGGACTGGAAGGTGGAAACCTTCAAGGCAAGGCTTGTGGCGAAAGGTTATACTCAGAAAGAAGGGATCGACTATGAGGAAACCTTTTCACTTGTAGCAATGCTCAAGTCCATCCGAATTCTCTTGTCGATTGCTGCGCATCTCGACTTTGAAATCTGACAAATGGATGTCAAGACGGCTTTCCTTAACGGAAGTCTTGAAGAAGAAATCTATATGCAACAACCCCAAGGCTTCATTGAAAAAGGCCAAGAACACCTAGTTTGTAAGCTAAAGAAGTCCATTTACGGACTCAAACAAGCATCCAGAGCTTGGAACCAATGTTTTGATCATGTAATAAAGTCTTATGTGTTTGATCAAAACGAATACAAAAGTTGTGTGTACAAAAAGCGTGTCGGAACTGCATTGGTATTCTTAGTACTATACGTATATGATATTCTGCTCATTGGAGACGATGTAAAGGTATTGTCAGACGTAAGGACATGGCTTTCAAAACAGTTTGATATGAAGGACTTAGGGGAAGCCGGACACGTCCTTGGGATCAAGATCACTCGAGATCGCAAGAAAATGATGATAGGCTTATCGCAAGCTTCATATATAGACACTGTCTTGAAGCGATTCAGCATGCAGGATTCAAAGAAAGGCTTCGTACCTTTCAGGCATGGAATCCATCTATCCAAGGATATGTGCCCTAAGACACAAAATAGATAGATGACATGAAAGACATTCCTTATGCTTCGGCTGTCAGAAGCCTTATGTATGCAATGCTGTGCACGAGACCAGATATCTGCTTTGCCGTTGGCATGGTGGCAAGATATCAAAGTAATCCGGGAAAATAGCATTGGACGGCAGTTAAAAATATTCTGAAGTATCTGAAAATAATTCGGGATAGAATGTTAATTTATCAGTCAGATAGTCTAATCCCCATCGGTTACACGGACTCGGATTTCCAATCAAACTTAGACTCCAGAAAATCTACCTCCGGTAGTGTGTTTTGCATGGGGGGAGGAGCCATGACATGGAGAAGCGTTAAGCAGAAATGCATCGCCGATTCTACCATGGAAGCCGAATACGTAGCTGCTTGCGAGGCGGCGAAAGAAGCGGTTTGGCTCAAGAACTTCCTAGTGGACTTGGATGTAGTTCCGAATTTGCCCAGCACAATCACTATTTACTGTGATAATGTCGGAGCAGTTGCAAATTCAAGGGAACCAAGAGCCCACAAGGCCAGCAAACACATTAAAAAGAAATATCATCTTATACGAGAAATCGTTAAGAGATGAGATATAGAGGTGGCAAAAATCGCGTCAGAAGACAACCTAGCAGATCCATTCACAAAGGGTCTGCCTCAGAATACATTCGAGAGACATGTGGAAGGAATGGGTGTCAAGACCATTGCCAATCTGCTTTGAGTATAAGTGGGAGATATTATTAAGTCCGTGTAGGTGACATTAGATGTCACGAATTAGGAACTACACGAGATATGTTGTAGTATACTTAAAAGCAGACTTTGAGTATAAGTTGGAGATTGTTGGGGTTATACTGGAAAGTATGTTTTTACTTTGTATAACCAAACTGAATTTTCTGTCTTATTTACTGAAATAAATTATTTATCATTGATGCTTTAAATATCATTGAATGTTACATATATTTATTGCATAATTGTTCAATAATCAGTATGTGTTACATTATAGTTAATTTAGTGATACCAGATAACAGAAGATTAAATTAACAGTCCCTTGTAACTAAAAGTACGC
This sequence comes from Stenogyne calaminthoides, assembly GCA_037126765.1. NCBI lineage: Eukaryota > Viridiplantae > Streptophyta > Magnoliopsida > Lamiales > Lamiaceae > Stenogyne > Stenogyne calaminthoides. Next base: position 46,216,528 of record JBBCBC010000004.1, read on the forward strand.
GGTTCACGACCTAGATGGAAATGAACAATCCATCGTGAAAGGTTGAAGTGTAAGACTCAGATTGACTTGTCTTGACCAAAAGATTACACTAGTGCATGACTGATGCACTGAACAGGACCTACAGGAGGATAAATTCTTCAGCACTGAACCAGAAAGAATTAGACCTCAGTGGTTCGTTATTTCTTAATCTTCGTCCCTTACATAGGATCGTGTGTGGTTAGTAATTATTGCTTTGACTTATGACGGGTAGAGAATCAATGAGATTCAATACTTTATATCTTGGGCAATATTACTGGTCACATGCGATTGCTAAGATTTAATACGAAGAATCGTGTGCGGGTACGCTCGTTTGATTTGCCCCCTTGGGAGGTTCATAAGACTTATCATACCAAATCTTGCAAGTGGAATTTGTTTCCGGTATGGATAATAATGTTGAACCGTTCCTTGACCAAGGACAAAAGATGTTAATTAATGAAAAGCTATTTCAGTGGCTTGAATTAATTAATGGGCTAGATAATCTTATACACGGAAAATAATAACCGGGAGCCATATTAACAGTAATATGGGTTAAGATGGATAGTGCAATATTAATTATGTAGTGAGATTAATTAATATTTATGAGCTTGAATAATATTGTGGCTCAATATTGAAAATTCAAAGTCCATTAGAAGGTCCAATCTTAATTCTCCTAAAGGCCCCTCAAGTAGCCCAAACATAATGTCCAATAACTGAAAAGGTGTTTAAAATTAAATAAAATATTGTTGCCTATTTTTCCTAAATTTTTGAAAATAATAAGTAAAAGAGGGAGAAAGATTTTCTTTGAATTTTGTTATGGAATGTAGATAAGTATTCTTGGAATACAAGATTATCTCATTAAATTCAAGAAATCTCCCACTTGGTTATTTATTAAGAAATTTTCGAAAACTTTGAATAAATAAGGAGATGAAAGATTTTCTTGATTTTCTTGGAAAGATATTATGAAAGATATGTATTCTTAGAATACAAGAATATCTCATAAATTTAAGAAGATCCAAATCTTGGATTCCTACTCCTTGTTGATTTCGAAATATGTCATAACAAGAGGAGTTGAGATTTTTGTGGAAATATTTAATTATGGAGAAAAGAATATATGTGATATATTCAAGATTTCTTGAAGATCAAGAAAAAAATTTCCCATCTTATTTTTCCACCAAAAAAAATCGACCAAAACCCCTCTATAAATAGGGGATGAGTGTTTCATTCCCAAGTGCAATTCCATGTGTTGGAAAAATTAGAAATCCACAAAGGTGGTGCAAAATATTTTTTATTTTTCCCTTTTGTTAAATTGTTCGCGAGTTCCTTCCACCGGATTGTTGAACAAGGGCAAGGGAATACTTGAGAAGACCTTTTGGTGTGTTCGTGTGAACGGAATCCATCTTCTCAACGGTTGCCACTCTGAGAGGTTAGTTTACGTAAACTCGTAGTAATTCCGCATGCGTAGAATTTGCGTGAACTATTTGTATGCATGATTGGTTGTTGAATTATTATTTGAATTAATATAAGATTAACTCATGCTAGTAATAATTGTTAGAATTAAATTTATATTTAAATATTCAACCCGAATAGATCGGGACAATTAATTCCCCAACAGGGTTTTGGTTAGAGTGTAATTTGATGATGATGTCTATCCTATGGTGGCTTTCTTTCTCTATCTTTAACTTTCAGTGATGCAACATTGAAATGCTCTCGAAGATTGAATCTCAACTATACTCCTCACTTCTTCTTTCCTGCTTCTTTTACTCTATAAAACCCTCTTATTTTTTGTGATGTACTGTTACGTAATTAGTATTAGTATAATAATGTTATATGATTAGTGTACTCTTATTTTCTGTGGTGTAATTTAGTATAATATTGTTACGTGATTAGTGTAATATTGTTATGGTTTATGTGTTACCTTATTTTTATTTCATAACACTCCATATTTTATGTGGTGTACTATTAATTGATAATATAAGTTGTAATATTAGATGATATGAGCTATAGTATTAGATGATATGAACTATAGTACTAGTTGATATGAGTTATAGTATTAATTGCTATGAGCTATAGAATTATCTAGTAATTCAAGTGCTGTATTAGTTGATTTCAGCAATAGTATTAATTATTGTTTTTATTTGGGCGACCGTATCATATATTATTAGTGAGGCACACTTGTATGAGATGGTCTCATGATGAGACGGGGCATAATTTGGGCATTGACGCTTTAACACTTTGGGAGAAATGATTGTAATTTGTGTTAAATTGTACCCTGTCTCATGCATGAGACCGTCTCATATGAATTTTTGTCATTATTAGTTGATAATATGAGCTCTAATATTAGTTGATATAAGTTATAGTATTATTTTATATGAGCTATAGTATTATCTATAATATTAATTCACGTACTATAGTTGATTTGAGCAATAGTATTAATTACTATCTTTATTTGGGCAACCATATTGTATAAAACCACATACATACTGTTAGTTGATAATATGCGCTATAGTATTAAGTGATATGAACTATAGTATTAATTGATATAAACTATAATATTATTTGAAATGAGTTATAGACTTATAGTATAATCTATAGTGTTAATTCACATATTATATAATATTAGTTGATTTGAACAATAGTAGCTATAGTATTAAGTCATATGAGTTATAGTATTAATTGATATAAGTTATAGTATTATTTGAAATGAGTTATAAACTTATAGTATTATCTATAGTATATTAGCACACATTATATAATATTAGTTGATTTGAACAATAGTATTAGTTACTATCTTTATTTGGGTAACCATAGATATACTATTAGTATAATTTGTATTAGTTGAATTAGGAAGGAAAAAATAATAATAAGACTAAAATGAATTTAAACTGGAAAAAAATAAAAATTTGAATACAATACATAAATTAATAAAATTAAATGAGTTTTTAAATTTGAATACAATACATATATTAGTAAAATTAAATTATTATTTTTTTTAATTATTGTTTACTCCCTCCGTCCCAGAAGACTTAGCACACTTTTTTTTTTGGTCTGTCCTATAAGACTTTGCACACCAAAAAATGAACACACTCTTCTCAACTTATAACCTTATAACACACACCTATTACCCCCCATACACACTTACTACCCCCCATAAAACAATTTTTCTTAATCTCTGTGCTGAAAAGTTGGCGCAGAGTGTTCCAGGACGGAGGGAGTATATTAGGTGAATTAAAAAAATATATTTTAAAATAAAACTAAAGTGAATTTAAATCAATTTAGTGGCACAAAAAGTGTAGAGTAGAAAAAACATTAGCAGGTTTCGAACATGCCACCCATATGTAGGGTGTGTTTTAAAACACTTAAAACAACTTTCAGAAGCACTTATTTTTAAAAGTTGTGAGAGAGAACTTTGAAAATAAATACTTTTGAAAATTGTTTTAAATGTTTCAAAACACACCAGTAAGGTACCAAAGAAGCAGGCCACGCCACTAATACATGTGTGAAGGTTCCCATATGCATACTACTTTAAAAACGTTGTGGGTCATGGCTTCACCCATATTCAGTAATATGAACAGTGGTGCATGGTGCACCACTTTCACATAAAACCTGCTCCAAATAATTAGCACGTACGCGGGATTTAAAATAATTTTTTTATTAATTGTAATTGAAATATTATAAATATTTAATTTAATTACAGGTATAATTTTATATTTGTGAATATTTTTATTTATTTATTATTCTAAATTACTTCCTCCCATTAAAATTTAATGTCATACTTTTTTCAGTCTTATATATTATTTATATAATACATGTCATTTTAACATTTTTAACCATCATTATCTCATATATACCCCTAATGATTACTTTTTATGGTTATTAAAATTTTTTATTTTATTATAAATATGTTGTGTGAACAATTTTTCCAACCAATAGTATTTGTTGTTGTAAATATTTAATTATAAAAAATTAAGGTTAATGTTGGCATAAAAAAATTAAATGATCATGAAAATTAATTATTATAGGTATATATGATATAATGAGGGGAGAAAATATCAGAACGACATTTATTATATAAATATTTTAAAAGATTAAAAAGACATTAAGAAAAATGAAATGGAGTAATTTAGAATAAGAAATGAATGAAAATATGCACATATAATATTAGAAAAAAAATTACATTTATAATTGAATTAATCAAACTAATTAAATATTTAAAGTATTTAATTTAAATTTAATGATATAAATATTATTTTCAATCTCCTATCGACATAGTATGTCGGGTTACATGCTAATAATATTTAAAAAGAATAAGAGAGTATAAATTTATAAATTATGGAGATGAAGTATTTTAAATATAACAACAACATAAATAGAGAGTGATTCATAATTAATAGATAAAATGGAAGGTAGATATCAAAATTAAATAATGAATGACTTAAATTAAAAAATTAAAAAATTAATAATAATACTATAAATAACTTCTCAAGTGATTCATGGTTCACCCGGCCCGAATAAATCATAATTTAAAGTTCATTATTTAGTGTTTAGGGTGTAGATGGTTGATTTAGGACAATTTTATAGATTTTCATACATGAAAATTTAAATAGACATACTCTAATCAATATACTCCTCATACCTGAAAATTATTAAATCATCAGAACTGGTCACAAACTAGCAGATTTAATTTTGAAGTGCTTGAATAAGGTACAACCAAGGTTGTACACACACACATAACACAATCGCAGTAGAAAATCCAAAAGCATGCAAATTTTCACTAGGAACACACATTTTTATCCAGGGTTGTATTATTCAAATTCTATAAAGCTATGCAGAAATCACAAAAAACCAACACAAGATGGAGTTATCATGTGCAGGAGAAAGTAACTTATGGTTGCCCACAAGCCTACAAAACACGGAAAATGTGACCACAGCAACATTAACTTTCCATGGATCACAAGAACCATACTATCTTTCGTTAGAAACACAAGAAACCAAATGATAATAGACGAATTGGTAGTACAGAAGGAGAAGAAGAAAATCGAATTGCATACCCAGCCGAACCATCCTCTGTTTCAATAGGCCTTTTCCTTTTTTTGTTTGTTTGGCAACTTAGCATGGACCAAATTAACATCCTCAAGCTCGCCAAAGCTGCTTTCCAGGTTCAATCACTCTTCCAAAAGCATTGCCCTTCCCTCTTTCAATACAGGGGCAGAAGTTCTGAAATAGCTAAGGGCTCTTTCAAAAACAGCTGAGGAACAAAGAAAAGTACAAGTTTTAATTAACATCTATACAAACTAGCAATGATATCAGCCAGTACAAGTAAGAATATAAAGAAAAAATAAGTGACTTGCCTCTGGCACGCTGAAGGCATTCTCTCTTGTCTTCATGATGACATTCAGGCAAGTCTGACTCCTGAAATGCCTCAAACGTGGCATAACTGATCCACACCTTCAAGTGTTTCGTACGGTTCAAAAGCCTCTCATAAAGTGCTCTAGTTCTTTCATATTCAGATTCAGATATTTCAAAGTCAATATATGCCTGACATCAAGTAGAAAGAAGATCAATATGCATTTATTCTGTAGAATTAGAGCAGGAGAGACTGTAAAGAGAACAACTCAGTTCTTACATAAAACTAAAACACCACTGGCAAAAGGTGAAACTCAAATATGAATATAGAAATAGGTTTGAGTAATTAAAAAATGTGGATTGACATTTAAACATGAGGTTTGGCCATACATAAGTTATGCAGATGCAGAAGAAGTTGAAACAAATCCTTTTCCAGCATATATTCATTGTAACAAAGTTTGAAACTATATGTCCCAATTAGAAAGCACAAATTGCATATGTAAGATAACATCCTCATAGAGGCCAACCAATAGGCGGGCAGACTCTAAAAACAACTGTAGAGTGAGCAGCATAAATGCAAATAAAATTGAACATATTTATTATTTGCAAGATACAGTGACAATGTACCTTCCATAATAGCTCTGGCATGTCTAGTGCAGGTTGGTCAATTGCAAGCTCAAAGAGAGCTCTGGCTCATTCAGTTTCTGCCAAGGACTTCTCCAACTCCGCATATTTGCTCCATGTGTAACAGTTCTCAGGTGACCACTCCAAATACTTCTGATACAGCTTTCTGCATCGTTCTATATTACCAAGCCGCAGCTCCATCTCAATGTACTTCTTAAATATCTGTTTATGACATTATAAATTTAGAACACAATACATGAAAATATAAATATAAGAACCAAATAAAGAAACAAAGTATTTGTGGAAAAATATACCTTATCTTTGGGAGCCATGCCAATGGCTGACCCTAAAATTCGACGGGCTCGATCAATGTTTAATTGACGTATTTCAAACTGTGCAGCCATTAGCCAAATCTTTGCAAAAGAAAACTTTTCATGAGGAATCATCTTCAGGCACTAGCTGCTCAATTTCAAAGTATATCAGCACAGCGCAGTTCAAATCAGCTCATACGGAAAAGTGTAGTAAAAAATTGATACAATCAAGCACAAAAGGATGCGCTCCGAGACAAAATAAAAACTAGGGGAGTTTAGAAGGTATATCAACAAAATAATAAGACTCCGCTGCATGTATGAAGTAGAAAGTTACTTATCGAATGTGAATCTCATAACCCAGTGTCAATACACTAGGAACCTCGTGGCAGAACAAAATTTGACAATAACCAAGGACACATAGAAAAAATTCCTATTAGATTAGAAGTGGTAACACTCATTATCAGATTAACTCATTTCCTAGATGCTATTACCATTATTCATGAAAAAAACTGCACAAGCATAATAATAATTAATAACTGAGTATCTTACTTGTAAACATATCTTGTTCGGTCCACATCCTGGGCATCAAGCTCCTCGTACAACACATAATTAATCCTGATAATGAAACAAATTCAACCAGTCAGCAGCAATATATATATAAGTGTGAGAGTGATAGTGTGTGTGTGAAATAAATCTCAAGTAAATCTCCGCAGATACCAAATACAGCATTATCACATAAAGAGTAAAGCATTGAGCTTACCACAAGTATATATACTGCTCCCAGTATCGCTTCTCCTGAGCAGGAGGAGTATTTGCTATTGCCCTCTCATAGACATCCTCAATCCATTGTCTATCCCCACAACTCTCATCTAGCCGAGTGTAATCAAACCACATGTCGTAATTAAATGGGTTCTTCCTCACCTGATCCTCATACTGAAACCTCCTCTTTCCAACAATAACATCTTCAATTCCTTCCCTATCACCATATTGCTTCTCAAATGCAACAAAATTCTTGTATAGCTCCTCTGCCCTCCTCTTTGGAATATGATCCAATGCATATTTATATATACATCTTGCTCTTTCTGTCTCCTTGCATTTCTCTTCAAATTATGCAAAAGCCGCAAATAACTCCTCTGCCTCCTTGTTGTCTCTCAACTTATTTACAGCCCTCTCATAACAATTCCTAGCACGTGCTATATCTCCATTTTTCATCTCGAATTTGGCAAATCTAATCCATGCACTAACCTTCGGGTGACATTCAACAAATCGTTCAAAAATCTCTCGCCCTTTCAACCTCAGTACACCTCAACTCAAACTTTATATACGAAAGCCATCCTTGCTGATCAGGTATCAACTTCATCTAGCACTCGAAAATTTGCCTTGAGCCAGCTACATTGCCCAACATTTCTTCCATGTGAATATACTTGTACCATAATTGATCCACTCTAGGCAACAATTGTGTTGCCCTAACCCATACATTCCTAGCATGATTAATAAACTTATTCTTCAACTCGAAATCAGCATACTTCAGCCACAATGTATGGTCCCTGTAATCTACCTCGAGTGCGAGCTCCCATACTGACCTCGCACGAGCGAAATCCTTCTGAGATTCTTCCCACTTCGCATACTTCACCCAAACACTTTTATTCCACCGGACCCTCCGGATTAAATCTTCAAATTCTTTGAGTTTCCAGAGACGATAATCTCCAAGCTCGATAGAGTCGGTTATTTTCTGCTTGGGAGGCCGGACTTCTGCTTCTTGGCATTCTCGACCTTCACGGAGAATTTGCTCGGCGGTGATCTGAATTTGAGAGGGAGTTTTGTTCTTGACCCTGGTGGGTCGGGACAGCTTGACCTCTGTTTCTTTCCTCGTTAGATAACCCAGATTTGGGACCGCTTCTCTCGCGATAGTCATGGCTGCAAATATCTTCACTCTGCAACGCATCTATTTATATTTTATTATATACGAAACATATAAAACATATAGAAACAACAACTCAAATACCATCATTAATCCAATACATTAATCATAATAGGAAATTCAATCCAATCTAAAACAAGTCACATTGTCAATTTAAGTCATTACATAAACAAATTAACTTCTATCATCATCACCATTAACAGAAATTTAATATGCCATTTACAGAAGTCCTAAAAAATCAGAAAAGTAATAGATAATTAGAAAATACAAAAACCCTAGAAAATTTTCCAAAACCAATTACAAAGATATTAACATACCTGATGCGTATACAGCTAATTGAAGCTTCCTCGGAAAGTCTGAAAGGCGTCGTGCCACCGCCGCGCCGAAGTCGAAAGTGATGGCTGCGTGAGAAGGCACGAAGGACGCAGAAGCAGAACTGATATTATGATGTGTTCTCTCTTTCAGATTTTTAAGTTTTAGAATGGTAAAATTACAGTTAGAGACGAGTTTTTGGTTACACTAACTATTACATACACTTGCTTTTTATAATTACATTAAGATACAAACTATATAGGGTGAAAGACACAAATCCCCTTAATTGAATCCCCAAAGCTCAGCTCCCCCCATCCTCGGTTTTCCAAGCCGTCGTAAACTCTGCAGAAGTTTTGTCATCATCAGATTGTTCCGCCGTGTACTGTTCATCCGAATTTGAATTTCAAATTATATGGTACATCATCTATTGCATGGGTTCATTTGTTGAAGGAAATATTAGGTATACCCACATAAACGAGTTTCTGGTGGGTTTTGAAAATCAATTCTGGAAAATTCTTCCAAAATTTTTACAGATTGGGGACGAAATCAGATATAAGTCGATCACTGTGTATTTTGGGTTCCTTGTGTTCTTCCTATTGGGGAGAAATTTTCCCAATTTCTTACGTCATTTGTCAAATTTCTTGAATCCTTTTGAGCAAAATTCGAGCTGATGAACTCGACAATCATCATTAGCGTGAAACACGGTGATCGGTGCAAGCTAATATCACTACAAGTTATTTCATCCTTCATCGATTTCAAAAATCAGGTATGCGTCTTTTTGGCCAGAATTTCTTAGTCAATTTGATTACTGGTATTTTACCCAAAGTGTATTAAGGACAATTTAGAAGGTGATTTTTGTAGTTACATGTAGTCAAGTGGCTCTGATTCTGTTAGTCAAGCTGATTACTGGTATTTGCGTTTTTAATCCTTCTATTGGTGTTTTTTCTGGAGTGTTAATTAGGTATGCGTTTGTTGGCCCGAATTTCTTTCAAGGGAGCTCTCATTTTCTGCATCTGTGGGTAGCAATGTTGTGAATTACAGTGTAAGAATATAATTGGGGTTCAATTTTGTGCAAATGGTGTGGCAATTTCTGGTGGTGTATGTAGCAATGTTGGAGTGCAGGGGTCAAATGAGATTAGTTTGCAAGATAGTGAAGTCGTCGATTCTGATTTGGATGATGATGATGGGGCAGTTGGTGGTTGTTTAGGAAGTGATTCTCTAATAGGAATTAGACCATCTTTTGATGTTTGTCCATCTGTTTCAAAGAGGCAGAAACTTTTTGATGATTGGGCACATTTACTGGATGGTGGTGTTGGGCAGATTTTTAGGGGTGGTGTTGTAGAATTTAGAAAGGCTCTAATTAAGTATTCTACCAAGATGGGATTCGACTTTATATACAAAAGGAACGATGCCAAGTATGTAACTGCGATATGTGGTGAGGATTCGATTGATGGCAAAAGATGCAATTGGTTGATAAAGGCAAAGATTCAGTCCGGGTCTAACTACTTTATCATTTCAGAAGCAAACATGTCTCACGAATGTGTTAGACAGCTTGTAAACAAGAAGAACAATAGACGTTTCGGGTCTAAAATTATGTGTGACCTGGATTCACAGAATGTGAAGAACAATCCTAACCTTGGCGGTGTGCATGTTGTGAACATATTGAAAGATGGGTATGGTTTAGATATTCCATACCATAAAGGATATCGTTCTGCTGAGGCTGCTAGGAGTGCAGTTTTTGGGAAATTCAATGAATCATATGACGACCTTAGATGGTACTGTGAAGCTATTGTAATAAAAAATCCTGGGAGTGTCGTTAGCTTAGAAGTGAATGATAGCACACATCGATTTGAACGTGTGTTTGTGGCATATAAAGCATGTATTGATGGATTTTTGAATTGTCGTCCGATGTTGTTCGTTGACAGAACATTCATGAAGGGACGTGCAAAGGGTACCATTCTAATAGCTACCGCAAAAGATAGGAATAACGGTAATTACATTTTTTCAAATTACAGTTAGAATGTTTGCTTTTTGATCATCCTCATACATTTTTTTGGTGTTTGCAATATGTGATCCATAATAATATGTTCGTATGTTAGTTCATGAATCTTGTTGCTGATATTCCTTGTATATTCCTTGTATTTGTCTGAACCCAAAAAACCCATGAATCAAACAATTGTTTTTGTTGATCTCTTGATTTTTGTTTAAATTTTTAATCTTATGCAAACTGTTTTCAAATAATTGTTCATTAAAAATCAGCAGTATAGTTCCTATAAAATCAGCAGATGGTTTAATTCCTATAAAATCAACAGTATAGTTACATCCAAATTTTGCTTTTTTGGCTATATGTTGATCTGATTTTTTGTGAATCTAATGTTTGGTATTGCTATTTTTGTTATAGGGTTATTTCCGGTTGCATTTGCAGTAGTGTCCGCTGAGAATATATCAAATTGGGAATGGTTTCTAAGAAAGATCAGGGATCACGTGAAGCATGATAGGAAGATTTTCTACGTGTCGGATCGCAATTGTGGTCTAATGACGGCGTTCAACAATGTTTTTGAAAAACCAGTTCATTTTTTTTGTTTATACCACTTGGTGACTAATCTAAAAGGACGTTTCAAGAGTGGTTGGAGCAAGGATAAGAAAGAAGCAATGGTTGAACATTTCAAACAATGTGCATATGCTCCAAACAAGCGAATTTTTGAAGAGAAGATAGCCATGTTCAAGGAAGTGGGTGGTAAGGTTGCTGAAGAGTGGCTTGAGGATCTACCTGTTGAAAAATGGGTTGTTACTTTCACTATCGAAATTTTGAGACATGGGGAGATGACTTCAAATGCTGCAAAGTTCTTTAATAAATGGATTTTAGAAGTTCGGTCAATGCCAATCACCATCATGATGGATGTAATTCGGAAAAAAATAGCGAACTGGTTTGATCAGAGAAGAAAGAAATCTGAACGTTGGGTGGGTGCCTTAGTACCAAGGCAGGAAAAGAGGTGGAATTTTCTCTCTGATTTTGGAAGTAGATGGAATGTTGCTGAGTGTTCGTTGGGGGGTTTTTGAAGTTTCATCAAATACAATCACTGAAGTTGATCTTTCAAAAAGAGAGTGTTCTTGCTATCAATGGCAAGTCACTGGTTTCCCATGTGCCCACGCCATTGCAGTCATACGTAAGACGTCTAACTCATGTTTCAACTATGTGGAGGAGTGTTTCCTATCAAAACACTACTCCAGATGCTATGAGGGTGACATTAATACAATCCCGGATGCCATGAGACATGAAATTTCACCGGTGATTAAGCACAAGATTCTGCCCCCCAAACTAAATCGTAAACCTGGACGTCCCAAAGGCAAAAGAAAACCATCAGTTGGTGAGGGTAAAACCAAGAGGAAGAAAAATATTTTCTGTAGTGAGTGTTTTACATGGGGGTAGCACGATGGATTCACTTGTGGTGTTGCTGTTGAGGAAGATGCATACACGGAACCACCATTAGACGAGGATGCAAACATTCAACCACTACTAGGTGAAGCTGCATAGTTGTGAGCAGTGTGGTAAGTTTTATTCTATTTATGTTTTTGCAATAATTTGGTAAATAGCTTGGTCATTTTAAAGAACTTATAAGTTTATATGATTGTGGTTGTAGGACCAAAGTCAGAACCATTGATATATTTTTTGCTGCATGGTTGAAAAGCCAACAATGAAGGTCACAAGCAGATGGTTTTGTGCAATTGGAGGTATAAGAAGTTTATTATGTATTTTTGTATAGTTGATTATCGTAATCAACCTTCTTAAAACTGAATACTATGTGTAATTGGGTTAGTTTTATGATGGTTGATTAGGTTGTGGGTCATAAGCAGATGATTTTTTGAACAGTAAGTGATTATGTGATTCATCCTTAACATTTTTGTGCATGCTTGTTTTTTTTAGTGGTCTTTATAAAATCATGGATAGTGAAGCAAAAGGATATATTGATTTTGCAGATTTCATAGCATATAACACTAGATGACAGTTACAGATTTCATAGGTCATAACCACCTCATTAGTTGAAGTAATCTAGTAGATAATTAAAACATTGAATTGAAAAGGTTACATATTATAATCACAACACTTATTGTTATTAAATTTGCGATTAACAAAGTCGGCAGCTTGATTTCATATGAAGCGTTACTAGTTGATCGAGGTAATTCATCCATATTATTTAAGTGTGCACTCCTCGACGAAACCTCTCCATGCTCGTATGTAGAAGTTACCATATTTTGAGGTAGACACCAATGAGAGAATTCATCATTTTCACAATGATAGTAGAGCCTCCGGGGATTTGCTTCTGACGATGAAACTCTGATGGTTGTAGATCGGTGATGACATTTACGGCATGTCGATTTTCGGTATATTAAATATTGATCTGTGGATCTTGTTATTGTAATTTGGACATTAGGAAGAGTGTATGAATTTTGCTAGTTTGATGATTTCTGTTGTAAGTTTTCTGTGATGTAATGAAGTATTTATAGGCATTTGTCGCATGGTGATGTGTTCCATTTATAACGGTCATTTTTTTTCAAATGTACGTAACAATTATTTTTTGTGTGTGCAACGGTAATTTTGTGTGTGTGTCAGGTTAATATGGGCTTCATTTATGGACCCATCATTTACTGATATGTTATTAAACCATCTCCTAGTTAAATGTGTTATTACATAAGTTGGAACACAGGTGGCACGATGTGGAGGTATAAATGTGTAATGATTTGGCAGCCGTGTGTTTTGTGTTGGATCTTATTTATTATTTTGAAAAAAAATTTAACCCCAAAATAATTAATTGTGAACATAGCCTAAATTGAATTTACTTAGCCCAATTTTTTGGGGCCGAGTTTGGCCACACATGTTTTCTAACACTATTTATTGAAATTTAATTTATTGAATTATCCAACACTATTTATTTCATACATATATTTAAATATTAGGTCTGAAAATATTATTATACATACATTGATATTTTTTAGGCTTGTAGTGTAATTTATTTACCAGAGTGAAATTTTTAGGCTTAAAGTGTAATATTTTTAGCCAAAGTGAAAGTTTTACTCTTATAGTGTAATATTTTTAACCAAAGTGACATTTTTTAATATATACTGAAATTTTTTTAAACAAAGTGCAACAGTTAAACCTCTAGTGAGATTTTTCCCTTACCTCATGGATGTCCATTATAGTGCTTATAGGTCTATTGGACCTGAAAAAATCCGTCTTGGACCTATTGTGCCTGGATAATTCAGCACAATATTGGGCCTGGAAAATTTAGTCCAAAATTATGTCTTTCCAAAAAAAAACACACATATATGCCAGATACGCATATAATTCAAATGATTTTATTAGATTAAACCCCAAAATAATTAATTGTGAACATAGCCCAAATTGAATTTACTTAGCCCAATTTTTTGTGGCCGAGTTGGGCCACACATGTTTTCTAACACTATTTATTGAAATTTAATTTATTGAATTATCCAACACTATTTATTTCATACATATATTTAAATATTAGGTCTGAAAATATTATTATACATACATTGATTTTTTTTAGGCTTGTAGTGTAATTTATTTACCAGAGTGAAATTTTTAGGGTTAAAGTGTAATATTTTTAACCAAAGTGACATTTTTTAATATATAGTGAAATTTTATTAAACAAAGTGCAACGGCTAAACCTCTAGTGAGATTTTTCCCTTACCTCATGGATGTCCATTATAGTGCTTATAGGCCTATTGGGCCTGAAAAAATCCGTCTTGGACCCATTGTGCCTGGATAATTCAACACAATATTGGGCCTGGAAAATTTAGTCCAAAATTATGCCTTTCCAAAAAAAACACACACATATATGCCAGATGCGCATATAATTCAAATGATTTTGTTAGATTAAACCAGAGCAGATTTCACCATACACATATATAATCTGGAATTTCATATATATCTTATCAAGCATTCATGACCAAAATAGCTTGTTCTAACATATATACAAAAGGCTGATTATCACAACTACATTGTTTCATACATAAAATATTGCGTCCATAATTCAAAACAACAAACACATATTCCATTGTGTCCGAAAAATACCACATTACATATTACACATATATTACTGCAGTTTCCAAAAACAAAATGACACAATAAGCATAACACATATCTTTAATTCAAACTTCAATATTCAGGGGATCCAGAAACCATTCAGCCATCTTTTTTCGATATTGAGCAGAGATATCATGTTTGAACACTTTCAGATCACATGATCTATTGAGGATAAAATTTTCAAGATGGTAGCAAACGATTACCCCACAATCAACAGAGTCAGCAACTTGTTGAACATATTTCATTTGTAGAGGTTGATCTGTTTTTGTTTTTAAGATAACGTGGTCAGGTTTCGTTGTTTTCATTATCATCCGCATCTTGTTCCCAACGTAGTCAACCTGTCAAATAAAATTCCCATAAAAAAAAGAGATTGTTCACACTATTTTTATAACTCAAGAAAAACAGATGCAATTGACATAAAAAGAAAAAGAACTTACAAGAATTTGCGACATGTCCAAGTGTATATCATTCTCTCCTTTCCGTCCTGGACCCATGGAATTATAGAACCTCCATTTACCATAACTCAAGTCAAGTCAAGAGATATAAGAGTCCAATGATTCAAGCTGACATATGGTTTTTGCTTTAAATCTCGGGTCAATAAAGGAAAAAGTAGTATATCAGAGGTTTCTACTCTTGAAAGACGATCATCAACAAAACAACGCAAATTCTCTCCCACAACCCTCTTATGGCATACAATGAGCTCCTACAAAAAAACATACATAAAATGTATAAATATACCATAAAATACAGCAACAAGTTATGCATTACCCACAAAAAATCAACACAAATTTATTAGTTTTTACCCAACATGATGATGAGAACATGACGATTCGACTTGCTCCTTCATGATGCTTGTACATATTGACCAACAATTCTGACCACGAATCGATAACCTATTTTTACAGACCAAAGTCAGAAAAAAAATAACCAGATGGGAATTTTTAGTGTATAATTCTGCAAACACAAAGGTGTTTTACCCCATTTGAAAGACACTCGTTGTGAAGTATAGCAAGAATGTCTTTGACGCAAACTCTTGAAAGAGACTGCTTACCTTTCCAAGTAAGCTGCCTGTGTATAGATAGCAAAAGTAAATGTTAAAAAAACTAGTATTAGGAAGTAATGTAGTGTAAAACAAATTTAAATCTTACTCCTATTTGCCTTCATTCCATCTCTCTT
Organism: Stenogyne calaminthoides; assembly: GCA_037126765.1. Classification (NCBI taxonomy): domain Eukaryota; kingdom Viridiplantae; phylum Streptophyta; class Magnoliopsida; order Lamiales; family Lamiaceae; genus Stenogyne; species Stenogyne calaminthoides. The sequence goes on from JBBCBC010000004.1 coordinate 46,232,339, forward strand.
CAATTACACTCTTGATATAAGGACTTGTTAGTTGAACATCATGAATAGATTCGTTCCATCGGAAACCTACCCTACGGGAAGCACCCTCATGAATCACAACAAGGTCCTTTGTTGGCATCTGTGGGGTTATTTCAACCCTTTTTCTATCATCTTTGACAGTCCTTTCTTTAACTCGTTTCACCAGTGTACTTGGTTCACAAACACGCTTCTTCCTCACATTATTATTTTCTGGTGTTTTCTCATCACTTACATTGAATGCATCAATTGTCTCAAAAGTTCTCAACGTATCTGAAAGATCAGCATTCTCAGCTAAAAGCTTCTCATTTTGTCGGGTTACCATGTGCAATTTTGCAGCTGTATCAAGACGTTCAATCGTTTCTTGATCTTCATAGAGTTGCGTTGTCGATGGTAACAATTTGGATTTCATTTGGTCTACTTCGGAACGAAGAAACCCAATGTAGTCATCCCTTTTCCAAATCTCAGAAGCATGCAAAGAATTGATCCTAAGCTTGTCCTCAACCATCTACTTCTTAACACGTACCATGTCACTCTCTTTATCAGCATACTTTTTTTTGAACCCATCCAAATCTTCATTCAGCTTCTTGTTCTCATCCTTCAGAGATTGCAAAACAGATGTGATATCATCTTCAACTTGAGATAGAACCTCAGATTTTTTTAAAATATCAGCCCCCAATTCCACATTTTTCACCACAGGTTGCGATATATTCAAGTTGAATGATGGGCAATCACTCTTGTACAAACTGTCTTTCCCCAACACAGAATCAGTCTTAGACGTCTCTACAACAGTACATGTTCAAAGTTGAAACATAAGGGTCCCAAAAAATTAAATGATCTGCATAAAAAATATATGTTTAACAGTACTTGTACAGTGAACAGTTCCTTGTTCACCTAATGCACTCTCGTGCACATCAGTGGTTTTTAAGTACGGTAGATGTCGATGGTGCATCTTTTGAGGTATCAGGCTGCTCAGGGTCATCTCTTGTGGTTAAAGGTTGCTCGGGTTCATCTCTTGTTTCTAAAGGCTACACAGGATCATCTTTTGGGCTACAAGGCCGATCAGGATTATACTTAGTAGTCGCAGGCCTCTCACTATAGTCATTTGTCCCAAAAGTTCCCAAATTGACAGTAGGATCTACATCATCATCACTACATAAGACATTTGTGTAATGGTGACCCATTGATCTGCGAGGTGTATCAGTATCATCTAAATCTGAGCCTGGTGCATTCTTGTAATTTTTAGCAACCTTATTCCAAAATTCAAGCATAATACGTATTATATCTTTCTCAGAGCTGGTTGCTTTCAAGAACAATCTGTTAATCTGCAGATTAATAAAGTTTATAATGAAATAGACAGAAAAACCAGTTAATGGGAGAAAAATGGGTGTAATAATCTGCAGATTAATAGAGGTTCTTACATATTTGGGCTTTAGTTTTAAAAGATCAAGCTTATGAATCCGCTGATTCAATTCTGTCAAATCCCACTTCAAGAAACGTGGAAAAGCCATTTCATTGATAGGATCAATTAATTTTGTGTGTTCACACAACCAAAACTACATAAAGGTATAATATAGATGTTATTAAGTCCATTTTTAATGTTATGATATATAGTATTAAGCCAACATATACTAAAATAGTACCAAAAAAAAAAAAACAAAGTAGCATTACCGGTAATAGAATAGCACAGCCACCTACTTTCAAATTGTTGATTGTCTTAATCTTGCTGATCAGTGTATCAACCACCAGTTTGCACCAGTCATAATTGCAAACACCATCCAAATCTTCTAAATGAACTATCATATGCCATGGGACTGATGTATTTTGGCACGGTGTCAACAATGATGTCAACATATAAAGGTGTGTTAATCTAGCTACATCCTCCACACTGCAATCATCTATCAAACTAATCATCTCCTTTAACTTTGAATGAACATTATTCTTGTATAGAACATACCCACCATTTGTGTCACTCAACTCTTTCGCAAAACACCTATTAACCCAATCTGGTAATCATAGTCAGTATCCCTAAGTGGAATTGCCTTCCCACCACCACTCACACCTAGGATTAAATGCACATCTATCGACGTTAAAGTCAGCTTCTCATCTCCAATCAGAAAACTTTCAGTACGCATATCAAATGTCATTAGAACTCAGTATATCCTCCTCATATTTGTGACATCTAGTCTTCAACTTATTAAAATCAGCCTTTAAAAGTGCATCAATTAACAGCCATAAAGGAGTCCTTTTTAACTCAGTTTTATGTTTTTCAGTGAAATGAAGATACTTCAATTCTCGAGCAGTTGTTTGTAAGTTAGCCTTGTAGTTTATACAGTAATCATCAAATTTCACACCACCTAAACAGTGAAACAAAAGAATAGCATCAGATTTAATGACTTTTATAAGTATATTCAGATCTGCATAAAAAATGTATAACATATCTAACCAAAACGGTTCTTCGGTTTTAATACTTCATCACAATCACTGTACTCTGAGGTTGATGCATAAAGCAATTCATCTAATGGACCCTTCAACCTATTACTACCTGATAACCATACAACATATAAATCTTCTATTATTATACTAATTTAAAATTTATAAACAAAAAATAATTACAAAAGAGTTTACCTCTCTTTGAATCAGTCTTCCTCTTCTTCTTTTTCCTTCTAGTCTCATCTCTTTGCCTTGTATAAGCTTGAGTGTCTGTATAAAGTTTAAACAATTCTTATAAAACCAAATTTTAAAACAAAACCATACTATACAATGATAAAAGCACAAAAAACACCTGATTCAGTCGAAGTCGAATAGGTTTCTGTCCTTTTCCCTATCATAAATAGGAGTGTATATAAATTGCATTATAAAATAGAACAAATTACATGTAACAAGTTATATACTCTTTATCAGCTGCCCAAAGGTTAAAAACCAAACATATTCCCTTCATACATTTCTGTTGATTCTTCTTTCTACCATTAGAAGATCCTAAAATATAGTACCAATGAAAATCATAACTAATGCATCAATATAACAGTACAAACTATATAGAAACACAAAAGTACAATCACAAACACTATAGTACCATAAATAAGTCAAAAGTGCAAAAAAATGTTCGTCAGTATCAAAATAAAAACAAAAGTACAATGTGTATACTTGTACCTTCATAGCTTTTTCTCCTTGTTCCATCATGCTTTCTCTTCACGACATGTTCCTCTTTCTCATCATCCGAAGGACTATCATAATACCTCCTGAGCTTCATACCTTTACCCATTTAAGAGCCTCCACGCAAATTCCAAATGAGTTGTTCCTACGTTTTACAAGAAAAATCATGTGACTAGAAATGATCTATATAACTACAAAAACTTGACAAACACCACATACAAACTTACAAAACCCAAAATTGAAACTGGAATGAAAATGTATAACTACATAAATTTTGAAAACCTAAATTACGAATACGGACTAGAAATATTCACAAATATATATATTTAAATAGTAATTTCACCCAAATCTTTCTGATAAAAACAAATTTTACAAGAAATAACCACTTGTAACAAAAAGAATCGTAGTATTTACAAGTTTGTTGTGATTGAAAATACCTGGGCTGAAGCAATTTTGAAGATTTCAGCAGAAATTTTCCTTTTTTCTTCGCATTTGTTTTCGGTATGAGAGAATTCGAAATTTTTTGTATAATAAAATGAGGTTTCAGACAAGCTACAATAATACATTGGGAAATATACATTGGAAATCTACAATCTTTGCCTCGGTTCCGCCGAAAAATATTATTAAATGTAATATAACTGTTCATTCTGTAAAGCAACCGTCAAATCAGTGCAGGTTATTAAGGCAAGGGAAATTGAGGGTATTAAGGACAATTTAGAAGCTGATTTTGTAGTTACATGTAATTTGGAAAAAACCGTGTACTAAAATGCTTTTTATCTTAACACTTTGTACCCTAATGTTTTTCACCCATTCATTTATAGATATTTTAAATCATAAGAAATTGCAAAAATACCCCAGAAAAAAATTAGTTTACAAAACTAACCCCCTTATGCACTCGAATCGGAGTGTCTCACTTACAAGTCCAAAGTCTAACCCCCTATTACTCTTAAGTCCATGATATGATATAATTACTTAGATTCAATTACTTAGGCCCCGTTTGGTTTCCCAGATAAGAGGTGATAGACCCAATTATCATCCTTAATCCAGTGTTTGGTTAAACGGACTGAGGCCCATGATTTCCGCCCAGCCCGTTATGCAAAAACTATTTAATCATCCAACTAGATGATAATTGGTCCACGGTCTAGGGGTGAGATAACAAATCCCCGTCTTTTTGGCTGAATAATTGGTAAGGGAAATTACCATTTTGTCCTCATGTTTTTTTTGTTTTGGACCTAATTGTCATTATCCTGAACACATATTACGTAACTGCCACTATATATACATATGTTTTAGATTAATTACATTTTCTGTCACTCCCAACAATTGCTTCGCGGTTGAGACGACTTTGCTTCGTCTTCATCACTATTTGAACCCGCATAGGTATTTTGAATGGGAAATCGAACGAGCAAGGTATGAAACTAACACCGTCGTCTATGTTTATCTGATGATCTTTAGCTATTTTGTTCAAATAAGAAACTCGTCGTTACGCATACCACAAATATTGGGTTTTTTTTTTAGAAATTAGGGTTTCTTTTGGTGCGATTTCATAGCTGTGATGGCATTGTGTTGTTTAGATTTTGACATTTGTGTCTTTTTCTGAGTTTCAATTATGCTAAATTTTGGGACAGATTCATATCTGTAATAGCAGAATTTGGGGTACATTAGTTTTAATCATGTTTTTTGTTTCTTCGAATTGTAAAATAGTGACAGATACAAAATTTTGCAAGTTTGTGTTGTTCAATTGATATTTGTTTTGCATTGTGGATAGTGAGTTACAGATATTTGGGAAAGACATTTTCAACCCATGTAAATTACACATTTGATGGCAGTGTTTTTAACTAGTAACTTTAGCATTTTGTAGTGCCTTGCAGGAGTTCATGCAAAATTGGCATCAGAACAAGTGTAAGTCTCCCCAACAATTTTGTCCGGAGCCTTGATTTTATGCTTTCTAATATATCTGAATTTGTTTTGAACTCAAGTAATGAATATTAGGTTCTTGTTCTCATCTATCATAATTGTTAAATGCATTTTTTCTATTGTGCTTTAGATACTGATACCCAAGTTTAATACATGTTTTGTTGTTACATTATCAAGTGAATAAGTTTAACAATGCCATTGGAAAATACAGAACTTCTAGCATATAGATTTCCCACAATTCAAACCTGTAATCTGCAACCAGTCTATGGCTGACATTGGTGTTCAAAAAGTATTCTGATATAGATCAACTTTAGATATGCATGTATGTATTCTAACATTGAATCTGACTTTTCACATCATGTAAGGAATCTAATATGTACATGAAAGTGACCAATCAAAATTTTTTGAACAATGTATATTATAACTTATTCATTTTTTATAAAATAGATGGAACTATTTGGTAGTAAATTTTCTCTATGTTGACCTATAAAATACTAGTTCAGTTTGTTGTTATCACACCCATCTATCCCATCTACTCCCCTATCCCCTTGTTTCTAGAGAATGACCAACCCCTCCTCATTTTCCCAAGATCGTATTTTTTATGGCAAAACATGGACCAAAGATGTAACTATTTATCTTGTTGATCAACTAATATATGAGAAAGATAATGAGAATTGGGACTGGGATGCCCAAAACTTGGAGGCCATTGCAAATGCTAGAGAACGTATCAATGCTTTCTTCGATCTTAATTTCAACCTGACAATGGTTCATCACCGCGTTCGGTGGTTGAAAAACAGGTTAGCTAGCTTTAAACATGTAATAAACCACACGGGTGTTTATTGGGATGATGATAACAACATTGTTCATGCATCAGCTGCTATGTGGGAACATCTTAAACATGTACGTATTGGAACAATATACAGTTTATATATTTTTTCATCTTAATTGCCTTTATAATTAGATGTCTTTTTCCTAACAACATGTATCTCGTTTTGCTAGCACAATACTCTTGCTAAGGCTTACATGCATCAAGGTGAACCACTCTATGATAAATTGAACATGTTATTTAGCCCTCCTACAAATCATCATGACATAGTGGAAATTGATGAAGCAAACGATGTTGCACCACCCGCACCCGAGGTTCCACCACCCGTAACCGAAGTCTTATCTAGTGTCACGTCACCCGCACCCATCTGACGCGCAAACATATTGAACCCTGTCACTTTGAACTTCTATGATGAGGACAGTGATGGCTCCACGTGTACTTGAAGTTGTACGTCTTCGATTTCATACACATTTTCTTTAATCTACCTCCACTTGGTCACCTTTGTCGGCATTTAGCTTGTGTTTGAGCAATATGTTTCATTGTATGGGGATTAATCTATTTTTTCCATCCATATTTGTTGTTGTGTACTGATTTGAATTATGATGATGTAGTACGTTTAGTATTGTGTGTTTACTCATTGATGTAGTGCGATCATGTTGTGTTCAATGGTCCATGTAAAATAGTACGTTTGAATTTGAATTTTAATCTGTATTATGCAATTCATATGTTGCTTGCCCACTGGTTTAAAAAAAAATTCTATTGTCATCATACAAATATGTTTTTTAATATATGCATAAAAGAGTATACATGACCCATTTAAGTAGGCTGAACAATTTAGTCATATTTGGTAAATCAAATTTTTGGAACATGTTGTTTATATCTACGGTTCTGATGCACTTACATAGGGTGGAGGAAAACCTCATTTGCTTATATGGAACTCAATGGTGAGATATGAAAATTTCTCCTGATTTGTTATAATAACAACATTTTTATGAATTGATTGATATCTACAGCAAATGTCTTGATAGACCGAGTACACATGAGATTGATAAAAGGATTGACAAAAGCACTTGTCATGGATTACCTAAATTCATGACATAGAAACCATCCAAAATACCCTATTATTTAAACAAGGACAATGTTCATAATACAACTAAGTTATAATTTAAAGCAAAAAACTAGATAACCAAGTCTATTTCCCACTGACTATCCTTCTTGATAATAACTTTTGAAAACATCTTCATCTGAAACTTCAACACCATCTACAATGGCCGGATCAATGCTTTCAATATCCCCATGAGCAAACCTATGCAATTGCATCACATCGAACACGTGAAAGCATCGGAAATAATTCGTAAAACCCGTAGTCCTAAAATGGCCCATGTAGTGTGGTTTCTGTTTCACAAAATTTTAGAAAAAGTCTGATTATAAGATGCACATAATAATCATTTTACATATGAGAACATTTAACGTAATGTACCTTCCCCGGCCTCTTCCAATATTCTTCGTTCACCCTGGCTTCAAAATCATAAAAGTTATATTCCACACCCATCGTCTTGAAAGCAAATCGCTTGAACAACTGATACACGTAAGCAATTGACCGAATCTTCTCACGGATCCCCTCTTTTGTGATTTGTGGATCATCAGGGTCATCATATTCCCGTACCAAAGTGTTGATCATGTTCTCATATGCCACATCATCATCTATGATCCGTTCATTAACAACAACCACCAGCATGTACATAAAATCGCTTTCTACAGTAGGATCCCATCCATTGGTGAAGAAGTATGCATCCCCATCTTCCTTCTTCCATTCACTGTCCCTATAGGTCTTGTTTTGATCAGCCGCTTTCAACCATGGGAATCTCACCCGATGCTGTTAACAAGTATTTGTCCAATAGATCTCATAATTTCAAATAGTCAAACAAGAAGATATCATAGTAGCATAAACTGTTTAATAAAAATCATTAATCAAGCAATTGTTAGTGGAACCTTGCTCACCTTCAGATATGAGAAAACATTTGCAGACTTAAGATCAATCTCGACTAGTATTGTTTTGAGAACATCCTCGTCGATGTAAGATGCATACTACTCCAACTTACCTTTTTCAAGTAGATGATAACACTTTTCATACAGTCGGAATCCATATATTCTGAAATATGCATTTAGTTCAGTCTCCTGCAATGTGTACACGTTTCTATGTTAATACTACACAACTACAGTGAATACGTAAGAAGGCTCAATTAAATGGCTAATATACATGTTCATCAATTTTTTTTCCAGTACTTGGGACCAACATTCACCTGTTTCGTGTAAGGATTGTATTTAACACCATGCTTCATAAAGATGAACACCTTGAAGTGTCGATACAAATCAGTCAAATGTCGTAGTTTCCTCCAGATAATAACCACATTTGCCTTGTCGTGCAAAGTGAACGTCAAATACGAAGCGACATCCTTCATTAGTTTTTTAAAACTAGAGACACTATCAATAGAGATAATCTTAGTCATAAATTCCATTCCATCTACTAGTTCATCCTCTTCTCTTTTGAGCCAACTCATGTGTACTTTATGGATGAATGCATGAGTTACGATAGCCGTCTTTGGGTGTACAGGTGCCATGATTTATGTGACCAAATACGAAAATTAATGATAGACCCAACAATTTCTGAATATAAGTTTTATACAGATAATACACACAAAATAGTACACATGTATTTTACAATTCATAACATGGGCATCAAAAAAAATATATACAACACACTGTTTCCCAATTTAGATAAACAACAAAAATATGACGGAATTACTTAGACATTTTAGTATAAAACACACATATACACACATCCATGCCTGTTGCTTGGGACTCGGAAATTGACAAATCAAGTAAAATATCTAATAACGGCTCGAATTTCTTAGATTCCTTCTAACAGAAAACCCTTTTTTACAGGTAAGAACATCAAAATGGTTTATAACCTGGAATTTTACATGCATATTTGTACAGTTGGGTCTAAGCCAAAACCTCAATGGACGCATGTAAATAAATGAAAAAATCGACATCATATCTCAACCCCAAACACTGTTTTCAAGAATGGAACAATGGGTAACATAGAAAGAAAGTAAAACATAGCACATCTAGATAGAGGTGAAGAGGACATCACCCACCATCCGTGAATCCTTCATTGTTCGCCTCTATTGAAACCGATTCGGAAAGTGACCGTCCGTCTTCAATTGCAAATGAGAGAACTGAAGAGAAGTTTCTTGAAGAACTTAGCGCGGAAATCGAACAAAGAAGTGGGTAAGTGCTCCTATTCTTGTGTCATTATTTTATTATATTTTATTAGAAAGCTCGATTCCATGCGTGTTGTTTATTGGGATCCGGATTGGGCCATATTTTTTACTTGGGCTTGTGCTAGATTTTTTATTGTGGTATAATAATAAATTGCAAATGGACCCAATAATTTAGTCACATGCCGCGAGCATATTGTTGCGAGACCAGAGAGAAACGTGAAGAGTGGTGAGATGGGAACGAAAGGGGAGTTACAATCAGGGTTTCCTTTATCAGTGGAAATAGAGGTTCAGTATATATTTATCTGAATAAGGAAACTGAGGCTCAGGATCCACCTGAGCCAAACTATCTGAGTAAGGAAACTGAGGCTCAGGATCCACCTGAGCCAAACTATCTGAGTAAGGAAACTGAGGCTCAGGATCCACCTGAGCCAAATTATCTAAGCGAGGAAACTGAGGCTCAGGATACACCTGAGTCAAATTATCTGAATAATGAAACTGAGGCTCATGATCCATCTGAGCCAAATTATCTTAGTAGTTTATCTGAATGAGGAAGGGTTTGGGCTTCTCGCAAATGGGCCCAAACATTTAGAATAATCTGGAAGATCCATTATCTATTTTAGATTATGTTTTTAAAATATCTAAGGAATATCCACTGGTGTGTGGACCCCACTGTTAGTTACAAATACGGCCTCTGGCCGATGAATGAGAATATCATAAAATTTGCATCATTCTCTCTCTTCTAACTACCTCTCTTCCTATCTAATTTTCTCTCTCCCTATTTCTTCAAATCTTCATCTTCTTCTTCATCTTTCTACCAACAATTTATATTTTTGCAATATTATTCCAGAAAATCTAAAAAATACATTACAAACATCCCAGAAAATATAAAAAACGTAACATTTGGTATTCCAGAGCCAAGTTTTGATCATGGCCGAGGGAAAGCGCTCCAAGGATCTGCAAGAATCACACAGGAAGCTGGAATTATTAATTCAAACGGAAGCCATGAAGCTGGAAGCAGTAGAGGGGAAGCTAACAGACAATATGCAAGGTTTAACAACCAAGATGGAGGAGAAATTTGAGCTTATGACTAACACTTTGGCAGCTATGCAGTTACAACTGTTGAATATGGAAAAAGGCAAGGGTCACAATGAAGGGCCTTCTATTTTGGGGAGTCCTAGCTTTGGATCTGCAGAGAGGCCTAACTATGGACTTCTTTGGTGGAGGGCTTACCTTTGGAACTGCTGGTGGGGGATCATCCTATCAGTATCAGGAATCTCCAAGGAAGTTAACTGATGGTACTCAATTTCACAACCCAGTGCCTAAGATTGAATTCCCTAGGTTTGATGGCTCTAAACCTAGGTTATGGGTATTGAGATCTAATGGGTATTTTAAGCTTATGCCCAGTATGACTGATCAACAAAAAATAACTTTGGCTACTATCCATTTTGAGGGTAAAGAAAGACTATGGGTTCGAAATTTCAATCGAGAGAAATGTGGAATTAACTTGGGCACAATTTTTTGGTTATTCTCTCAACTAGATTTGAGGAGATTAAGGACTCTATAGTGATTTCTGAGTTTAACAAACTCAAACAAACTGGTAGCTATGAAGATTATGTTGATAAGTATGAGGAGTTTGAAAAGCTTGTATCTTTGGTAGTTCTTGGGGATGTATTCTCGTAAACCTACTTTGTGGCAAGTTTCATTGGAGGACTTAATGAAGAGCTACAAGCAACAATAATAAATGTTTGAACTACCCACACTTCAACATGTTATTAAATTGGGCGGAAGCAAGATCAAAGCTCTTCTTTTTGCTACTAACTAAAAAACTTAAGCCCTATTCAAGGGTTTCTAATCCTAACCCTAACCCTAACTCTAACTCTAATTTTATACAGTGGAAGAAGGGTGATGCTACTTTGGGGCCCTACCAAAAAAGGGAAACCACATTTCAAGGTCTTATCTCCTACTGAGAGATGGCAAATAGGAGGAGAAGGGGTTATGTTACAACAATGATGAACCTTTTGTGCATGGGCACAAATGCAAACATAGAATTGCATACATGATTCTGGCAGAAGAAGAGGAAGATATTCAATCCTTCTCTTATCCTACCACTGAAGGGGGAGAACAGGTTGTTTATGGGGCTGGCATCATGGAAGAGGTACAGATGTCACTAAATGCTCTAAGTGGTGAAGATGGAGTTACTACCATGAGGCTTTTTGGGGAGTTTGAACACCACAAACTCCACATTCTCATAGACTCACCTAAACCACGAGTTTTATATAAAAAAGGCTTTCTGTAAAAAAAAGGCTCAAATGCCCTTTGAGTGATGCTAAACTCATACTGGAGAAGGTTGCTAATGGGCAAAGATTGGTCAGCTCACAACAAGTGAACCCTTTCACTTGGAACATGCAGGGACATCAATTCACCTACCCACTGAGGCTGTTGGAGAATGAGGGTTGTGATCTGATCCTAGGAGGGGATTGGTTAAAATTTTGCACACCTATTGAGCTTAACTATGAAAAGATGACTTTCACAACAAACTTGCTTGGGAAGAGGGCGAAACTACAAGCACTTACTTCATCAGCTGAATGTAAGTTGATTTCTGATGTGGGATTATATCAGATGATCCACACAGAGGCCTTTAAGGAAGTTAATGAGATGTACTTAATTACATCAACACCTCCTACCCACACTAAATATGATCCTCGAGTTACATAAGCTACTACTAGCTTACAAGGATATATTTGAGGAACCCAAGGAATTACCACCCGGGGAGGGGGTGGAACACCGATTATACTCAAACCAGGGAGCATCCCTAAACAAAGAAGCATCCATATAGAACTTCTCACACCATAAGGAGGAAATTGAAAAGATTGTAAAGGATTTGTCGACTACGTATAATTCAACATAGTAAGAGCCCTTTTGCTTCACCTGTGATTTTGGTGAAGAAAAAAAAGATGGCACCTGGAGGCTATGTGTGGATTACAGGTACCTTAATGAGCTCACAATCAAGCACAACTACCCTATTCCTATCATTGATGAGTTACTAGATGAGCTTAAGGGTGCTAAAATCTTTTCAAAGATAGATTTGAGGTCAGGGTACTTTCAAATCCTAATGAAGAAAGAACATAGGCAATTGACTGCTTTCAGGACCCATAATGGTCATTATGAATTCCTAGTGATGCCATTTGGGTTGTGCAATGCACCTGCTACATTTCAATCACTAATGAATCAGGTGTTCAGGGATCATTTGAGGAAATTTGTGTTGGTTTTTTTAATGACATCCTCATTTACAGCACCGAGGAAACACAACATTTAATTCACTTGGAAGCAGTCTTACAACTTTTGAGGGCCAATAAGTTGTTTGCCAAGAGAAGCAAATGTAGTTTTGGCCAGACTAGTGTGGAGTATTTGGGGCACATAATTTCTAAAGATGGAGTTGCCACTGATCCAGGAAAGATTGAGTGTATGGTTCAATGGCCAAAACCACAAACCATTAAACAATTAAGGGGTTTCTTGGGCTTGACAGGGTATTACAGGAAATTTGTGAAGGGATGTGGTTTCATTAGCAAACCACTCACTTCTTTACTCAAGAAGGACAGTTTCAAATGGAACCTTGAGGCAGACCTAGCTTTTCAGAAGTTGAAGGAAGCCATGGTGAGTGTCCCAGTGCTAGCATTACCTGATTTCACAAAGAGATTTGTGGACTGATGCTAGTGGGAAAGGAATTGAGTCAGACTATGCAAGAAGGAAAGCCCATTGCTTACATGAGTAAATCCTTGTGTCTAAGAATCAAGCACTCTCTGCTTATGAGAGGAGTTTTTAAGCGAAAAGATTAATGGCCATTGAGAAGTGGAAACACTATTTGCGGTCGTCGAATTCACTATAAAGACTGACCAACAATCCCTTAAACACCTTCTGGACCAAAAGGTGGTAACTCCACTACAACAAAGATGGATTACTAAATTGTTGGGCCTTAACTATGAGATTTTGTATAAAAATGGGAGTGAGAATAGTGCAGCTGATGAACTATCCAGAAGGGAGAACAGTTGTTCTGCTATAACTACAATGGTCCCAACCTGGTTGGATCCAAGTCCAAAAGTTACATCGATGATGGTTACATTGAGGAAATCATCAAAGCCAAAGGTACTGATCCTAATACTTATTCCCTATTTCAGTTCACTAATGGTATTCTGAGATATAAAAAGAGGCTGGTTGTGGGGAGCAATAGTGGATTAAGAGATTTAATCCTTTCTGAGATGCACTCCACACCCTATGGAGGGCATTCTGGGGTTACAAGAACTTATCAGAGGCTTAAGAGGATGTTTTTTTTTGGCCTAAAATGAAAGATGATGTGTTGATGTGGGTCAAGAGGTGTGAAGTATGTGCCAAAAATAAGTCAAGCCCAGATTTATACCCTGGCCTCCTACAACCCTTACCCATTCCGAAACAAGCATGGTCACATATCTCTATGGATTTCATAGAGGGCTTCCTAACTCCCCGGGGAAAGAATGTGATATGGGTGATAGTGGATGATTCACTAAATATTCACATTTCATAGCCCTATCACATCCATATACTTTGCTACTTTTTAGCTAAGGTGTTTTTTGGATGTTATCCATAAGTCAAAGCATGAGTTACCAAATTAGTATAGTGAGTGACAGGACAAAATATTTACTAAATTGTTTTTTGGAAGGAACTATTTAAGTTGGTGGGAACTCAATTACACCTAAGTTCATCTTATCACCCCCAATCTGATGGATAGACTGAGAGGGTAAATCAATGTCTGGAGCAGTATTTGAGGTGTTTAGTAAGTGACAACCCTAAGCGAAGGGTTGAAGTGGCTACCTATGGCAGAGTACTGGTACAACACAGATTATCATTCAAGTCTGAAGATGACACCTTTTGAGGCTCTCTACGGGTATACTCCTACAGGATTCACTTATGGGCCATATTTGGATTCAACAAATGAGGAGGTTACAGATCTACTTACTCACAGACAACACATCATACAGAAAGTCAAGGCTAATCTAATCAAAGCACAGAATCGCATGAAGGTACAAGCAGACAAGCATAGACAAGAGAGGGTTTTTGAGGTAGGAGACCAAGTTTTTCTCAAACTTCAACCCTTTCGGCAGAATTCCATTCAATACCGAAAGAATTTGAAGTTGTCATCAAAATACTTTGGCCCCTATACAATCCTGCAAAGGGTAGGGAGTGTGGCTTACAAGTTAGATCTACCAATTGGGTCAAAGATTCATCCCGTCTTCCATGTTTCTTTACTCAAGAAACACATAGGGGTTAAGTATGTACCTTCACAGAGTCTTCCAGATGTTGATAGCAACGGCCTCTTCGCGATCCAACCCTACTATGTCACAGAACGACGTTGATACCTGGAAAGCGGAAAGGAGAAAGATCAGGTTCGTGTCTATTGGGTTACCGAGGATTGGAAATTTGATTCGTGGGAAGATACCGCCTTTGTTCTGCGAAATTTTCCTTCACTCCATCCTTGGGGACAAGGATCTTCCGTTGGAGGGAGTATTGTTGCGAGACCAGAGAGAAACGTGAAGAGTGGTGAGATGGGAACGAAAGGGGAATAGAGGTTCAGTATATATTTATCTGAATAAGGAAACTGAGGCTCAGGATCCACCTAAGCCAAACTATCTGAGTAAGGAAACTGAGGCTCAGGATCCACCTGAGCCAAACTATCTGAGTAAGGAAACTGAGGCTCAGGATCCACCTGAGCCAAATTATCTGAAATGAGGAAATCGAGGCTCGTGATACACCTGAGTCAAATTATCTGAATATTGAAACTGAGGCTCAGGATGCATCTGAGCCAAATTATCTGAGTAGTTTATCTGAATGAGGAAGGGTTTGGGCTTCTCGCAAATGGGCCCAAACATTTAGAATAATCTGGAAGATCCATTATCTATTTTAGATTATGTTTTTAAAATATCTAAGGAATATCCACTGGTGTGTGGACCCCACTGTTAGTTACAAATACGGCCTCTGGCCGATGAATGAGAATATCAGAAAATTTGCATCATTCTCTCTCTTCTAACTACCTCTCTTCCTATCTAATTCTCTCTCTCCCTATTTCTTCAAATCTTCATCCAGGTCAACTTTGTTTGTCTGCAAAGCGGTAAACAAGGGTTCCTCCAGGTGCGGCTATTCCTTCATTTTTCAATTATTGAAATGGACTTTAGTTTTTTTGGTGGATGTTCCTAACCTGCAATTTATTTTCTTGGTTTTTACTTTTCTAGTTTTAGATTTGGATATAGGCGACGAGCAGGAAGAAACTTGGAAAGGTATTTTCTGGTATCGATACAAATTGGCTTGTTCATACTATTTGCCAATTTGTTTGTTTAAATTGTCTATTCCACTGACCATCTTCTTGATCTCCTTCGGCTTGTGTATATTTTGCCAATTTGTTTGTTTACATTTTCTCTAATTTGTCCAAACTTGATGTTAACCAGTCTGGAAATTGCATAAATGCTTTCATGAATTTATAATTTTTTTCTCAAATAATAAGTAAACTGTTTAATTTTTTCATATTGTGGTGCTGATTTTATATTTGAATTTGTGTCCAACAGTAATTGGAACAATGGATGATGGTGTTGAGGTTGAGACTGTGATGTTAGCGACATTTGGACTTATAGCTGAATTATTGAATGATGTTAATGCAATTGTGATTATGATGACATATGCCTACCTAAGAATGCGTAGACGTAATAAGAGACATGGAAATCGTGGGGTACGATATAGCATTAAGGCAAACCTTACACGCCAATTAGACAACATGTACTATTTGGTAGAATTCAGTGATGAAGTTTGTAAGAATTACCTTCGGATGAATATAGATTGTTTCAATCGTTTATGCTATCTTTTAGAAAACTTAGGGGGACTCACACCTACACGCCATGTATCAATAGGTGAACAAGTTGCCATATTTCTAGCAATTTTGTCTCATCACACAAAAAATAGAGTGGTAAAACATACTTTTAGGCGATCCGGCTACACACTTAGTAAGCACTTTAATTCAGTCATTACCACTCTCCTGAAGTTGCATACCATTCTTCTGGTCAGTCCTGATCCAGTGCCCGATAATTGCACGGATAGTCGATGGAAATATTTTAAGGTAATTCCTAAGATGACCATATTTTTTCTTTCTAGATATGGCATTTTTTATAGTTATAATACACACTATATGTTTTATGTATATTTAGGGTTGTCTCGGTGCTTTAGATGGCACTTATATCCCAGTCCAAGTCCCTCGTGCTGACATTCCGCGCTATAGAAACCGTAAAGGAGATGTGTCTGTCAATGTACTGGCGGTATGTGATCATAATATGAATTATACGTATGTTTTGTCCGGATGGGAGGGCTCCGCAGCAGATAGTAGAATCTTGTGTGATGCTGTCACCCGAACAAATGACTTAAATATCCCACACGGTAATGCACATATTTAAATACTAGTTAAAATTAAGATAATAAATTGAGTGATAGACGTGGTCTTAAATTGATTGTAGCTAATCTTCACAGGTTGTTATTACTTGTGTGATGGTGGTTACACAAATGGAAATGGTTTCTTAGCTCCTTATAGAGGAGTTAGGTACCATTTGAAAGAATGGGACAACAAACGTCAACCTCAAAATTATAAAGAATACTTCAATTTGAAGCATGCAAAGGCACGCAATTGCATTGAGAGATATTTTGGAATTCTAAAGACAAGATGGAAGATACTTAGTCATAATTCGTACTACCCTATCAAGGTTCAAAATCATTTTACTTTGGGTTGTTGTCTCCTGCATAATTTCATCTGTGCCAACATGGAACATGACCCTTTGGAGGACGAGGTGCCTGAAACATATACTGAGTTTAATGAAGAAAATGAGAATGATGAAGGCTTTATTGATCAAGTAGAGTCCTCCACAGAATGGACTAATTGGAGGGACAACTTGGCAATGCAAATGTTTGCTAATTATGATTGACATTTTTTATGTGACTATGTTTAATGTTATTTCATTTGATATGTATTGCAACACTATGTTTATTTTCAGCTTGGATGTTGTGATAGTTAGTCACCTAGTTGGGATAGCATTTGATACCCACTTATGTATCAATCCATATTTTGTTGAACTTCTTATCTCTATTTGTACGATGATGTTGGTTTTAATTTGTTGGATGGTGTTTTTGAAATATCTGTATATTTGTATTCTTTATATGAAAATCGTAGTGGAGGAATAAGATGGAGCGAGGTGGTGGTAGACGGAGGAATCCAAATGTTGGTCATAGAGTGTGGACATATATGGAGGAAAAAGAGTTGGTAAGTGCGTTGAGGGAACTGGTGAATAAAGGATTCAAATGTGACAATGGATTCAAGTCTGGATATTTAGGTATACTGGAGAACATGATGTCAACTGCATTCCCCGGGACTAATTTGAAAGGTGATCCCCACATTAACTCTAAGATTCATGTGTGGAAGAAGCAATATGCGAGCTTGAAAGCCATGCTTAATAATTCTGGAATTGGGCTAAATAGCACGACATATCACATTGACACACGTCCAGAAGTTTGGGAGGCTTACATCAAGGTACGACACTGTATTAGATTTTTTATTTTGAAAAGTTATTTTAATGTATGTTCATACTGCTTTGTTTTATACGGTTTCGATTGGTAAATATACAACTGCCATATATAGTAATTCAAGTTCTAAATCAGTTACGAGGTTCCATGGATTGTAGGTACATTTTGCCCAATTTTAGTTGTGTAATTTTTTTAAGTATCTATCATGTATATTCCTTCTACTTCTTGGCTCATGTGTGTATTACTTCTATTTAACTTTCTTAACAAGGTGCATATATCTTTTTATTGCAGACTGACCCGGTAGCACGCACGTTGAAAAATAAGTCCTTCTCGTTCTATACCGAGTGGGTAGAAGTCTTTGGGAATGACTGTGCAACAGGAAATGATGCCCAAGCTTTTGTTGATGTTGTGCAAGATGTGCTGAGCAGTAAGTCTACATCACCACCTCAATAAACAGGTTTCGAATTTGCCGGAGAAACACCTCCCACGAAGAGTCACCCGAGTGTTGATTTCACATCATTCACGCCTGGAGAGAGCAGTTCTGCCACCAAGGCAAAAGGGAAAGGTAAAATGCGAAAGTCTGTAGAAGTACTGGATGAAACATTCGTGGAGACAATGAGCAAATTATGTGATAAAACCAAATCAAGCATTGGACATATTGCAGACATGATGGGTAACATAGCACAACGTATTGGAAGCGAGTATGATGTCACACAGAAAATGGGTCAGGTGTATGAGAGTCTAGGATTGTTGGGATTCCTGGAAGTCGAGGCAAAAGTTTATGTCTCCCAATATTTGTGCAACAACTCCAAGGAACTGGACCTGTTTTTCAGCTTGTCGGATGAGGCGAAGGCCGTTATGGTGAAAAACATCATTAACAAATCGGGTGTTGGTGGTACTTGAATCATGTCGATCGGTAACAATCGATGTTCCATGGATTGTAAAACTTAAAACAAACTTACAAACTGCATGAGAGCGATTTGGACATCTTCATTTTGATTGGCAGTAGGAGTTCTCATTTTGCATGTTTTTTGTATATTTTGGCTACTGAAATTGCTACTATGTTGTGGCAAATATATGTATTACGCAACCTATGGTATTATGCTAATATGTCATTGTGAAAAATGAACAAGGCTGCTTTATCACATTACATTGTGATCATATGTTCGACGGGAAATAGTATGTGATCTCTGTCTTAGTGGTATTATACTTATTTATTTCAATGAAATGACAGATAGGGATGATTGTAGTTGTAATTGTGAGTTGCACGATATATTACAGCATCCCCCACATTGGAAAGTATGTGCAATGAAAAGCAAAACAAATTATATAAAAGAGATCACCTTTTTATATTTATATGTAAGAGTTGGTCTGATACAAATGTGATTGAAAATTGGAATGTTGTTGATGAGCAAGTTCTCGTAACAACACTTCCTAAGAACAAGGCCTAACCTTACTAAGTGAAACTCTTACACGTGAAAAAATAACAAAAGACTTAATGAGAAATACAACTAAAACATACTAAACAGAACATAGTACTTAACAAACACATATGGAAATAAGGATACAGTAGAAGTAGATAATCATCATATACAAACAAATGTATCAATTCTTCCATGGAGACCAACCTGCAGATGGTGGAATGAATGGTTTGGTGGGAGTAACAAAGAGATTTCCGGGGTTCGAACTGCTACATTCAGTTTTAATTGATGGAGAATTTTCCGAGTCAGATCCGTCATTGTATCGAACAACTTGATTCCAATATGAGGTTCCATGAGTGCTTCGAGTGTTTGAGTCAACATCAATTATCTCAATTGGTTGCTTATAGCCATTTGGACCACCCCCTTCATCGTCGTCAGATGGAATATTATGATGTCTTGATGGACGCTAAGTGGGATCGACTGTGGATCAACAACTGGTGGAGTGCCAAACAGTATCTTAAACCACTCCCAACATGGATCACCGAAGTACTCGTACGCATTTGCAAAGACTTCAAGCTAAATGAGGAAAAAATGGCTCAATAATTTGCAGGCATTTCATGACAAATAGTTATAAGCTCTATATGGTTTTTTTTTTTATATAAATTTGTAGTTATTTTATATCATTAATCATAGTTCATAATACTTTTCATTCAATAGTTCATAATACTTTTCATTCAAATATGGAGCATGTTGTTTTCTCTCCATCATATTTAAAAAAAATTATGTAATCAAGAACTGGATTACCTTAACTATGGAACGCCACAACTTGGAATTAACATGCATATGGTTAGTCGATTCATCATAGCGAATCCCCTCAAGGGTGAGCAACCAAGAGAAAACTCGATATCTCTTCTTAAGCTTGTGAGTTTGGCGCCAACATGTCTTGAGGTTGAAAGTCTTGTTCATATTCTTGTTTACCACGTACTGTGCAGTTCTTATGGCATTTGAGTTATCTCCCCCATTAGGATTAAAAGCACCATACAAAGCTTGATCAGAAAGAACTTCAGCGAAAAGCTTGTCCACTTTCTCATCCCACTCAAAACCATACAAGAAATCATCTTGCTTTAGTGGAGCCATTTTGGAAGATTTCCATGGAACCATTGTGTTGTGTTGTATTTTGTGTTTCCTAACAACCAGAATATTTATAGATGGACTTGTACTTTGTAATTGAGTGGAGTGTGCAAAGGTTACTGAGTTGTATGAGTGATGGGTGCATGGGGTACTTTGTAATTGATGATACACGCATGGAGTCATTCAAATTGAAAATACAATATTTCATAATCTTTTGAATGATGACACAATAGAAAGATTGTTGGATTCCTTCTGATAACACTATTGGAATAATGATATGTTTGAATAAATGTAATGTGGCAGATTATGTGAGTAAATTCACTTCATTTATTCATACAACAAATAAGATTCCCACATGAAATGAAACAAGTCATATAAAGTTGTTCAAATAGCAACATAGTCTGCAAAAGCTATAGGTTCACTCAAAATCTAAATTTATCTGCAATCTCTATCTAATCTACCTCAAACAGTCCAAAACGTGAATAAAAACATATAACATAGAGCAATAGACAAAAAGTCACCACACACAAGAGATATAACATAGTCTGCAAAAGTTAAAGGTTCACTCAAAATGGAACACTTCTGCATTCTCTATATAATCTAGCTCATACAGTCCAAAACATGAAAAGGAACCTATAACATAAAGCAAGAGAGAACCACAAAAGACAAACGATATAACACATTCATATAAAAAGTTCAAAAGATCTATCCACAATAAAGTTGATATTCAAGCAACCTACAAATGTACTAGTAAATTATACACTGATATTGTCAACACTGTCATCTCTAATATAGTTGTCCAAAATATCATACAGGGTGCCATGGCAATGGATATTTTAAAATGCATTACCTAAAGCTTTGACTCCGAATGGTGTGCTGGTCACCATTGCTCTAAATGTACCGAACAGGAAACAAAAGAACAGAAACAAGATAACACCCATTTGAACTTTGACAAGCTTCTTTAGTTGTGCCTCTTTAATCTTGTTTTAAGTTAACCGTTGTTCATAGCACACAATTCTTTCATATAAGCTATTGATTACCTCAAGCGATCGGGGAGGCAATTCCGGATCAAGCCACATGAACTAACCACACTTATCTATCTACAAAAAACTTCGCTATTATAACTTTTGCATATCTATGAACTCAAAATAATGGATTGTAAACTATAATCCCCCATTGAAAAAAATACATTGTAAAAGCTCACCCCCCTAATCAGGCATGAGATGAACGTCGTCCTGGATTCTGCCTTGTCGTAGATGTGTGCACACGTAACTGAAACCCACAATGACAACGCAAATTAACATCACTTCCACCAGACCTGAACCGTGACGATCCATTACTATCCCCACTAGAATTAGTTCCCTGATTTCGGTTCATGATTTACAACGTATAGAGGAATAAGAACATAAACAAGAGGCAAGTAAATTAGTTCAAATGCAGAGCAATTAAAGAAGCAGACATATTATTCATAACATCTATATATACTTTTTCAAACACATATATAACAGCAATAAAAATAAACAAATAATCCAAGCATATCATATACATTTTGGATCATTGATCATTATACAACAAATAAAGCCAAATAGCAATAAAATACTACTATTGATTGTATTTTTTAACATGCATCACAGGAGGACCCATATGCATATGAAAATGGCAAAATGAACTCAATTATGTGCCTTGGGTACATAAGTGATTGAATATTATAGACCGAGTGTGTAGAATAGCATATACCTTTTGAAAGACATTCGGAATTGCATACAACTTCATGACTTTGAATGATTCGGACATTCAATTCATACAACATTTGGACAAAACATGTAGCAACATATGGGGTTTGGAACTGTGTGGTCAGAAAAATGAATTACCGAAAACAAATCGAACAACATAGTATGAATATTGTATACATTCAAACCCCAAACCAAACCACATAACAATGAGATCTTAACATGACTCTAATTTAGAAAATGGCATCAAATATTGATGGAATTAACACCCTAATTTGGCACTCATACTTAATTTAATCGGGCTATTGATTCGTATAATAAACTAGAAGATTCAAACCTGGGAGAAGGGTTTTCATATGTTGGGGTGGCCCAAAATTTTCAATTGATTCGCTCAATACGTAATTTTCGGAACTTCAAGGTTGATTCACGATTTGTATGGTTGATTCGGACCAATTTGCCTGATAAATCGGAAGGGAAAGACCTCCGATTGTTTTGAAACTTTGTAATGGTGTTTGGTTTGCGTGTTTAGAGGGGCAAATTAGGAATTATACACACAGTTACAAATATATCCCACAAACCAAACACATGCCTAGATGTTATCAGAACAGTGTACTGCAAAATTATCAATAAAATCAAATGATCACACAATTGAAAAAGTCAATGATGGACAAAAGTGTAATCCATCTTAATCTCATCACTCAATAGATATCCTATATTTCAAAGCAAACGGGGCTTTAAAGGTTCAAAATACCCTTTAGTGTTACTTTTAGATCCAAGCAACTTTTAAAATTACTTGCAGGGGCAAGACACCCATTAAAAAACCTAAAATACTCTCGTCTCATTAACTACCCACTATACTCATTCAAAATTCATTTCTCTCACCACTCTCTACCACAACCCCAGTCCCCTTTTTCTGAACGACACAACAAACCCCAACACCATTTTCCACCTGGACAACAACTATAGCGGCGAAGGCTGATTGCAGACCATAGTCGTCGCCACCACTGCCCCCTCCCCCTGCCCCGTCGCCACCCGCCCATTTCATCTCCCTCTTCTCCACCCACGTCGCCGCCCCAACCCCGCCCTCCACACGTCGCCGCGGCCACCCTCTGCAACACGTCGCTCGCCCGCCGCTGTGGTACCACCGCCAACAGTCGCCGCCGCGTGGATGAAGCTCTCGCGCCGCTGCAAACTAGGGTTTTGTTATAATGTAGCGCCGCCTCACGCGGCGGCTCCGGCTCCGATTTACTATGTAGTTTCTTCGATTGGGTGTTTTGGTGTTCGCTTGGTTCGTGTTATCGTTTTTTAGTTCTGTGTTTGTGTTTTGCGATTTGGCTGTGAGTTTCGTTCCGCCGTGTTCGTGTTCGTGGCTTCTGTCAAGCGATTCCGATGGGTTTTATGTCTCAGATAGGTCATAATGTCGTGGGGCTCTTGTCAGATAGGTCACAACAATTTTATTTTTAAAAAAAAAAATTGATGTAATTGTTGGGTTTTGGATCTGATTAAATTTGCTAGACCTTAATTTTTGGAGATTGGGGAAGGTGGACCTGGATCTGAAATTGGAGATGCACATATTCATCAAATTCATCAAATTGATGAACATGTGCATGTCGAAATGAAGATGAAAATATGTAATTTTGAAATTTTTAGATGATATGTAAATTCTTTGGATTTTATATATGTAAATTTCTATAATTTTTTAATTTTTGTGGATGTGTAGTTTTTAAAAGTATATTTAATATGAATTTTGTGTTTTTCACACCAATAATTTCATGTTTCTGAAAATGAAAAGGTGAAAAAAATGAAGAAAGAAAGATAGAAAAAATGAGTGAATGCAGACGAAAATGAATTGATGTTGTAACCTGCAATTTTAAAATGGAGAAAGAACAGGACATTTTAAAATGGAGAAGAAAAGGACGGTTGAAGAAAACTAGGAAAGGGGACCCAAGACTTCAAATTAAAAGTAAGGATAATTAGGTCTTTTTTAAGCCTATTTAGCACCTGCAAGTAATTTTTAAAAAAGTTTGGACCGAAGAGTAAATGAGTCTTGGGCTTTGGACCTGTGGATGATTCACTCAATTACTTATAGGTACAAAAAATAGGGTTTAAAAGATTACAATGCCCTTAATTCTAATTTGAAGACTTACGGTCACATTAGACAGCGTGACACCACCAAACTCCACTGAAAATTGTTTTCCTTAATTCCTTTCTTACTCTACTCCATCTTTCTTCATTTTTTTCCATCATTCTTTCTTCATTTTTTTCGCTTTACAGAAATTGTTGGAAAAAACAAACACAAATTTCATTACTTTAAAAAAATTATGATCCACAAAAATTCAACAAAAAACAAAAACATTACAATATGAAATTTCCATATCAAAAATTAAAAAATTATATAAATTTACATATTTAAAATCCACAAAAACATGCTTCAAAATTATTGGTGTGACGCATCCACAAAATTCAATCAAAATTAAAATATTACAATTTGAAATTTTCATATAAAAATTTGAAAAATTACAAAAATTATCTATATATATATATATATATATATATATATATGAGGCACTCTTGTGTGAGACGGTCTCATACATGAGACGGGTCTCACACTTTGACCCATATTACATTAAAGTGATCCAATTGAGAAAATCCCCAACATACCCCTAATTATCCAAAAAAAAATACGCTGAGAATTGAGAACAGATTCATAACAGCGATTTCAGATCTGTGGTGTGAGCACATGCGAGAAATAGCGTCGACAAGAGAGAAGAACTCTGGTCTAGTATGTCTGCAATTTCATTTCCGATTATGAACGGGAGAGACGATCTCAGTTCCAGATTGAATTCGTTTCTGCGATTTCATTTTCGATGATGGACGGGAGAGACGACCTCTATTTCATATTGAATTCGTTTCTTATATGTTTATGTGGAAGACGATCTTGTTACTCTCATCATTCACCGCCTTTTTCTTCTCGAGAAATCAAAGATCATATTTCGTCCACTACGTACTCTGTCTTTATTACTATTCATCAACTACTATATTAGATTTAAAAGTCAATGTTGTTTTCAGCATTTTTGGAGCTCACAGAGTCTCCATAATATGAATAAGTTCCTTGAATTGAAACAATTATTATGTCAGACCAATTTGTTGATTGATTGATTAATTCCTTTTTTGGTTGTAATTATTAGAACAGATAGTTTGTTTATTGTATGTGTTTAGCAAAACAGTCCACAGTTCAGGTGTGAGGTAAGATAATGGTCCTAATTATGTTCATACAATTAAAATTTTGTTGTTAATTTGGGTAGTTGGAATAAGGTTAGGTTTTGGATTGTGTCCCAGTTTGATGATTGTGTAACTTCAAGATTGCAACTATTAGAAAGTTGGGTTAATTTTTATTATTGAATCTCTCGTTATTAGAGTATCAAAAGTATAAAAATATCTAATTTATGGTACATAAATATTAGAGTATCAAAAATTTCAAGAGGAGTATCAAATATCTCGTCAGGAGTACCATTATAAACAAATTGTTTTAATGGTGTATTTTTTGTAATATGCGTATTAATTGGGTATAAGTATACACATCAACCTATTTTATTCACTTAGAATTCACTAAAAAAATTAATGCAGTAATTTATGCTAAAAATTAGAGTAACAAGAGCACTAAATATATGTTCAGGAGTATCAAATATATTGGTAAGAGTATTACATATTTGATCACGAGTATCAAAATAATCTTTTATCAATTAAATTGATCCAAAACATCTAAGAATTACATTTTACTATTTTATATATCTAGTAAAATAACTCTAAGTCAAGAAATACTTTATTATAAATTAAATGCACGAATACCAAATATTTAGTCAGGAGTATCAAATATTTGGCCAGGAGTATCAAAGTAATTAATGTTTATAAAAAATATGAAAAAAGTGTTAAACGGTTTCGGTGATATCATATTTCATAGAAAAATATATTACATTTTCATTTTTAAGATAAAAGCATAAAAATCTTTTATTATATTACATTATCACATTTAAGTTTAAAGTATCAAAAATCTTTTCAGAAGTTTTAAATTTCTGATCAGGAGTATTAGAACCAAGTAAATCGAGCATGCTTCATGATCAATAAAATATTTATAGAAAACATAAAGTATCAAATACTTTGTCTGGAGTATCAATATATTTACCAAAGGTATCAAAAATATAATATTGTATCCAATAGACAAACTCACTGAAAAATTATATCCAGAAAGAACGTGATCATTCCAAGACCCTAATTTCTCCTTGAATGCAAAAACAACAATCTGAAATCATGTGAAGATAAATGAATAATATTGCAGTTATTACTTTAAAGTACATTACACATTAATGCAATCAAATCTGGTAACAAGTATACAACCAGTCAATCATGATGAACGTATGGTTCACAATCAGTTCTTTAACATTGATACACAATTCTTCTCTGTATTCTTCTTCGTAAGCTCTGCTTTTGCTCTCTTTGTCAGCTTGCACCTCAACTAGAACAGGTGTTATCGGAAGTATCAAATTATACATCAAGAGTACCAAATATATGATCAAGAGTATAATGAGAAAAATGTGAAAATTGTTTATTAATTACCTTTTTTTCACTTTTCTCCCTTTGTAGCTTTTTTGTTCTTCACAACTCCTCATAACGTCCTTTGTATTATACTATTTGTTTGAGATGTATTTCTTATTGCTTAGTAGTAAGACGTTGATTCACCACTCTTTTACAACAACTACTCTTTCATTGAATAAACAATTGCTAAGTTGTTTTACGTCCAAGAGTGTAGAACACAACTCATCTCAGTTTGGAGGTAACTGTGATGCAACAATGAAACAACAAAAACATGTCTTTCGCAATCAAAATAGGACCGAAAGCACATAGAAAGAGCATATTTCTAAATTAAAAAAAAAACACATTGAGACTACATATCAGCGTATCCATCAACTATTCAAGTGGAACTTAACCATAAATAATAACGGCACCCCATAATCAACAATTCAAATATTAAGTTTTTCTATATTAAATTGAAAAAAGTAAGTGTAATCATCTATTCATTTGAGTTGAATATACGAGATTATATCCCAAATAACACCCATGCATGATACATTGATCAATCCAAATGATATATCTTTATGCATGCCCTCATGATATTCAAAGTGGGAACTGATAAAGAAAAAAAGGAATATAATTAGATATATCACTCCATGCCACATTCAGAGGAAAAGGACCATGTATTGTTGCATTCTTTCATTAGGAAACTGCATCTAATTCATTTAAATGTGATAATTAGTATATTAGGATATAAATGTAATGTTTTATTTTCAATTCAACAATTTTATTAAAATGTGTCTAATATAGTAGTTATGTTGTTTTGATGAGTAGTTCCTCAATTAATATAAACTTAAAGCCTTGTTTTCAACCATTCTATTTCAAATGAATTAGATGCAGCATATCACAATGGCAAAAATGGGTCATATTAGCCCTAATTAGAACATTATAATTCATATTTATATTTTCCCACGCACTCATATAAAAAGCAAAAACTCTAGAGAAAATGGTAATATAACTTGAAAAGTGGAGTATAAATGGATTCTTACTGGGAGAATATGGAATTGGACAATTATGGAGACAACAACGGTCTTCGTGCGACGACGTTAATGAGCAACAAACATAGAAACGTGGCGGTGGAATGGGGAGGGTAAGATGCAACTATCGCAAAACAGAGAGAGAACCGCGGCGGTCCAAGTAGGAACCAGTCTTATGGCGGTCGTGTTCGTGCGACGGAGGACAGAAAAATGGCGACTGGAATAAGGAGAGAGACGAAGCAGTCAAAAATGAGTTGAGGGCTTTCTGGGTATTTTAGTTTATTGACCAAACAGTCAAACGTGTATTTGGTTAAACAAATCAAGTTAATACTTAATGGGTCAAGTATTTGACCTGTCTCATACATGAGACCGTCTCATATAAGTTTTTGTCTATATATATATATATAAAAGTAGAAATCGCCCCAATTTTGGAAACCATTGGATTTTCCCTCCAAAAATTATTGTCAAATTGTGAGACAAATCTTTGAAAAAATATTAGCAAATAATATTAAATTGTGAAAAAATCTTTAGAATAAATATCGAAAAAAAATCTTTGAAATAAATATCAATAAATAATAATAAATCTATTAATTTCTCAAAAAATCTTGATTCCTAAAAATCCATTCTTAAAAATTATATATAAAGATACACGCCCATATTATAAAGAAGATCTATTCCTAAAAATTATATATAAAGCACATGTCTTTTTTCTTCTTTTATGCCTAAAAATTATTTATAAACATCCACATCTTTTTTCTTTGTTTTGATTTATAGTTTTTTTTTTATAGCAATTTTTTTAATTTGATGAATGTATTAATCTTAAATTATTGCCAAATTGGGAGACAAATCTTTGAAAAAATATTAGCAAATAAAATTAAATTGAGAAAAAATCTTTAGAATAAATATTGATTTTTTTAAAAATAAATATCAATAAATAATAATAAATCTATTAATTTCTCAAAAGATCTTGATTCCTAAAAATCCATTCTTAAAAATTATATATAAAGATACACGCCCTATTATGAAGAAGATCTATTCCTAACAATTATATATAAAGGACACGCCTTTTGTCTTCTTTTATGCCTAAAAAATATTTATAAACATCCACGTCTTTTTTCTTTGTTTTGATTTATAGGTTTTTTTTTACCATAGCAATTTTTTTAATTTGATGAATGTATTAATCTAATTTTGTTTTGTAGTATATTGCAGGAAATATGTAAGTAATTTGCGATGAATTTGTTAATATATTTTGTTTTGTATATTGCAGGGTATATTGAGGAAAGTAATTTGTATTCTAAATTAATTATGAATGTTTATGACAATTGTGTATATAATAAGCAATACTCCCTCCGTCCCTTAGCAACTTGCACGTTTACTGTTTTCTCGTATTTTAGTGAGCGAGTTTTTTATTAGTATTTGAAATGATAAAGAAATTTTTAAAGATACATATAATAGATGAGAGGTAGATCTATAATACTCCTCCTTAAAAATCATTTTATATTTTGAAATACTAATAAACAACTCGCTTCATTAAAACACGAAAAAAAAAATAAGTGTCTTAAATTTATAAGAAAGCAGAGTATCGATTTGTTTTGTATATTATAGGGGATATTTTTCTGTTTGTAGATAGATCCAAGCTTTAATCTTCTTTTTTGTTCATAGCAATTCTTCAAGTTTGATGAGTTTGTTAATCTAATTTTGTTTTATATATTGTAGGATATATTGAGGTTAGTAATTTGAGATGAATTTGTTAATCTGTTTTGTTTTGTATATTGCAGGGTATATTGAGATAAGTAATTTGAATTCTCAATTAATTGTGAATGTTTATGACATTAAGGTATATCAGTTTGTTTTGTATATTGCTGGAAATATTTTTATATTCGTAGGTAGATCCACGTCTTTTTTCTTCTTTTTTGTTCATATGTTTCTTCTTTTTTGTTCTTATCAATTCTTCTAATTTGATGAATTTGTTAATCTGATTTTGTTTTAAATATTGTAGGGAATATTAAGGTAAATAATTTGAGATGAATTTGTTAATTTTTGTTTTTGTATACTATAGGGTATACCAAGGTATGTCATTTGAGTTCTCAATTAATTATGAATGTTTATGACAATTGTGTATATGATAAGCAATATGAGTTTGTGTTTGTATATTGCAGAGAATATTTTTCTGTTCATAGGTTTCTTCTTTTTTATTTGACATGTGTTCTTATAAATGGGATGAAATTTATTGACTGATATATTTTTTGATAATCTACTTATGTTGTGCAAGTTGATAAACAATTCAATCCACGAATTTGCAAGATTCATCGTAAACTCGATTTTTTTAGTAAATCACTGTTATATATAAAAAATTTCACTGTTATGCATAAAAAAAAATTATTGGTTTATTTTTATGTTTTTTATGTTCAATTTTTTATTTAGCATAATTTTTATTTTTTCTTTTGCTTTTTGATGTTCGATTTTTTGTTTTGTATGTTTTTTGTTTTTATTTTTATTTTTTGCTTCTATGTTCAGGATAGTTCATATTGATTTATTTGCTACACAATTTGTGTTATGAATACTTATAAATTTTGATTCACATTAATTGGGCACCCATACATCGCATGGGTTCAATTACTAATTTGTCTAAAATTTAAAAAGTTATGAATGAATAACTTGTAGCTCCAAAATAACACCCACAATTACTAATAGGTCCAAAAAATTTCACACAGTACTATTAGGTTCAAATTTGATTGTTGAAAGACATTATTGCCCTTAAAACAAAAAAGTCAACAAACATCCCATCAACATTCCTTTCATATTCCGGTAACTTTTATATTCATCTCCACTTTATACCCACCTACTACTTCCACTTCCCTGATTTAAATTTTGTCTTCACTTTCTTGATTTTGAATTTTATCTTATATAGAATTGTAGATTGCAACACAAAATTTGGGAGATCACATTGAAAACGACGAACTTATATATATATATATATATATATATATATTCATCTCTTATTTTTATTTGTTTTGTTTTTTATCTAAATCTAAAAATTACATATTTAAAATCTCAAAATTTACATTCGACCTCATTCGACATGCACATATGTACAAAATAAAATAAACATATGCATAAAATTATGCATTGATTCATGAATTTATAAACTTATACATCTTCAATTTCATCAAATGATGAATCTATGCATCTCCGTAAAACCAAAATACCCATCTTCTTCTTCCTCCATCCACCAAATTTTACAAAAATAATATACAAAAATACGAATCTCAAAGTGTAAATCCGTAAATCACTGAAAACTGACACCTTCTTCCACCATTTTTCATAGTACCTTCTTCTTCCACCTCTATGCCCCAAATTTTACAAACAATATACAAAAACATAAAAATTGCACATATCTATAAATCTCAAATCCCAAATCTAAAAGACAAAGCTTAAAGTTTAAAAACAACTTCAAAAATTGCAAAAATCCATCGCAGAAGTACGAATTTTTCAAAATCTAAAGAACGACATCTGCAAAATTTGTAAATCGAATTTTGGATCTTTCAAAATCTGCAAAATCCACGTAAAAAGCCTCATACTTCATACAACACCAAATTCAAAGATCCAAAACAAGCCCTAAAAAAAATTGAAAAACGAAAACCCGTCGCAGAAGTCGAAAATATATCAACATTCTGGGTTTCGTGCTTCTTCGCCTTCAGCGGCGTCTCTGCTGCGCCGCCGCCCGTCGTCTGCTTCGTTTTCTTCCACCGTCGTCATCTGATTCTGCAGTCGTCGCCCGCTCAGATCTACTTCACCCAACGTCAGATCTGCTACCACCACCGGGTTCAAAGCTCCGCCGCCGTCGTCGAAGCCATAAATCCCCCGTCGTTCGCGAGAAGCACGTGATCGCCATCGTCGTTCAAAGCTCTCGCGGTTTCGCAAGATTCTCCACAGCAACCGGAGTTCGGTTGGGTCTGGGATGGGGATGCACCGTCGTCTGCAAGTTTCGTATGCACAGATTTGTAAGTGGTGATAGTGGTGTTCTTGGTTGTGTTGGTGAGGGAGGCGGTGCAAGAGTAGGTTTGGTGAAGAAGGGTTTCCTTTCTAGCAGAAGAGAGTGGGATTTAATTTTGGCGTCCTGGCTTTTAACTTTTAATTAATGGGCTCTAGTCTCTATGCGAGCAAAAGGGTATTTTGGGTTTTTAAGATGGTGCTTTGTACCTATAAGTAATACTTTTATTTTCATGCAACTAAGAGTAATATGGAGGGGATTCTTGCACTTTTTAGCTATTAATTCAAAATTTATATATCTTTTAAAAAAAATCTCAAAATTATATATTTTCGTTATTATTTTGACATAAACATATACATAAGAAAACATGAACAAGTTCATATAAACATGAACAAGTTCATATGCAACTCCGGTCCTCCATCTCCAAATTCAAATTCAAAACCCAAATTCAAAGCAAATCTAGTATGAGTATGTCATCAAAATTCAAAGTGGTACAAATTAAAAAATCGCAAAATTTAAATCAAGTATGAGTATTTCAACAAATTGCAAACAACTTACAAATTCAAAGCATTTAATCAAACTGAAAATTTAAAGACCCAAACAAAATCTCAAACTAAAAATTTCTTGAATTTCTTTGCAAAGTGTATGTTTTTTTTGGGATCAGATGAACTTAGAACTTTAAAAACCATATCCCATTATAATTTGAAATTTAAAATTAAACTTCAAAATCATCTCCTATAAAGTACATATACACCCTTATTTTCAACAAAATTCAATACAATCACATCACTATTTTTCTTACTCTCAACACAAAATAATAATAACACATCAATCATTATTAAATATTAATTTAACATAAAGTAAAATTACACACAATCAAAATCTCAAAACAAACACATATTTTTTTACTATTCACCGAGACTTTTAAATCCATAAGATTTCGAAGTTATGACTTCTCCAGCACACCTAAAATTCCAAAACAAATATACCCAAAGAGATTTGGATTTAAAGAAAGAGGACGAGATCCACAAACCTTAAATCTATAAATAAAATGAATTCCAAACCTTAAATCTACAAATTTTCCTTCACCTTGAATCCACGAACAAATGAGATCTAACCATATCCAATAAAATTAAATGAATCTACAAATGAGAGGAAGGGCCGCGGCGCCGCCATTCTGGTTGTCTTTTCGTGACGGCGGCGGGGAGGAAGACATTTTTTCTGGTTAGGATTTTTGGGAGCACGGTGAGCGGGGGGACTCTTTCTGGTTTGTGTTTGCTTTGAAAAAGAAAATGGGGGAAAGGGAGAGTGAGCGGCAGAAAATGGGGAAGAGGGAGAGAGAAAATGTGTGGGATTTTTTATTTGTTGGGCTTTAATTTAAAGGAGAGGTATTTTGAGTTTTTTAGCATTCTATCCACCTATCAGTAATTAATAAAGATATCTGGACCTAGGAGATACTGGTTCACACAAGACAACTCAAAACACAAGTAGGGGAGCTCCTCGTTTAAGTGAGAGATCCAGATTCGATTTCTTTTGAGAATGAATTTAGAGTTATAGGAGTTATAAGGTGGATTGATAATTTTCGTGAAGTATTTGGATGTTTGGTGTACAAACTACTAACAACTGACAACTAACTTGATAAAAAAAAAAAAAAAAGACAACTCAAAACGCATATGCTAAATTAATTGGTTATCGAATAAAACTTGGGTCGAGAGTCGAGACCATTAAAGGTACAACCGCAAGTTCTGAGGCCCAAATTGAGCCAATATTCAGACTAGATGGGCTTACATTGGGCCAATGGCCCAATATTACATTACATAATATGACTATCCAAATTACCGTCTAGAATCTTCCTTCGCTCCCTGATTAACTTAGTGCCCTATCTTGAGAGTTCTAGCGATTTCTTTCCGTTTTGTTGCGTGGATTTAAGCAACTTCTCTGATAATTTCACTGTATTGAAAGAGAAGTGTGAAAATGGCTGGCAGTGATGATTTCACCCTGGACATTGAGGAATTGAAACAGCTCCAGAGCATCGCGAAGAGACCTCGAGTTGTTTCTCTTATCTCATCGGAGATTGGCAAATTGGAGAAGGTCAGTTATGTGTTTGATTATCATTTTCTGTCTCCATTTTTTTCCGATTTATAATTGCAAGAACTAAGAAACATCTGTGATTGTGCTTGGAGATAATTTTCTGGAATTTTGGGGAGTAGAGCGTCTTTAATGGTAAAATACAAGGGTATATTTTCTACTTTCATTCGGTTAACAAATTTGTTATGATCTTAGTTATGTGATTTCTGTGGACTTGTACGGAAATTAGAATAATGAGCGTATGGGAAATACATATTCCAGATTTAATTACAGCTTTTCAATAAGAATTATTTATTGGAACTCAATTTGTGTGTAGTAGTAGTATTAGTAGGGAACTTTAAAATCAAACCCAAATGTTGACTCTTCATGAGCTGGGGCAATCGGCATATATGATATATACAGTATACTTGGTGTATCGTGTATGTATCTGGGCAAATGACAATGATAGCGTGAGTTATATGTCGCCTCTGTTTTCATGTTTAATTTTCGGGTGGAGGGTATACTTGTTGGTAATTGATATTGTGTCGCAATTGGAGTCAAATACCCTAGTTTGCAGATATTTCAATTTGGAATACATTCTGTGGTTTACTTTTGAACGATCAAGAGAAGTTGCAGTTTTTCCATCATCCTGTTATTTTTTTCATCTTTCATGGACTATGTATTTTATAACCAAATTTCTGTGTTATGATTCAGCTATCGTCTCAGCAAACACCAGTTCCAGTTCCAACGGTCAACACACCAGCTCCTATATCAAGTGCTACATCAAATTCATTGTTGAATTATGTAACTCTTGCTTCTTTCAGCTGGGATCAGGACAACGATCAACTCAAGGTGAGGATACCTGTTGACGAATGCACTTATTTAACATAAACATCTTTGTCATTTTGAGAATCTAGTGTTAATTTAACAGCTGATGGCTATATGTATCAATCAATTGTGTTTGATTGAAACATGTGTTCTCACTTATATTTGAGTATAACATAATTTTTCTAAGAGTATGTCTAATGTGAAAATTTTCATGTATGAAAATCTATAAAATTGCCCTAAATCAACCATCTACACCCTAAACACTAAATAATGAACCCTAAATTATGACCTATTCGAGTCGGGTGAACCATGAATCACTTGGGCCGAGTGAACCATGAACCACTCAATTTTATCTTATCTTCACCAGAATTTGGTTGTAAATTAAAGTTTTTTCATGTATGAAAATCTTCATACTAGACTTTATCTTTTTCTAATAATCCCATTCAAATTCCTTTTATACATTATTCAGTTGGGTAGATATTCCGTCTGATGGGAGTGGAAGTAGAATTGTGTCAATCTGGCATGGTTATTTTTTATTTACTCTTCTCTCTGTCTCAGATTTATATATCATTGGAGGGTGTTGATCAAGAGAAGATTGAAGCTGATTTCAAGCCAACATCTTTTGATATCAAATTACATGATGTTCAAGGAAAGAACTATCGTTGTGCTGTACCAAAGCTGAACCAAGAAATTGTACCAGCGAAATGCAAATTGGTTGTGAAGCCTAAGCGGGTGATTGTGACCTTAGTCAAAGCTTCAAAGGGTAACTGGTTGGATTTGCACTACAAAGAAGATAAGGTATTTACTCGACATTGTTGGTGAATTATAAATCCTCCTCATGAGTTGTCAATACTAATTTATAACTTAACTGTATCATAGTTGAAGCCGAATTTAGACAAGAAGCAGGATCCAATGGCTGGGATTATGGATTTGATGAAGGTACCATTCAAGATAATAAGACTACTTGTTTAGTACATCCTTATACTGTTTATTTTAATGTGTTAATCATCAAGCATCCATGATTCATTAACAGAACATGTATGAGGAAGGTGATGAAGATATGAAAAGAACTATTGCAAAAGCATGGACCGATGCAAGATCTGGCAAAACAGCTGACCCGATGCAGAGTTTTCGCTGAGCATTTTCGATCATCAGTTGAGTTATAAAATTTAGGGGAGGGTTTGTTGTTTGGTTGTAAGTTCCTTATTTGAAGATTAATCGAGTTATGTTTTTGTCTGATGCATATCATCAAGGTCGAAGCCATTGCTTTTATATGGGGCAATGGATCAGTTTTGGGCTTTAATTAGAATATATGAATGCAGGGGTTTAATTCAATGTTTTCATAAACGAACCGGTGATCGAACCGGACAGATCACCGGTCAGCGGTTCAACCGGTCGGACCGGTTCAACCGGCGGTTCAACCGTTTTCTATGTTTAGTTAAAAAATAAAATAAATATACACCTACAAAAATTTAAATGTATATTTTATAACTTTTCATATCATATTTTATAAATTTTGTCCTACCTCATACATTTATCCCACATCGAAAGTGTTGGAGAAAAATGTGAGAAGAATATAGATTTAAAATTTAAAATTTTTAATATAAATTAATAATTTAATTAAAAAAAAAAATCGGTTTTTTTCGGTTGTACTGGGTTTTGACCGGTTCAACTTGAAATCCGGTTATGTATGTGTTTTTTAATCGGGTTACCGGCCGGTTCCCGGTTCAATCCGGTTTTGAAAACAGTGGTTTAATTAATGTTTATATTTATCAAGCGCTTTTGACCTGGCTGCCAAACTTGATGGACCGAAAGTGGAAATTTATTTTTTTGAATATTAATATCCTGTATAAATTTATACTACTACCAAGCACAATGCGTTATTAAGTACGCCTAATACCCATTGTATCCTCGCGTTAAATGACACAATTCAATAAGAAACTAACACTCTGAATATTGTTTGAGAATTATGCGTGGGTCTCTAAAAACTGGAGAAGTAAGATATATCATGATTTCTTTATGCAAAATCAGGTGATTCAAGTATATTTTTGAAACGTGCGACTTTTTTGATTGAAACGTTCAATTTTTTTTACACTGAATAAGTGATACTTCCTCCGTCCCAGAAGACTTTGCACAGTTGACTTTTACACGCGTTTTTGTGAGCAAATTTTGTATTAGTAATTGAAATGATAAAACGACTTTTAAGGAGTGTGATAGATGAGTTAAAAGTCGTTTTATCATTTCAATTACTAATACAAAATTCGCTCGCAAAAACGCATGTAAAAGTCAATTGTGCAAAGTCTTTTGGGACGAATGTAGTATGTTTTAATGCAAATAAGTTGAATGTTTTAATTAAATAAATTGCACATTTAAAAATTGTACCTGCATGTGAGACCTAGCTACACTTTTTTTTTTAATTAAGCAGTTCATTGGTCCGCTTTAACTATGAAGTGGACAGAAGCATTCTACGGTATTGGGCTTATAGAGTTGGCCCTATAATGCCAATAATTTTCTGTGTATCTTGTCGGGTTGGCCCAATAATAAGCAAACACGTTCGCATAGCTCATATTTAAAAATTTGTCCACGTTTGTAATTTTGCATTGATCAATCATATTTTTGAAGATAATAATTAATCCCGCTGGCGCTCAGTAAAGCGACGGACGGGGACCCGCACTCGTAAAGTCACACTTACAGACATAGAGAGGGAGAGGGAGAAGGAGAGTCGCAATTACGGAGTGTCATTTAAAAGTTGCTAAAGAACCGAAATTCCATTTGACTTGGAGATATTTGTAGAAAAAAATATCAAGCCTGTCCCCCAATTTGACCTGGTAATAAAAGGCAGCTACGTGTTGGTGTGAACGTTGGTCTATTACATTATTATGAGTTATGATAGATCTTATTATGGACACACCAATACCTCTCCATTCCTCAACATTTTATTTTCGTAAATTTCTTGTAAATTTCGGAGAGAGAGACACAAAATAAATTAATATAAAAAAATATAAAGTGTGGAACCCCTGCATTGTGTCTTTCTCTCTTCGAAATTTACACAAAGGAATGGAGAGGATCTAAATCCCACTTATATATGTTCAACGAATGCTGGAAAAATACCTGAAAATTGAATGTTCATAAGGGATGTATAATATTATTCTGCTGATTCAGAAGTGTCAATAATTGTCCTTTTTAAGAATTGAAACTGACAATTAAGGTCTGTTTGGTTAGGGGTAATGTGAATTACTTTCATTAATATTGCTGGGTAATTTTGATACCCCGTAGTGAAAAATGAAGCAAATAATTGATTATCCATTCTACTTTCATTATTTAATTTTATTCTCACTCGATCCTCCTCAAATGATATTCATTATTGATATTATAACCAAACAATAACAATGTAATCGATAACTCCATAGTGATTGATCCTCAATGATAGGTACTCATTATCATTATTATTCTCAAAATATACCAACTTGGCCCTAAATATCTATCGAAGCTTTAAAAAATAGCAGTTATTACATGAGAATTCTTATATTATTGGTTAGAGTATGTTTAGTGTGAAAATTTTAATGTATGAAAATCTATAAAATTGTCCTAAATCAATCATCTACAACCTAAACACTAAATAATGAACCCTAAATTATGACATATTCGGGCTTGGTGAACCATGAATCACTTGGACCGAGTGAACCATGAACCACTCAATTTTGTCTTACCTTCACCAATTACAGAATTTGGTTGTAAATTAAAGTTTTTTCATGTATGAAAATTTTCATACTAGACTTTGTCTACTGGTTATAATGTTTGCAAGTTTTTATAGAGAAACAAAGATAGGGAAGCAACTGCAATTAAATTGAATCAAGTCCAATATACTCATATATTCAAATTTACTTGAATTGTATTATCGAAGTTTAACAATTATTTTTAGTTTATTCGCTTATAATTTATTTACTCGCTTACTAGAAATAAAATGATGTTGAAGAACGATGGCTGCCCTCGTTTCTTGGCATTAAATTTCACTATCTATATTATAGTACTACACTATATTGTTGTTGAAATTGAATAGCTCTTGAAATTGAATACAACATCCGAATTACAATTGTTTTCCATAAATTAGATTATAATTTTTCCTCCTTAATATAGAGAAGCAACAAAAACAAAATGGATCATGATCTCAAGGTTATTTTTGGAGGATTTCATATTGTATATCAAGCCAAACTTCGTAGTTTCCTAATATATCATACTTGTAGGGTACAACTTTTACCTTAAATACATGTGTGAATTTCTAGTTTTTAGAAGACATAATAATGCGTCGAATTCCCTAAGGACAAACTTTATCTTGCCAATACAAGTAAACAATCTTCCATATATTCTCCAATTTTGCAAAATTAGCTAACATGTACGGTGTTCTATACTATTACGGACTGTACACCCCCTTTCCTCATAAGGTTAGAAAATGTCAAAACAATGTAAGTGGTTACAATGCAACCCCACAATGGTAGTAACATGTGTTGCACGGGTACGGGTGCGGGGTGCAGATATGATACGATTCGGGTGCTGGAATTCGTAGATTTTCAAATTTTTAGGATACGATACGGCGAGGATACGTCAATTTTTTTAATTTAATTATATATATTACCTTTAATAATATTAAAAAATTTACAACAATTATATATAACACATGTAATAATATCAAGAGTATTTAAAGCACATGTACTAATATTAAGGAATTCATCACATAAGTAACAAAACAACAATTAAATCAAATATCATGAACCTACACAAGTCATAAATCATAATAAAAGATTAATAAATTTTAATATTTAATAAGTTTTAGAGTGTGTCCTTCAAATTATTAGTAAGTTTTATTTTTTTACAAAAAAAAAAACCCCCAAAATTTAATAAATTTTACAAAAAAACCCCGATACGTATCCGATACGTGTATCCTCGGAACAGGATACGCGTATCCGATAGTAAAAAATCTAAAAAAAATTGGGATTCGCCACGTGACGAATCAGGTGCGAATCCCACCAGAATTCTACCCCAGGCGAATCCGATACTACATACTGTTAATTTTTAAGAATTCGTGCATTATAGTTAGTAACTAACATTTTATGAAAGATTGCAAACACCCTCAAGACAAATATTATCTTGAACTTTTCATTGTCATCATAAGTTGAAATGAGATGATATCCCTATATTATTATTATTTTTTTATAGCTCGATATCTGGCTCAAAGATCGATTAATTCGAGGGATTGAAACTCACTGTCCACTAACGGAGGCCCCACTTTAAGTCAAAGCTGAGTTCTATATGGACTGACTCATTTCAAGAATTTATCACACCTAAGAGTTTTCGAACTTAAAACCTAGAAAAGAACATATTCCTAAATCTTATTTACGTCATCATAAATTGAAAATAAATTGAAATGAGATGATATCCCTTTTTATTTATTAAGAAAAAACACTTGATTACGATGCAATTAATTAATGTAACTATTACAATCGTCACATCCACAAATTCTGATTTTATTGGAATTAAAACTTATGGGTCGGTGAACAATGATATAATTTAGACATTAAGTCAAATCTACAGTCTAATCAATATGATATTCAAAAGAATCCTGTGTAAGAAATTAAGAATTGTTCATGTACCTAAATATAGGTCACTCCTAAGGCATGAGGTTTTAGAAAGGTGCTCATAAAAGTTACCAAAGATTCTTTTATTAGTTGGAAAAGCAATAATTTTTAAAAGTTATATGAGACCTTTTTCTACTTTATACGGGGAAACTAAGACTGAGGGTTTGTTTTGAAACACTTAAAATAACTTTTAAAAACACTTATTTTTAAAAGTTAAGAGAAAAAACTTTAAAAATAAGTGATTTTGAAAATTGTTTTAAGTTTTTCAAATCACGCATGAGCCTAACGAAAAATCTTAATTGACAGTATATCTACGTATTAATTTACAGCCTTTGGGCCTACAACTGGACAGGGCATGAATTAATTGTGGGCCCTGATTTTTAATATTATATGACATGAGTATGTCATTATTAATCAGTTATATATATTGCAGTGTTATTACTCGAAAAGTAACAATTTATGCATACTTGTTAAATTTTGATTTAAAAGAGCCCAAGAAAGCCCGAAATGTATATAGGTTCATATAATTTATTTTGTTATACAATTAGACCTGTTAGCGTCAAATAGGTCATTGGAGTTCATTTAGAATTCCTCAAAGATATTCCATTACTTTCCTTTTTCTTTTTGTGCATCCTAAAATTTTAGTCAACTATCTTCATTAAAGGTGTACGTAATACTTTTTTTTTTCTTTCTAATATATCACCACATATAATTATTTGGAATTACGTCATGTATTTCATTTTAAATTTTCGTTTTAAGTTATTTTACAAAAAACAATAAGTACTACCTCCGTCCCAAAGAAACGTGCACGTTTACTGTTTTCACGTGTTTTTGCGAGCGAGTTTTTTATTAGTATTTGAAATGAAAAAATAATTTTTAAAAATGCATGCAATAGATGAGAGGTAGATCTATAATACCCCTCTTTAAAAATCACTTTATCATTTGAAATACTAATAAACAACTCGCTCACAAAAACCTTTATAATAAAGTAGGTGTGCACGCTTTTATGGGACGAATGATGTATTTGATACTCATAATTTTACATAAGAATATACATCACTCTCTTAGAAAGACTAAAGATACTATGGGTGTGTTTGGATTTCGAGACAGATTTGATTAATTTGTTGTGGATTACATAGGATTGCACTATTGAGACTATTTTTTTATAAAGGATTACATTGGTTTGGTTTGTGGGATTCCCGTTGTGATACTATTCCAAAATTTAATTTGAATGTGGTTTGGTTTGTATGATAGTTTTCAATGTAATGGTATATTTCCCAAAATACTCTTTGTAATTTAAAACATTTATTTCAACCCACCAAATCATTCCAATGTAAAATACATTTGCGATTTCAATGTAATAAATTTCCCAAGTTTAGTTTTCTCATTCATTCCTCACAACACCGATTTGCGATTCATAAAAAACATTTCTCGAGTGGATTTCCCTTCGAAATTTGGCAGCGACGATCTATCAATTACGACGCCGGTCCTCCACCATCATCCTCCCCAATCGGCGACCCAGTCCTGTTTGATTCCGATCCGCGAGCGTTTCTCCGACGGACGGTTCTCCGCGAAATTTTCCCCTTTTCGATGACGGCCACTCCTAAGGCACCGGGTACAACTTCCCATTCTTCTATATATGAATTTATATATTCGTTGTGGGTTTTTAATCAACATGTAGATAAACCCATTGCAATATGGATTTCCCAGATTAATTCTTAATTTGGGTGTATCTGTTTGTATGTATATTAGGGTTTTTAAATCCTTAATTTGGGAATGTCTCTGTGTATGTATATTATATTTGTGTATCTAAATTAGTATTTTTAATTTTTTAATTAGGGTTTTTTAATCCTAGATGTGAATATTCGCTTCAGACTCCGCAAACCGCAACCTGAAAAACAACAAAAACGCAAATGAGAGTGTCGCGAAATTGAAGGGTTAATGGCGGAATCAATTGAAAAACATTTTGATTAATTTTTCGTGCGGAAGAGTTAACAGAGCAGCACATACCTTCGGAACGCTCCTGGATGAATCTTCGCGAAGAAAGATGATGAGAAATGTATATATATGTCGGCGATTTGTGACCTACTGGGCCGAGTTGGTTGGGCCAGAACATAGTAAAAAGCAATGGCAATTTAGTAATATATGCTAAAGAATGAAGGGCATTTATGACTTTTCACATCCTACTGATTTGAATGGGTTTTGCTTGAGTAATAATCTCAGCCCCTGCCTATGGATCGATAACCATAAGAATGTGGGTTAAATATGTCAATTGGACCCGGGCCCAATATTTTACTCGGGCTTCAATCCATTATACAAAACAACTTACAAATGCCCACTAATGTATCTAACCTATCTAATCTAACAAACAAAACGCACCCTATGTGAATTTGTTTAAATTTCAAGAAGATTTTTTTCTGTAAAATTCAAGCTATGAATGCAATGTATGAGAAATTAAATGAAGCAACAGTTGGATGGGGGAACAAATAACATTTTGCTAACTGAAAATGGAAGAAATATTGTTTTGGAATCCAAATATGAAAATTATTTGAGACGGTCAAATACATGACAGGCGGCTTTATATATATACTTTCACACAATGATTTCATCGTTTCACACAATAGTTTATGATTAGATTATGAACAATTTCACCTGTATCAGACAGACACCTGATTTATGGTTTTCAAATTCATTTACATTTAGTCATAATTTAATTAAACTCAATAAAGGATGAAAAGAAATAAAAGATCCCTCTGGACATGTCGCTTGTCCACCTGGGAAACTAATCCCAAAGTCAATAATTTTGGTTGTTGAAATAAGCAATTAGGTACTTATGTTTCAGCTGATTATTAATTATACTTGACCCAGAATTGAGTGGCAGATTAATTGTATCATGATGTGCAAACTATTTGGACCCGAATAGAAAATTAAATTTCAGAATAAGTAATTGCAATTTGTATAGTTTTTGTGGGGCTCAAAGTCAATTTCAGCATATTATTTTTCCCCCCAGTTAGGGTCTAAATCTTGTCAACTGAGCGTGTTTAAAGAATCGAATAATTCAAGAAAATGACACTATAATCCCAGGGCTGTCACGGAACTGTAGGAGAAATTGTGTGAACCAACATTCACTATATATGTCATATATAAATCATCTAGATCTTCCTAACTATCCATCGTCAACAAAAATCTTAGACGCTGTCTATTAATTTCCTGAGCTTTTTCGAATAATGATTGTAATTTTAATTCAAAAAATAAAAAGAAACCTAAAGTTAAGTTGACAGCGATTGAATTAAAACTATCTAGAAAACAGAAAAATACATCACTTAGTAACGTGTGAACATGTTTTTGACCTTATAATTATCGTCATTTAAAGGCACGTCATGTTGTGGAACTAAGATCAAATTCCGCCCATAATTCGTATTGTAAAATAATGTCTTATTGTGTTTAATTTATACATATACTAAAGATATATATTAATAAATATATATATGGGGAGTACTCTTATGTACACCGAAGTGCACCGTGCGCTCATAGTGCATTTTAGAATCGTGCAACTTGTTATACAGAAAAATGCAATTTGTTTAGATTGAATCATGCAACTATTTTTTTCATATTAATAGTTGCACAATTCAGTTTAAATAAGTTGTATTTTTCAATATAATAAGTTATACGATTTTAAAATGTACTATGAGTGTACGGTGCACCTAAATGCATATAAGATGTATGATACACAAACTATTAAATAATAATTTTATTCATAACTACTGGGCAAAAATTGAAAATTGCCAACTCAATGGAAGGCCAAAATTCTTATAATTAAAAAGTAGAAATAATAAAAGGCAAGCAACAACATCGACGAGGAAGGCTTAAACACCATATGTGGAAGAATCTGTAGGGAGAGATTGAGTGTCTAGGACAAGACCCTCATGCTGGACGTCCTTTTCCTCAAAACAGACCCTATAATTGCAACAGAAAAGAATATCAATCTATCAAATTTAATACCAGCTTTCATTAAAAACTGTATAAGAAATACTTCAACACATTACATATATGTATATATCGTTTTGATATGGAGTCTAATAATTGAATTTGTTTTCGGCATGGTTTATATCAATAATTGCCTCTTTGAAGAGGTAAATCATAATATGCGTGTATATATTTGACGGAAATTACATAATGACAAGAGTGAGCTCATGTGAGACGGTCTCATGCATAAAATGGGGTA
Source organism: Stenogyne calaminthoides (assembly GCA_037126765.1). Lineage (NCBI taxonomy): Eukaryota > Viridiplantae > Streptophyta > Magnoliopsida > Lamiales > Lamiaceae > Stenogyne > Stenogyne calaminthoides. The sequence continues at coordinate 46,276,758 of JBBCBC010000004.1, forward strand.
TAACTTAGTACAAATTACACTCACTCGTCCCAAATTATTAAAGCGTCAATGTCCAAATTATACTCCGTCTCATCATAAGACGGTCTCATGCAAATATGTCTCATACATAATATATTTTGACTCTAAGATTTTAAACTTTTTTGCTAAGTTTGAGGTTTAAGTTTGAATACTTCATGTTGGTATATTTAATTAAAAAATTCGAAGAGAGAATTTTGAGTTGGAAAATTGTGGCATTTCCACTTAAAATATTGTTCTAGTTCTAGAATGTCAAAATCTTTCATTTTGATATCTACATTTGTACGCAAAATCTAACCAAGTCAACAGAAGTACACAATTTTGAAAGGAAAACAGAGACTAGCGTACAGTTTACAACATTCTAATTGTCTACCGTCTTACAAGGTAGGCGGAAATTATACATACTCCACAATTAGTAATATGTATATATCCAAATACAACTGTAAATAAATATCGACTAGATTAAATCATCTTTATCGATTTATAATTATTGAAAAAGGAAAAATATCCCGGCAAACTTAATGAGTGGGACAATATGGATCACATAACTGAAATATAATAAATTTGTGGAAATAATATGTAATGTGTGATGCAAGATTGAGCAATAATTTGAGATAAGTATTGATGTAATTAATTTGAAAACAGAGAATGCTCCCCACCCCACAGTAGCCAACGGGATAACGGCCACATTTAAGGCGTTAGGTCCATAAATTGCTCTTAGTTTTCAACCAGAGATGACAACATTTTCATTTAATACAAAAGCAGTAGTTGTTACAATCAAACACAAAAAGAGAAGTTAGGTGATGAAATACTTAAAAAGATAAGAAATCCAGATGAGAGAGGAAAAAAAGAAGACTATTCTATTTTCGAGTCAACCAGCCCCAGAATTCAACCGAGTTGGGATTCCAAGGTTTTGACCACATATACATCTTCTCTGTAAAACCACTATTACTACATAGTAGGAGTACTTACTAATATTTCCCAAATAGAAAAGGAAAAAGGAAAAAAGATCTATTGGGCAACAGAAGCAGATTTCTCAAAAAGGGCCAACCTATTATCACCCAATCTTGTCTTGTAAGCCGACTTCTTGTATTCAAACCATGTGAACTCCTTATACAGACTTTCTTCTCCTTGTTCCATCCATAAAGGCTTGATCTTTTGGCTCAAAGGTGGCCCTCCAAAGTATATCATTGAAACTCTTTCCTTTAAACTATCAGTCAGCACTCTGTGTTTGACACTCCTAAATCTCCCATTACTCATCACCTGCACCAAATATTATTAGAAATTAATAATTTTAATTGAGAATTGATAGAGACAGGGGTTGAATTAAATGTTTGACCTGCAGGGAGTCACCAACATTGAAGAAAAAGGTGGTGTGATCAGATGGGACAGAGGCCCATGTACCATCTGTGAGACAGATTTGGAGGCCTGAGGCATTGTTGGACCTCAAAACGGATATAATCTGTGGGTCTGTGTGTTCCCCAAACCCAATTAAACTCCGACCACTCAATGCCTGCAGCTCCTGGCAAGGCGGGTAGTGGTTTAGCCTGAAACACGAGTCGCTTTTCGAGTCACGCATAAGCCTGCTCAGGATACCCCTATCCCCTATTCCTATTTCTTCCGCTATCATCTCCACAACCAAACACGCCATATCTCTAACCGCCGCCACGTACTCCTGAACCATTCCCCTGCAATGCCAATTACATTAAACATCCCAAATTAATTAACCGATTGATCAAAATTAATACTATTAATTTTATTCAATTAATAAATTACCATAATTTCTCTGAAATTCCGGGAATTAGCGTGTGTGCGCCGTTGGAAATGAGCTCGGAATTGGCGCAGAAAAGGAGGTACTCGACCCACCCGACATCGCCGTTGGGGCCAATGTTCTTGCTGCCGTATCCGAAGGGGTTGGGAGGGCCCGATTTCTCCTTTTCCTGCTGGCTTAATTTGAAGAACTTGACGGCCTCGTCTTCCAACCTGCTCAAAAACTCCATGGAAACGCCGTGATTGGTGACTTTAAAGAAGCCGAAATCCGTACACGCCTTAACTATGAGGGATTTCGCATTGGCATCAGAGAGGTCAATTACAGGGACCCCCGTGAAAACGGAGGACGGGGGCCTGCATGTTTTGATTTGGACTAAATTGTCAAGAATTGGCTGAGAGAGTACCACCATCGTAATTAATAAGTCTAGAGAGAGAGAGAGAGAGAGGAATGGTTGTAGTAGTTGTGAAGAAGGGGGGGGTGGTGGTTTATAAAGGGGGAGATTGTTATGCATGCAAGAGAGGGGCGGAAAGGCGTTGTAAACTATGGGAGGACATCTGGCTTCGTGTATGCTTAGGCCAATTTTTATACAATCGAGGGGGGTGAAACTGCATCGCCTATGAAGTTAAAAAAAGTGAAATTACAGGGGGAGGGGGTCATTCATGTGAACAATTTCACATTAACACGTGAACCTTCACTACAAATAGCCTCTATAAATCAATCTACCACCAATTATTCTTGCTTTCGTGCCTAAAACAAGTCCACTTTTTCTTTCTTTTTTCTACTAGTTTAATGTAAATATCATCGTACATTAGAACTCTGCTCAATTATTTGAACACAAATTTTAAGAAAAGATAGATAAAATAAAGGTATTATGAGGGCTATTTATAAATAAAGTGAATTTTATTTATAAAGTACAATGACAATATGAGTGATTAAGTGATGATTGGAGGTGGAGATAAAGTGAGTATGTCCAATAAAGGAATGAACACATTTTTTGTGAACGAACAAATAAAGAAAGTGAGCACAGTTTTAGTGAACAAAATAGAGTATTTTTTAGTATAAATTGTTTTTTTTTAGTGAGAGTCAATTATAAAGTTACGACTTTATGTGTACTCAAAAAAAATTATTGATTTTAGTGTGAGAAAAATAATGTCATGATGTGTAATATTTAGATGTATAGAAGATAGAATTTATATTAATGTAGTTGTTTTATTTCTATTTTTTAGAAAGGTTCAATTGAATTCGGAATGAATCTTTTTGGTAAATGTTCAAACGATTTCGAGATGGAGGGAGTATCAATTAAGTGTTTTAATTTTTTTTCTTTTGGTGAAGAATTTACTCCTTTTCCTTTTATCTGATGTTAAGTTAAGCACAGTATAAAAAAAAATTAAGAAAATAGAGGAAAATTGACTAGATCATTTTGATAATTAAGGAAATAATTCTGGTTTCTTACATTATGCTACAATTTTAATTTTGTTTCAACTATTTATATTCATGATGTATATTAGTATAATTTAGGTTAGAACCAGGATGTGTGAAACTGAAGTTTAACTATGGTGATTTTGAGTAGTTTTTGGGGTTGGAAATGGAGGAAAACAATCACTTTACTTGTTCGATTCCCTTATTTCACTTTTCATATTCTATTGATTTCACTTTTCATATTCTATTGGTGTTTCATTTTTTTGAAATTTTAACACATGAATCTTTATATAGTGGTTCGTTAGATTTTTTTTATTATTTCACGTGTCATTTATCCATAAACGAACTATATGATACGGGAACTATCAAGCATTTATATATATATATATATATATATATATATATGTAACATGTATACTCCCTTCGTCCCATATTAATTTTCACACTATTTTAAGCACAAAAAAAAATCTTTTTTTATATTATTAAAGTGATAAAATAAGGATATTTTGATCTAATAGACTTTAATTGTGTGGTTGTGAGTTATTTATTTTAGAAAATATAATAACGTAGAATGTAAATAAGTGTATATTGTGAGGATAAAACTTAATAATAAAATTCTTTTTTTAGGTGTAAAAATGAATGTGGACAAATAAAAAGAAAAGTGTGAAAATAATTTAAAAGTTTGAACGGATAGGAGTACGTATTATTGAAAGAGAACATAAATTTTAAAAGTGACCAAAATAAAATCTGACTTTTTTAACAGAGTACATATAAAAATATGGGTCGTGATGGATATCAATATTTTAATTCGTATGGTGTAATAATACCAATGCTACGAGCTTCAGTCTAAACTGTAACCAAACTTTAGTAATCAAATATCATCATGTATTGGTCAGTTGAGGTACATACATAGTTAAAGACACACTAAATTGAACTTGTCTCAATCATCGGTTCAAGTGATTGTTCAACGACAAAGGAGATGTTATATATATAAGGACATTCCATTCATTCAGTACTTCAACCATAATTTATATTTTAATTTAGGTGAAAAATAAACTATACATTAAATGGGTATATATATATATATATATATATATACATACCATTTAAATATATATATATATATATATATTAATATTATAGTATTTAATTTACATATTTTTGCTTCAATTATTTTATCATTCATCAAATTACATCCCTCTTCAATTTTTCACCAATTCATATATCATATCTATGTACATATATAATTAATGATAGATTCATAACAACAAGTATAAATAAGGAAGTTTGATATGAGTGATTATAATAAAATTTTAGTAAATTATGCACCACTCAAAATTTTTGCATTATAAAACAAAATTTAGCATATCTATATGACATAGCATAATGGTGTAGACAGGGACGGGTCTGGCGGGGTGGCGCCCCCATTGTGATTAAATTTTTTTATACTATATATGTAGAAAATTTTATATTTATGCTTTAAAATCGTAAAATTTTCTCATTTCGCACCCATTGGAATTTTAGAATTTTGTCGCCCTTATTCAATAAAAAATTGCGCCGCCCTTGGAATGAAATCCTGGATCCCTAGGTGTAGAAATTGAAGTATGGTTTCAAACGAAGCAATGAAAACAGTGGCAAAATGAGCTACAATGACATTTTGAACCACTTCAAAATATAAGAACTCGATCGTCGAGAATAATGTAATATTTCTTCAGATAAAAAACTTTTTGTTGTAACTCTTAATATTATATGTTTTCAAATTATAAATTGTCTATATTTTGTTTATTATACTCTTTAAAATATTGCTTTACATTTTGAATTGTATGATTTTGATTTTTTTTTTAATAATTATTATAATTGTGCATACCCTGTTTAGAATTTCTGGATCCGTCACTGTGTGCACCCGGGTGCACCGTGCACTCATCGTACATTTTAAAAGCGTGCAACTATACAAAATAGAAACGTGCAACTATTCCAAATAGAAACATGAAACTATGTTCCCATATTAACAGTTGCACTTTTCTGTATAAATAAGTCGCACTTTTCAACATAATAAGTTACATGCTTCTAACACTAATACAAATTTGGGCTTTGAGAGCTGTTAAAAATGACCTTGGAGAGCGGTAATAACAGCTCTTCAAGTAAAAGTTGTCCAAGCAAAAGTGGAGCTTAGACGGCGGTTAAAAACGTTGTCCAAAATATATGCTTAGACAGCGGTTATGAACCGCTGTACAAGACATTCACTTGAAGAGTAAGATGCAACATAGAAAGCGGTTAAAAACCGCTGTCTAATTATCAATTTCTTACAATTTTTTTTAAAATTCTTTATTTTAATTATCTTATTTATTAATTCAATCACATTTTTATATAATAATTCTTTTAATATAAATTAAAATTAAAATTAAATTAAATTAAAATTATATTTTTTACTTGTACTTTTTTAACTACCTTTCTTTTAAACTTGTAATACTTTTTTTTAACTACCTTTCTTTTAACTTGTAATATCTTATAATAATTTTTTTAATATAAATAAATTAAATTAATAATTATAAAATGACGAAATTATCCTTTCAATTAAAAAAAACACATATATATTTTTATTAATATTTCATTTTTATATTACAACCCTTTTAAATATAATTAAAACTCTTGATATCTTATTCAAACATGTTGATTGATCGAGCCCTAACTAATTATTGATCCTATTCAAGCCAATTATATTTTTCCCCATTCTATGATTTTCTCATCATGTTATAATCTTAATGATTTAGGCCATATTCATTAATCATTAAAAAATCAACACACTCTTACGCAACAATATACTTTCAGTAATGACGTGAATCAACATAGTCCTATGTAGTTATGTATCAATAAGTTTTCATCAATGGTGAGTAATTTATTTTTTTCATAGAGAAGCGATAGTTCTAAAAATTGTTTCAATCAACAAAATGATGACGCATTTACATTGATGATTAGTCTAAATATTAGACTCAATTCACTGAAAACTGATAATTGAGCCGACTTATTCTTCGATTTCGGCCTGAGCATAACAGATCAAGAAAATAAAAGAAATCCAAATAAATTCCTTTTGAGTTTATGTAAATAAGCATCTTCTTTATGTTGTCTACAAAATTGGCTCGGAATATTTGAACAGAGCTATAATAACCATGGGGAAGGATCGACAATTTCGTGAGATTAATTTTTTCCTCTTATTCAAATCGGTTATGGAAACAAAAAAGAATTTACAAGCTTTACAAAAAAAAAATACATTAATTCACTTGGAGAGCGGTTATGAACCGCTCTCCAAGCTTTACCTTGGACAACGATTCAAAACCGCTCTCTAATTACCCTTGCACAGCGGTTATGAACCGTTGTCTAAGCTTTGATCTTGGACAGCGGTTTTTAACCGTTGTCCTTTTTTTTTTTTTTTAATAGAACCACTCTCCAAGGGACCACTTGGAGAGCTATTCGAAAAAAGAGCTGTCCAAGTGGAGCTCTCCAAGCTCAAATGTGTAGTAGTGTAAAATACACTATGAATGCACGATGGACCCGGGTGCATACAAGACCTAGCCCTATACATTTGTAGGTACATTGTTCAAAGCATAGAAACTAACAAAGAGAGAGATTTGGAAATTAGTCATTCTTAGCCTATATATATTGATCATGCTGAAACTTATAAGACGTGCATAACTCCAATTAAACTCGACAAAATAATTCCCTTGAATGTGGTTTGGGAGAAATATAAAATATAATTGGAAAACATATAAAAAGTGATAAAACTGAAAATAAGATTAAGACAAGTCATGAATTGAGTAAGTCTCTTGTTTACTAGAAAGGTGCAATGTGCAATTTAAATACAAATTATTTTTATGGAAATATAAAAATTGTTTTCATTTAAAAAACTGATGAAACCACCTAAAAACTATTATAAAATAATAACAATACTAATATAATAATAATCAACTCAACAATTTCATCACAAAATAAATTGATTTTCTGACTTAGCAGTTACACCTCAACTGGAATCAGGTTTATGTATTTGTTTTAGCTTCCAAGTCAATGCCAGTGTGAAGCTCATCATGGGCCGGTCGGAAATAGTCTTGGACGCTTTATTTAATGCTAATTACCCAGTCAACCAATCACATAGCAGGCACCAAACCCGCAATTAGTTAGACTATTAATCATCAAATTTGGACTATAATTGCCTCGTGAATATTCCGGTTTGCATCCTCAAACCGGTCAAATCGGCACTTCGAGCAAAAGTGGCCTTAGTTTAAAGATGTAAACTTAAATTATTATTGCCAAAATACTTATATGCACAACTACTATTCAATTTAAATATATTTTTAAACGATAATAATTATCATAAGTATTACAGTACTTAATTTGTAAGTATTAATTGTTTTTATTTAATAATATATATTAATTATTCTTATTGACCAATAGTGTATTTTGTGCCTCCAGTATTACTCATTAATACTTGTTATCAATTATTGCACTAGAACTTAGGAGATATCTTATCTATCATAGCACTAATTGATATTGCAAACGAGATTTGATAAATCTACAGTTAAGTTTAGACACATTTGTATTCGACGCGAGAAGAATCTAATTTAAAAGATTGTATGATCCATGGACTTATAAGTCATCAATCTAATTATATTTGACAAAGTCTAGTATAAAAAATTTCATACATGAAAAATCTTTAATTTACTACCAAATTCTGTAATTGGTGAAGGTAAGACAAAATTGAGTGGTTCATGGTTCACTCGGCTCAAGTGATTCATGGTTCACCCGGCCCGAATATGTCATAATTTAGGGTTCATTATTTAGTGTTTAGAGTGTAGATGATTGATTTATGACAATTTTATAGATTTTCATACATGAAATTTTTCACACTAGACATACTCATTACATTTTAAATGAGAGTATATATGAATTATTTAATTGGAGCACATTGAATGAGATCATCTTACACAAGGAGTCCCTTCAATTTGTAAGTTTATTAAGTGTGTGTTTTCGATCTCTAAAAAACTGTGAAGAAACACTTATTTTTTAAGTCGTTAGACTCAACTTTTTTTTTTTAAATAAGTGTTTCTCTCTCTCTCTAAAAGAGTTTGCAAATAGATTTTAAAGAAGCTGACAAGATTTTTAGGAGTTTATAAACTCTTAAAAAATGTATCGAAAAAAGATTGTATATAATAATAATTCTAAAGTATTCTTTAAATGCCAAGTCTCACACAAAGAATGGATGGAGTACTTTAAATGTCTCGAAATCACCACCATATTACATTTTGGAACCCTTACGAATCTACCATCTCATAGACGGATTCTAAGGGGAAAGAACGGTAAGAAGGTGGCTATTATTATTTGTCTTGGTGCCGTTTGACGATTATGGAATGATAGAAATGACGTGATTTTCAATAATATTGTTTTTTCAGTAGATAAAATTGTTGAGGATATTAAAACTGAACTCTGAAGTTAATTCTTTGTAAAAAAATAGGTTGCTCGAATTTTTCGTATAAGGATTGACAAGTTAACTCGAGAATGGTATTAGGTTGTTGAGTTAACATTGTCCATATGTATTTTTTGTGTAATTCTTTTACCCACGTATGAATGAATTCCTTTTTACCGATCAAAATAAAAATAATAACTAGTTGGTGTCTAGCGTTGGTGACTCAACAAAATAAGTCCAACAAAATCATTATTTTGTTTTTTGAAAAATCATCCGCATCCACCCTTTACACTCCAAATAAATTTCAAAATCGGGTGCTAGCGTTGGTGACTCAACATAGAAAATTAAAAATTAAATTATTTATAATAAAATTAAGATTAAAAAAATATCTTAAATTATAGAGTTTCATTCTTAAATTTCTGTTTTTTTTTTTTTTTTTTTGTAAAAAAAAAAATTATTTGTTGTTTTAATTAGGAAAGTGAAAGGAATTTGGGTAGAGTTGTTATTAAGTACACATGATTGGGAGATTGTTTTATTAATAAAAAAGGGGTTAATTGTTTAATTGGTGGAACACAAGTCGTGCCTCCCATATGTTTGTTTATGCAAAGTGCGATATTAAAAAATGCTACTAATACTATCTGTCGGACTCCGATCGATCCACTAATACACATTTGGGCTTGGACAACTGTGAAAAATGACCTTGGAGAGCTGTTATAACCGCTCTCAAAATAACAAATTGATTCAAGTTTGGATAATGATAAAAAACCACTTTGCCCAAGAAATCGTGACTTGGACAAATGGTTTTTAATCGCATTGCAAGGGTCACTTAGAGAGCGGTTTTCGGACCCACCAAGCATCTCATATATAAGCCACCAAGTCTTCCAATTAATTGAGACAATTATTCGCTCCCATGGGGGACCGAACACGGGACCTTGGGCGCTTGAGCGGGGATCAATTCCGCTCGGACACTAGCTTTCTTGCGTTTACTTAATGCAATTAATTCTATATATCTTACAATTCGGTTTTTTTACAATTTTTTTTAAATTCTTTATTTCAATTATCTTATTTATTAATTCAATCACACTTTTTTATATAATAATAATTTTTTTTATATAAATTTAAATTAAATTATATTAAAATTATATATTTTTTACTTGTTTTTTTTTTAAAGTACACTACGTACCTTTCTTTTAAACTTGTAATACTTTTCCTTCTAAACAAGTAATATACTTTTTTTATTTTAATAAATAATATTTTTCTTTAAATAAGTAATATTTTTTCTTCTAAACAAGTAATATATATATTTCTTTAAAAAAGTTATACCTTTCTATTTAAACAAGCTAGTAATACTTTTCTATTTAAACAAGTAATTCTTTTTTTTAAACAAGTAATACTTTTTCATCTAAACAAGTAATACTTTTCTTGCTTTTATTTAATAAAATTAATTCTATATGTTCTAAAAAATATTTTTTCTTACAATTTTTTTTAAAATTTTTTATTTCAATTATCTTATTTATTAATTCAATCACATTTTTATATAATAATTTTTTTATATAAATTTAAATTAAATTATATTAAAATTATATTTTTTACTTGTACTTTTTTTTTTAAAAAAGTACTACCTTTCTTTTAAACTTGTAATAATTTTCCTTCTAAACAAGTAATATTTTTCTATCTAAATAAGTAATTGTTGCGAGTCGTTTTTTATGGAGAATATTATGTGGCTAATTTGATAACAACTCACAAACAAAATAAGTATGTGTACAATATACGGTAAATAACAGGAATTTATTGACCCATTAAATGACAAGAATGACTATTCTCAAAGCATTCAAGCCGGGAATGTCATATTGTGAGATTTTCATACACAAAGACACCATACTTCTAATGGGGAAAACTTCTATGAAAGAAGATGGTTTGGATAGAAAGTGTGTACGTGCTAGGGATTTTTTCTGAACCTAATCACTCTGGGAAATTTTTGTGAACCTATCTCTTGTTCTTTTTTCTTCTATTTATAGTACTTTGACAAGCATGAGCTGGAGACTTCGTGTCTTGCAAGAACTCATGTAATGCTGCCATGTTTTCAACTTCGTCTTCCTGGTTGACCTTTGTATTTATTTGTTTATAAGGCACTCTTTTGGTCGTCCAAATCAATCTTTTGCTTTCATTGGTTGCCCCCGTTAAGCCCTTTTGACCATATCAATTCTATACCGGAATTCCATCCTCATCGAACATATCTGAGCTTTTCAGATTATCTGAGCCTTCAGGTTATCTGAGCCTTCAGGTTATCTGAGCCCTCAGGTTATCTGAGCCCTCAGGTTATCTGAGCCTTCAGGTTATCTGAGCCTTCAGGTTATCTGAGCCCTCAGGTTATCTGAGCCCTCAGGTTATCTGAGCCTTCAGGTTGCTCAGGCTTAATGAGTTCAGCTCTTCTGAGTTCAGACATCCTGACCCTCAGGTCACTTGACTCAGGCTATCTGATTTCTTCTTGCCTGATCTTATCATCTCGACGGATCAGATCAACATCTCTTCAAGATCATCTCAAGATAAAGATCGGTCATCATGCGGTTGGCGAAGTTAGCCGAACCTACTCGCTTGTTCGGCGAGTGGCGAGCCGCCGAACAAACTTGCTTATTCGGCGAGTGGCGAGCTGGCGAGCACACTTGTCCATCGAGCATGATTATTTTAACAGTTGATTAATACACGTTTCCCTCCAACGTGTTCGATTAAATTGAGTAATTGTATCGAACACAACTATACCCCCCAGCCGGGTTGCTTTGTATTCATCATGGGGGCCCGGCTGTTGGATATATTGAGTGGGCCCTCGTGAGTGTCGTTTCGTCTTCTGTGCCGAATTTTCAAAATTTCTTAAACCTGGTATCTATAAATACCTATTTTGCATCTCGATTTTTTTTTCTTTCTTTTCATCTTCTTCTTTTCTCTTGAAATTTCCTTTCCGTCTCAAATTTCCTAAAGGGCTCTCTTATTTCGGCGAAGGATTTCATTCAGGTAATTATTTCATACCCTATTTAATTCCAATTATGGCTTCTCTTTCAAGATCTTCTGCTTCAATAGAATCGAACCACCATAGTTTCTCCTCCCCTTCTTTCTGCATAATCTCAAGAGAATACGCTTAATGCGCTCGAGATGAATGCCTCGGGTTCAAGATCTCGTTGTCAAGTTCGGCAGCCGTTTGCCGTTCTTTCATCGGATTTCGATGATGGCCTAAATGAATTAGATAGGGATTTAGCCCGTACTGATTTTTGGATGATTCGGGTGAAGATTTTTCGTCCCAACCCCAAACTAGGTCTAAGGTTGTATATAGTCACAATGTAAATAGGGATGATGATTATACGAGGGGGGAGATTTTGGTGGCTGAGAATGTTATTGAGCCGGACAGAGGATTCGACGGCGAGCAGAACACGGAGCTCGACATCCCTGTTGGTCTTCCCCATAGCCCAACATATATCTTGAAAGCACAAATACCCGTTATGATTTTGATTGGCCTGAACAACCTCATAGGACCAGGGTTGAGAATGAATACCCGGCGAGCAAAATTGCGAGCGTAATTGATGTTGATATGCTCGGCCAATTGTATAGGAATTATGATACCCCGAAAGATGTGTTTTTTTTTTGCGCCCGTCCCGATGAGCGAAAGCGTCGACCTCCCGAGGGTTGTGTTGTTTGTGAATTTAGACCGCGATGGAAGCGGGTCTTCGATTCCCACTTCATCCGGCTTATTACTACTTTGCTTTCAGAATGGAACATCACCATTACACAGCCTAAAGTCGAATGGTGGCACATGATTATGAGCTTTTAACTTTGTTCGGCAAAACGAAGCCCGTGTATTATCCTACAAAGAAAGAAGAACTCTCACGACTAGTGCATTTGACTCGTCCCAAGGGCGAACATGGATGGTTGTTCATGCGCAGTAAATGCCAAATGCAAGGTCATTGAGGATGTGTCAAACAAGATTACTGATTAGAAAGAGAAGTTACGTTTGCTTCAGGGCGATTGGAAAAGCCCGCTCGGATGTGAACCAGATGCTCGCTTAGATATCCCTACGGATTTTGGGATTTGCCGAAGTAAGTATTTTTGTGTTTTTTGCTCTTCACCTTGAACTGATTTTAACTTATTCTCAATTTCAGGAATTCAAGCTGCGGCGGATAAAGAGACCAACGACGGTTATTTCAGCAGCATCTGGCAAATCGATCTCGAGCCTTACTCAGAACGATCTATGAAGACTTTGAATACCGCCGATCAAAGGAAGAAGGGAGGCTTGTACGTGCCCCCTCATCATTTAGTTGCTGTCAATCCAGCTGGTAAGGATTGTTTTTTGTATTTGCAAATGTGTTGTACTCTTTGTTCGCAGTTTCTCTTTCTTTTTTAATGAATTATATTGTCTATAGCTTTCCCTGCCGTCACTGTTGTTGTGAGCACCTCCGAGCATACTGAAATGGCTCGAACTAAGAGACCTCAAGAGCTCGCCAATTCAAGCCGAAGCCGATGCTCAACGAGCAAATCGGGGAGGCGAAAGCAGAGGAGAAAGGTGAGCCAAGCAGCGTCGGACTGGGAGTCGAGTCGGCCGAAGAGGATAACTCATTCGGTCGAACAGGGGACGAGCGACCAAGCTCCCTCACCAAAGAGATCAAGGAGGGCACCTGACGAGCAAGATCTGATAGCTCAGACTAGCATCGATGTTATCGAGGAGACCCCCACTACCGCGTCGATCGATGGCGTATAAAGTGGTCGGGTCCAATCACAATCGCCGTCGTCGATGGAGGTCGGGTACATCTTCTCCGCCTCTGCAGGACCGAACTTGGACCCCCATGAACCCTCGGCCCGTCTCGAGGATAAATCATTTTTGGGATGGGACCTGCTCGGTGAGCACGCTTGCTTTCCTATTGAGATTTTTTTTTTTTATCAATTTTGGTCGCTTTTATCACGCTTTGTTTGCTCGTGTGAACATGCAAAGTTGAGCAGATTGCCTCGATGCGAAATTGAAAGATTATTATCGCTTCCAAAGTGTTCGCAATGTTCCCGGTCTTCCCGAGCATGTTCGTATAAAGGCGGCGAGACCCCATCCGAGCATGGACTCATCGAGCTCGAAGAGGCCACTAAAGGTCCAACCCCTTTGGAAACCATGCGACTTGGCCTAGTGCGCCATGGTCAATCTTTGGTCCTTCTTGAGAAAGCTTACACCGAGTCCGCCAATCTTCATGCCAACTACTTGGCTCTTATCAGAAACTTTGAAGAGAAGGTGAACGAGCTGAGCAAAACTCAAGATGAAGTGAAGTTGGCTCAGGGACAAGTATCCTCAGCCCAAGCGGAGGCTCGCAAAGCTCAAGAGGATGCTCGCCAGGCGAGGGAAGAGCTAAGCCTTGCTCAGGAGGAGGTGATCGACATTAAGAGAGTTCAAGATGAGATGAATGTTGAGCTCCGTAAACTCAGAACTGGCATTGAGACCGTGGAATGCGAGAAGAGTTTGCTCGCCCAACAACTCCTCATTGCTGAAGAGACCAACACTCGTTTGGGTCTTAAAAATTTAAAATTGCACACTGAGGAGTATGTTGATTCCATGTCGAATTTCTCTTATATATGCGCCTTTGCCGATGCCATCCGTTCTGCTAGACACACGCTCGCTGCCGAACAGATTGCCCCGCTCGTATCCCATTTTGAGAAATACCTGATTGACAATCCCCCGGATCGCAATCTTCCAATATCTGATTTGAGTGATCTGTGTGATTTCTCCAATCTCCCTGATGGGATCGAGATTGGTGATCCTATTTTGGATGAGGAAGATGGTTCGGATGCGGACATTGATGATACTGCCGACCAAACTCACCGAGCCAGCACGGGTTCGATCAGGTGCAGAACGAACAAAGGGGGCCTCCCGAAGTCGAGCAGAATGTGCTATCTGGCGAGCAAACTAGGCCCGACAATGCTGGAGGAGCTGCTCCTGAAGGGGCCGAGCAGATGGGGCAGGATTTGTTCGATACATCACTTCCGCCCACCCCCAATAACGAATTTGTTCCTTAGTTTTATTTTTGCTTTGCTGAACAATTTCTTTAGAACTTGTTGTGTAATTTTTGTCTTCTTCTTTCTTGTTCGAACAATTTTTCTGTTGAATGATTAAATTTGCTTGTTTGAACAATTTCTTCTAACCTGATCGTCGAGGATGAATTTTGTTGCTGATGAATGGTTGATGTTTGTCTTGTTTCCTAGTTTATGCCTCTTTTCTTCTGAATTTTTTCGAACATGAACTATGTCTATGTTCCACCCTGACTTCTTTGGTTTTTTGATTGTCTTATTGAGATGCAATCAGGTTGATCGTCTTATTTAGCTGCGACCAGATGGGTTAACTTATATGCAATCCCCCCTTTCTTGTTTCGTGATTGTCTTATTTAGGCGCGATCACTTCGTACTCTGGTCGTCTTATTTAGCTGCGACCTCGTACTCATCACTCGCTTTTGCTGCTGGTATCTGTAAGTACGAGTCGTCTTATTTAGTTGCGACTGCGTACCCATCACTCGGCTTTGCTGCGGGTATCTGAGTACGAACTGTTTCGTCAGGTGAACATAAACTTTGGCTCGTTCATCTTTGTTCGGGTCGTCCGGCTTAGGTGCGACCTCTGATAGGCTTCAACTAGAAAAAATTAACAAACAAAAATGTTTTTGCAACACGTTGTATTCTATTACAACCTTTACATTTGAAGAAGACTGTCTATTATACATAACTATAGACATCAGACTATGGTTTTGAATTTAAACATTGTCTTGAAATAGACACGAGCTGACCTCATCTCGTCCGCAGAATTGATGTTGACAAGCATGAGGCGGATCAGCCTGTCTACTCCTCTTTAAGTAACATGCTCGAGCAATAGCAGCATCAACGTTTGCCCCTTCTAGACAAGCTGTGATTATGCGGGCTGCCGAAGACATGAGCATGTGGCGAGCACGCCTGCTCGCTATATCAGGGCCGAGCAAGAGTCTCTGCTCGCACCTTTTTGTCCCCTTATGTAGATGCCTTAGCATCACCATCCGCGCGTTGTTTCGTGCGGATACCACGACATCCCACCCCCTCAGAGGAGATTTTAGGGATGTGTAGGGGACTAATGATTTACCACTGCATAAGCAGTGAGCAACGTGGAGTGACAACCATGACTCTGCCGAGCATCTTGAGTCCGTAATGAGCATCAACCTTTGCTTGGAGTGTCGTACGGGGTATAAAGCTCGTACTAGAGTAAGTGCCTGGACAAATGATCGATTCAGCAAAATGATAGCTGAATCGAGTGCTGGATACTTCGTCTGGAGGCATACCAAACCAA
This sequence comes from Stenogyne calaminthoides, assembly GCA_037126765.1. Classification (NCBI taxonomy): domain Eukaryota; kingdom Viridiplantae; phylum Streptophyta; class Magnoliopsida; order Lamiales; family Lamiaceae; genus Stenogyne; species Stenogyne calaminthoides. The sequence goes on from JBBCBC010000004.1 coordinate 46,292,745, forward strand.
CTTTCACTCTATAACTGAATTTTCTTCTACTATCTTTGCAGTATTTTTTCTTTTTTCTCTTGTTTTTCTTCATTTTCTTCAGCTATCAATATGCCTATTTATAGTACTATCCCAAACATGTGCTGGCATAGCTAGTTGGTGTTGGCCTTCTTGCTTTAAATCCTCATTTTCCTCATTTTGACATCTGTCCTTTTTGCCAGTTCTTATTCAAGGATTGACACATACCTCTTTTGGTTGCCACCACTTCTCAACTTGTTTTGACACGTATCTTCTATCTTTTGATAGAGCTGGCCAGAATTTCTTCTAGAAGATCCAGAAATTTGTAGAAGGTTCAGAAATTTGTGTCGAACACGGTGTGTTCTTCCTTCATAATTGTCATGTTCGTCTTAGTTAAATAGGTAATTATGCTCGGCCAGTTATGCTCGTCGAGCCGAATGACTGATTGTGCTCGGCCAATTGTGCTCGTTGTTACTGATAATATTTTTTCAAATTTGACGCATTCCACGAGTAGGACAATGGGACTCCATTCAGGTCTTCCAAATCATAAGCCCCGTTTAACAAACGTTCTGTAACTCTGAATGGACCTTCCCATGCTCGGCCGAACACACCACTTGGTACCCCCGCTGCTCGTCTTAGAACCAGCTCGCCCACATTGAACCTGCGTGTTCGGACTTTGGAGTTGTAGAACTTTTCTGACCTTTTTTTATACATGATGTTCTTGAAGTCAGCCTCCATCCTTCTTTCTTCCAACAGGTCTGCACTTAGGGCGAGTGACTGGTCGTTGATGTGCTCTCCAAAAGTCATTGTCCGATGGCTCGGAATCTTTATTTCTGCGGGTATAACAGCTTCCGCACCAAATGCAAGGGCTAACGGGGTTTCCGCGGTTGATGTTCTGAAAGTAGTTCGATAGGCCCATAATATTTCGGGCAACTCTTCAGCCCATCCTCCCCCTTGGAATTATCAAGTCTGGCCTTAAGAGTATGCTTGATAATTTTATTGACAACTTCTACTTGTCCGTTTAATTGGGGGTAATACGGAGTAGAGTAATGTTTTTTTATGCCGCAGCGAGCACAATTTTATCGGAATTCACTTCCATCGAACTGTTTGCCATTACCTGTTACCAATGATTGGGGAAGCCCAAAACGACAAATGATATTTTTCCAAACAAAGTTCCACATTCTTTGTTCGGTAGCTTTAACAATGGCCTCGGCTTCCGCCCATTTAGTGTAGTAATCAACGGCAACCACATCATATTTTACTCCCGATGTGCCAGTAGGAAATGGGCCGATCAAATCGATTCCCCATTTAGCAAATGGCCACGGTCATAAACCGACACCGTTCTTCAAAAAGGGCTATGGATAAGTGGGGCATGTATCGACACTTGTGACACGCATACGAGCATCTGTGAATGAGTCTTTTTTTTAAGGGTCGGCCAGTAGTAACCTTGTCTGATAGTTTTATGTGCCAAAACAAGCCCACCTGAATGGTTTCCACATACTCCATCATGAATCTATTCCAGAATTACATGACCCTCTTCAGGAGTAATGCACTTCAATAATTGAAATGAGAAACTTCTTTTGTATAAATGCTCGTCTAAGATAGTATAACGAGCAGCTTGTAATCTGAGGCGAGTAGCTTGTGCTTTATTTTCAGGGAGAAGTCCTTTTTGTAAGTAATTTAAAATTGGAGTCATCCAGGTTTCTTGTTCGCCCGTCACATGGGCGACCACAACTCTGGGGATTGATGGCGAACAAGTTGTGACGACCACAATGTCCGTCGTGCTCGTCACTCCTTCTGCTGTTGCCAAATGTGCCAAGGCATCAGCGAACGAATTATCCAATCGTGGTAATTGTTCTATGTAAACTTGTTCGAATTGTTCAAGCAACTCCTTTGCTAGTTGCTGATACTGTGCCATTTGTTCGCCTCGGGCCTCGTACTCGCCTAATACTTGGTATACGATTATTTGAGAATCGTTATAAATCATCAGCCTCTGAATTCCCATTGTCATAGCCATGTGTAGTCCAGCGATCAAAGCTTCGTACTCGGCCTCATTATTTGTGGCTGGGAAATCAAAACGGATGGCCGTTGTGAAAGTTTGTCGAGTTGGGCTGATGAGAACCACGCCCGCTCCGGCTCTTGAACTTGTTGATGAGCCGTCTACATACATGTGCCATGGTTGATCGACACCTCTTTCGGGCATTTGTGGATATGTCAACTCGACCATGAAATCGGCCATGGCTTAGCCCTTCATTGCTGTTCGTGGGGCGAACGTAATGCCAAATTGGCCTAACTCCACCGCCCACTTAAGTAATCTGCCCGTAGTGTCTGGTCGGTGGAGAACTTGTCGCAATGGGAATGTGGTTAACACCTCGACTGAGTGATCGAAAAAGTATGGTCGCAGTTTTCGAACACTCATAGTGAGATCATATGCAAGTTTTTCCAGTAGAGGGTATCGGAGCTCGGCTTCTTTGAGCACCTGACTTACATAATAAATGGGCAAGTGTGTCGTCCCCTCTGCCCGAACGAGCACATCGCTAATTGCATGTTCGGATGCAACAAGATACATATAAAGTTGTTCGCCTGGAATAGGCTTAGACAATGTTTGAGTATCTGCAAGGTATTGCTTTAATGACTCGAATGCGTTTTGGCAATACTCTGTCCACTGGAATTTTCCTTTCTTTAATGCATCAAAGAAAGGTTTGCATTTGTCCCCAGTTCGTGATATAAACCGGCTTATAGAAGCCAATCGTCCAGTTAATTTTTGGACTTCTGTCACACTTCTGGGGGTCTGCATGTCGAGCATGGCTTGAATCTTTGATGGGTTCGCTTCAATCCCCCGTTGACTGACCATATGCCCTAGGAATTTTCCCGAATGAACCCCAAAGCTGCATTTCTTCGGATTCAGCTTCATGTTGTACTCCCTGAGAATATCAAACGTTTGTGCGAGGTGGGTGATGTGGTCTTCCTTGTGCTCGCTTTTTACCACAATGTCATCAATGTACACCTCAATTGTTCGACCTATGTGTTCGTCGAACATTTTGTTCACCAAACATTGATACGTTGCTCCAGCATTCTTTAATCCGAACGGCATGCGTTGCCAACAGTACATATTCTTTTCGCTGCAGAAAGTTGTACTCTTTTGATCGTCCGGATGCATGGGTATTTGGTGATACCCAGCAAATGCATCCATGAAGGTCATGAGCTCATGTCCTGCTGTGTTATCGACCAAGTAATCGATATGTGGTATCGGGAAATTATCTTTCGGGCATGCCTTGTTTAAATCAGTGAAATCTATACATAGTCTCCAAGTTCCGTTAGACTTGCGGACGAGCACATGGTTGGAAAGCCATCTTGGGCATTTTACTTCTCGAATCAGTTTATTATCGAGCAATTTCTTGATTTCACTATCCATAGCTGCATACTTCTCCGGACTGAACTTTCTGCGCTTCTGGATTACTGGAGTTTGTGTTGGATCAAGGTTTAGAGAGTGACATGCATGTTTAGGATCAATGCCAACCATGTCCTCGTGTGACCAAGCGAACACATCCAAGTTTGCTCGAAGATATGCGATCATTTCTGTTCGGAATGGTTCAGGTAATTCCGAACCAATGAATATTTCTAATTCCGGTCTGTTTGGGTCGATATTGACAGACTCCAGTTGTTCAACAGGTGTTGCTCGCTTCCGTTTTTGCTTCCACCGAGGATCTTCGATCGACCCCCGGTGTTCGTCAACTACCTCCATAGGATCAAAACCTATACGAGGTTCTAGATCCGGTAACTCATTTGGTGGATCAATGTTCATTAGATCTGGAAGATCTGGAACATGAGTTACCATCCTGGATTCTGAGTTCGCGCGTGGAGGTGTGCTCGTCAGAGGAGGTGTAAGCGTTCTCGGCAATATATTCGCCTGTTGGCTTGATTCTCCGAGCTCCCATGTTTTCTCCATCATGTTAATGATATTTTGCTTTTTTGGCGCACATGACAATAAACAATCTCGAGCTTTTTTCTGGTCGCCTTTTACGCTACCCGTAGTAATAAGTCGAACAGGCATCTTTAAATTTCTGAATAAACGGGCGACCTAGAAACCCGTTATAAGTAGACGGAGCATCGACGATTATAAAGTCTAGCATTCTAGTTCGTCGGATCTTTGGATTTAAAGTTGACTCTAACTCGACTCCTAACCTGATCATACCATAGGGTCGGGTTATAGATTCCCCGAAACCCATGATGGTGTGATCACATGGTTCTATATAACTACTCAGGTCCCCAACTTGCTTCTCCATTTGGTGCAGAGTGTTGACGAACAAAATGTTCGCATATGCTCCGGTATCGACCAGGAGGCGATGCACTTTCAAACCGAGAAGACGAGCGCTGATGGTTAGAGAGTCATTGTGGGGGGTGATTATGCCGTCGAGATCGTCTTCCGAGAACATGATTAGTGAGAGGGTGGCGTGCTAGCTGATGTGCTCGCCACCTTCACCTGATGGAGGCTTTGCATGGCACGCATCTCCATTTTCTTTCGTATGTTCGATAATGTCGGTGCTTGATAGCATCCACCCACTGGACCATAATCAGGACGAATCATGTGGATTTCTTGACTCTCCCGACCTCTACTCATGGTAGGTGCCCTCTTTTGGGTAATTAACCTCTTGCGGGATTCCTGGATCACTTTGTCGGATCTTCTTCGGCCTTACGCTTACCCCTACGATCACTGTTTTTTTTTACGTTAAAGAGTCTCGCTTTCATGCGGCTTTTTTTTTGAGGAACTGCGTAAGACGATTTTCTTCATATAACTTCCAAAGTTGGCGACGTAAATCGCGACATTCTTCGGTATTATGTCCGATGTACTCATGATAACTGCAAAACTTGGAAGCATTAAGCTGATTTTTATCCATTATGATTCTTCGTGGCTTATCCAACATGTCCCGATCTTTAATTTGATTAATTATTGTTTCCGCTGAAACGCCCAGAAGACTTCGTAGGGCATTTGCTTCTGCTCTTTCTTCGAATGGTTTAAAAGATCCTGGGGGTTTATACCCCCCCTCATTCATGACTTTTTTACCAAAAACTCTTTTTGTTGTTGCTTCCTGACCTAATCGTGATTGGACGAGCAGATCCTGCATGGCTATAATCTTGGCTACTCACTCTCGGAATTCGTCATATGTGTTCGGCCAATCCTGATGCATGGCTTTCCACATATCCAGTATTCGGTCGGTCCTCTCCACCACCGTGAGGATCTTGGCATCCTCTTCAACTGGGGCTCCATCGTACAAACATTTGTCAAATCTTTCGATGTATGCTCGATCTGACTCACCCTTTAGCTGGGAGAAATGTGCTAACCATTGATTTGGTGCTGGATGTGTTGGGGAATGATTCGCACAGATCTATTCGGGGTGAATATTTAAATACAAATTTAATTCATTAATTATTACTAGCATGAATTAATCCTATATTAATTCAAATAATAATTGCAACAACATATCATGCATATAAAAAGCCACGTAAAACCTCGATCGCGGAATCTACGGGTTTACGTGAACGTATTCTCTCGGGATGGCGGTGACTTGATTCGGACGGACTAACCAAAAGGACTTCCCAAGTATTCCCTTAGCCCTTGCTTTCGACAATCCGGTTGAAGGATACTTTCGCGAACAATTAACAAAAAAAAAAAATAAACTTTGTTGCACCACTTATGTGGATTTGCTAATATTTCCAAGACATGGAATTGTACTTGGGAATGAACTAATCATCCCCTATTTATAGGAGAGGAGGGCACGAAATTTATGTGAATTTTCAATGTGGGAAAAGACTTTTCTTGGTCACCAAGAAATCTTGAATATATCCCATATATTCTTTTTTTCCCATAATTAAAATATTCCACAAAAAATCCACCTCATCTTTCTTTTTTGGAATTTTTCGAAAAAATGAGTGTGCAAGAATCCAAGATTTGGATCTTCTTGAATTTATGAGATATTCTTGTATTTCAAGAAATACATATCTTCCATAATATCTTTTCAAGAAAATCAAGAAAATCTTTTCTTGCCTCTATTTTTCCAAAAATTTCAAAATCTCTCTTATGAATAACCAAGTGGGAGATTTCTTGAATTTAATGAGATAATCTTGTATTCCAAGAATACATATCTTCATTCCATAACAAAATTCAAAGAAAATCTTTCTCCCTCTTTTATTCATAATTTTCGAAAATAATGGGGAAATATAAGCAACAATATTTATTTTATTTTAATCACTTTTTTCAGTTATTGGACTATATGTTGGGCTACTCGGGGGCCTTTAGGAGAATTAAGATTGGACCTTCTAATGGATCTTGAATATCTAATATTGAGCCACAATATAATTCAAGCCCATAAATATTAATTAATCCCACTACATAATTAATATTGCACTATCCATCTTAACCCATATTACAGTCAATATGGCTCCCGGTCATTATTTCCCGTGTTTAAGATTATCTAGCCCATTAATTAATTCAAGCCACCGAAATAGCTTTCCATTAATTAATATCTTTTGTCCTTGGTCAAGGAACGGTTCAACATTATTATCCATACCGGAAACAAATTCCACTTGCAAGATTTAGTATGATAAAGCTTATGAACCTCCCAAGGGGGCAAATCAAGCAAGCGTACTTGCACACGATTCTTCGTATTAAATCTTAGCAATCACATGTGACCAATAATATTGCCCAAGATAAAAAGTATTGAATCTCTCTCTGATTCGCTACCCATGATAAGTCAAAGCAATAGTTACCGATCCCACGTGATCCTATTTAAGGGACGAAGGTTAAGAAACAACGATCCACTGAGGTCTAATTCTTCCTTGTTCAGTTCTGAAGAATTTATCCTCCTCAGAGTCCTATTCAAATAAGATCACCATGCACTAGTGTAATCTCTTGGTCAAGACAAACCAATCTGAGCCTTACACCTCAACCTTTCGCGATGGTTGTTCATTTCCATCTAGGTCGTGAATGGCGTACTTATAGTTACAAGGGACTGTTAATTTAATCTTCTGTGATCGGGTATCACTAAATTAACTACAGTGTAACACGTACGAATTATTGAACAATTATGCAGTAAATATATATAACATTCAATCATATTTAAAGCATCAGTGATAAACAATTTATTTCAAAAATAAGTCCGAAATTCGTTTCGATTATACAAAGTAAAAAGCATACTTTTCAAAGATAATCCCCAACAATCTCCCACTTATACTCAAAGTCTGCTTTTAAGTATACTACAACACGTCTCGAGTAGTCCGTGACATCTAATGTCACCTACAAGAACCTAATAATTTCTCTCACTTATACTCAAAGCAGTTAGCAATCGGTCTTGACACCCATTCCACTCACATGTCTCTCGAATGTATTCAGAGGCGACGCCAGAATGGATCTCGCTAGGGCGCGTCCTCGACGCCATCTTTTTGCATATCTATATCTCCTCTCTTAACGATTTCTCGTATAAGATGTCTTTCCTTTAATGTGTTTGTTTTTGACTTCGTGGACTCTTGGTTCTCTTGAATTTGCAAAATCGCCCCTAGCGGATATTGCTAGTCAAATTGAACACCATCCAAGTCCACTAAGAAGATCTAGAGCCCAATCGGTTCTTTCACTGCTTCACAAGCAGTTACTTACCCGAGTCCCATGGTTGAGTCAGTGATGCATTTCTGCTTCACCTCGTCCATTTGATGGCTACACTTCCCAAATGGAAAACACACTAACTGAGGCAGATAATCTCTGGAATCTAAATATGATTGGAAATTCGAGTCCATGTAGCCGATGGGGATTGGAGTATCGATCGATAAATCAACATTCTATCCCGAGTTCTTTTCGGACACTTGTAATGTTTTTTAATCGTCATTCAATGCGCTTTCCACAGGTTACTTTGATATCTTGCTACCATGCCCATGGCAAAGCAGATATCCGGTCTCGTACACAGCAATGCATACATAAGGTTTCCGACAGCCGAAGCACAAGGAATACCTTTCATGTCATCTATCTCATTTTTAGCCTTAGGGAACATTCTCTTGATAGATGGATTCCAAGTCCGAAAGGTACTAATCCTTTCTTGGAATCTTGCATGCGAGAATCGTTTCAAAAAAAAAAGGTCTATGTATGAAACTTGCGATAACCCCATCATCCTTTTTCTAAATATCTCGAGTTATCTTGATCCCAAGGATATGTCCCGCTTTCCCTAAGTCTTTCATATCAAACCTGTTTTTGAAACCATGCCCTTACGCCCGATCACACCTTCACATCGTTCCCGATGATCACAATGTGATCTACGACAATCTTAAGAATACCAATGCGCTTCCGACACGCGCTTTTTATACACACACTTTCAAACTTGTTTTGATCAAACCCATAAGACTTTATTACATGATCAAAACTTTGGTTCCAAGCTCGATGCCTGTTTGAGTCCGTAAATGGACCTCTTGAGCTTACAAACTAGGTGTTCTTGGCCCGTTTCAATGAAAACATGGGGTTGTTGCATATAGATCTCTTTATCAAGACTTCGTTAAGGAAAGTCGTCTTGACATCTATTTGCCGGACTTCAAAGTTGAGATCTTGCAGAGAATCGATAAGAGAATACGGATGGACTTAAGCATGGCTACTGAAAAAAAAAAAGTTTCCTCATAATCGATCCCTTTCTTTTCGAAAGTATAACCTTTCGCCATTAGTCTTGCTTTAAAGGTTTCAACCTTCTCGTCCGGCCCTCTTTTCCTCTTATATACCCACTTTCATCCAATGGGTTTGACCCCATTAAGTGGTTCGACTAGCTCCCACACTCTATTATGAAACATAGAACACATATCGCCTTTTCATTCTTTGTTTGCCAAGAATCTGCATCCATATCTTGGAGTGCCTCGTCATATGTCCATGGAGTGCGATTCCTAATCAAGTCCGAGGACTCTCCTATTCCCATGAATCTCTCGGGTCGCCTAACAACCCTCCCACTATAACGAGGCTTCGGTTGTGAAAACGTATTGTTTGGTATATCATCTAAGATACAATGCAAGACCGAGGTTTGCCCTCTAAGATCATTTAAGGTAATCTCACCATTTTGGGTTTTCTTTGGTTCATATAGTCTTCTTTCCAAAATCTAAAGTGGGTGCGGATGTCCACCTTTTGATCTTTGGAACTATAGAACATTCACCCTTTTGTTCCCCTGGGGTATCCTACATAATGACCTTTTAATTCTGATCGAGGATCCAATTTCTACCGGTTTCTTTGTCCAACACGTGGGGCGGACACCCCCAAAGTTCTCATGTGTCTCTTACTAGACTTGCGCCTGGGTCCACAATTCTTTGGGGTTCGGGAACCGATTTGGATAGCACCAAGTTCGTAATGTAAGTCATTTGTTTTCCAAGGTATGACCCCGAAACGACTCGGGAAGATCCGTATAACTCATCATTGATCTAACCATTTCCAAAAGAATTAATTGCTTTGCTCTGCAATCCCCGCTTTTGTTGAGGGGTTCCGTGCAGCGAGTGGATATACAATCCCTTCATCGATAAGTAGTTCAAAACTTATTGTTTGAGGTATTCGCCTCCACGATCGGATCGTAGAGACTTGATACGTTTTTCCCTATGATTCTCTCTGTTGAGCCTTAAATTCTTTAGAATTTCTCAAATGTCTCGATTCGTGCTTCATAAGGAAAATGTACCTTGAGTAATCATCAATAAAATTACTCATAACCTCCTCTTGCTGTGGTTGACATTGAACTACGCACATCTATGTGAACGATCTCTAACACTTCTTTAGCCCCATTCCCCTTGGCTCCAAATGCCATCTTGGTCATATTACCCTCCAAACATGATTCGCAGGTTGGAATCGATTCAACTTGGAGACGCTCCCAAGAACCAACCTTTGGATCCTCTTTGGATTTATATGACCTAATCTTAGATGCCAAAAAGTGTCTCGCTCACGTCCGATGAACGCTTTTCTAAACAGTTGATGTGTTATAGGATACATTTAAATGAGTGGTGTGCACGATTAATTGTATAGAGATTTTCCATCAATGTCCCGTAACAGATACACTCATCATTTCAAAAATGATGTCATTCTTATTAGAAGAAACTTAGTGTCCTTTAATCAAATTTTAGAAACTGAAAGTGAATTCTTTCTAAAACTGGGAACATAAAGATAATCTCAAAAAACTTTATCTTCAAAAGATAGGTGCACTTCTCCCATCGCTTTTAATCGCTACTTACTTATGTAGCATTGCAATGTCTCGCTATCTTGCGTAGTATTGCAATAATCGTTACTACCATAGCATTGCAATATCTGCCACTTACGTAGCATTGCAATGTCTTCTACTTTTGTAACGTTACCCAGTGTGATGAGGATCTCACTCCCACTACGTTGTCGGATCATTTAGAACCCGTGAAGCCAACATGATTAGTGGATCTCGTATCAACCACCCACGAATGAGAAGTATACGCCGCTAAACAAGTTTCAACATAGTGTGTGAGAATTATCTTTCTTTCGGCCCCCTTTTGGGGTTGGAACAGCAAAACCTCCATTGTCCTCTCTCTCACCGCAGCTTAAGCACTTCCTCTTTGGATTTTCCTCGACTCAACAAGCATTCCTCATCTTACCATTGCCCTTGCAACAGCTTGATTGAGTTTTATTGCTTATGGCCTTTGGTCCTCTTCTTTATCTTGCCTACCCTTGGCCTAGAAGATGAAGACGGACCACTTTGTCAAAAGCTTGAGTTTGGTGCCTTATCATCATTTCTGCCGAGTCCAAAAGTTTGCAACAAATTAGCTAGCGAGGCCAAAAATGCTCAAAAACCTTTCTGGACAGAGAATGAAGTACCAAATTCATCTGAGTCTCCAGATCATAATCTGCACTCAGAATCTCAAGTTTGTTCAGATGGGCCATCTATTTTGAGGACGTAATCCCTTACGGGTTTTCCCTCCACCATTTCAGCGACGACATCTCTCGCAAGGTGATCTGACGAGTCCCGCATGTTTTGACTCGTCAGTTGGCTCATCTGATTTTTGTGTGTCAAAATCCACTTGTGCTTTTGTGCAGTTAGGACAATTATAATTTTCCAATCAATATAGTTTCCATACATATTGTATTGACTTTAAAGTATAATAACAAAGGATTAAAAGGTAACGACATAATTGAATCGAAATAAATGCGGTATATCAATAATAGCACAAGTATATCACAAGGTTCGATCACATTTCATCATATTTAAAATCTCAAAAAAAAAAATATGAACATGCATCAGCCAACATCTCAAAACAGTTTAAATAAGCCACGTGGGGTGGGTCATTATTTAAACACATTCAAGCAGGTTACAAACAAGAACAGTTACAAACCTTTAATATCCAGATTAATAGTTGGCTCCCACTTGACCAATATAAAATTGACAGGTCTTGGGGAAGTATATGCATATCAATTTTATACCTAAGTAATAACCATGATTAAATACAGATTACTATTTAAGCTTTGATCGAGCCTCGTGGGGGGGTCATCGCCGCCACTAGTAATAACCCACAATCATCCTTTCTAATTCATTCATGTGAAACCTATCTTTTGACCAGTCCCCGTGGGGAATTTCTCCAAAAGAATTCACAAATAAATAAATCATGGAAGTCAAAATTAATTCAATTTTATTATCCGAATAAAATTGTCAATTAATTATTTAAACATACTTAGTAATTTTGAAGTTGAGATTTTTCAATTTGGCAACCCTCATGCAAACACATTTAAACAAATTAAATAAAGCATAAGATAAAGACAAATAAATCAAGCATAATGAGAAAAATAAACATATTGAGGCACAAATTATCCAATTGTCATGGTTTGATTTTCCTTGGCTTGATCTTGAAGAAACACGTCTCAATTTCTCCCACTCGCTCGTCTCTCTCGAAAAATACTTAAATCTCGAACCGCCACGCCAGCATTTCCTTGGCAGGATGATGCACGGTCCGGATCGAAGGCCAACCTGGCAGGACTCGGCACCGTCTGGCGGCCACGCCCTTGACACCTCGTGCTCTCGGCGGTTTTCGGCGAAGTCAGCGATCCTCGGCGAGGCATGACAGGCAGCGTCTGCAGCCTCAGCGACAAGTAGCCTTCGCCCGCCTCCGCCTACATCGCCGACATCGGCCTCGCCCGCGTCTCATCTGGCCTCACATAAGCTCCCCGTCACTCACATGCCCGCCACAGCTTCATCTTGTCGACCGAGCACGCGCCCCTGCCAGATAACGCCCCGCTGCCCGCCCGCTCGGCCCCACGCCTTATACAATGCCGCCCTGCTGCATACCGGTTCTCGATTTCGCCCTTTAATTCTTCATCTCTTCGTTCCTCGATCCGGTTAAATTTATTTACAAAAATAAATAAACCTAGATCTAGACTAGTCTATTACATTGATCAAATCAAACAAATCCTAGTCTACTCGTGGATTTTCTCATTTAGCAAAATAAATCCGAATCGAATCGAATTAAAAACCACGGTTTATATGCATGCAAAATAAAACATTAAAATCCATGACAATTGGATACCGCAAAAATGTATCTAATGGTTCTACTATCCAATTTCAAATTTAATGTCCGTGAATTAAATTACAATTTAAAAAATTCAGAGTCTCAAATAAAGGGCTCGATACAGGTTGTTGGGGAATGATTCGCATTGATCTATTCGGGGTGAATATTTAAATACAAATTTAATTCATTAATTATTACTAGCATGAATTAATCCTATATTAATTCAAATAATAATTGCAACAACATATCATGCATATAAAAAGCCACGTAAAACCTACGACGCGAATCTACGGGTTTACGTGAACGTTACTTCTCGGGATGGCAAAGACTTCGGCCGGACGGACTAACCAAAAGGACTTCCCAAGTATTCCTTAGCCCTTGCTCGACAATCCGGTGGAAGGATACTCGCGAACAATTAACAAAAGGAAAAAATAAACTTTGTTGCACCACTTATGTGGATTTGCTAATATTTCCAGCACATGGAATTGTACTTGGGAATGAACTAACCATCCCCTATTTATAGGAGAGGAGGGGCACGAAATTTATGTGAATTTTCAATGTGGGAAAAGACTTTTCTTGGTCACCAAGAAATCTTGAATATATCCCATATATTCTTTTTCCCATAATTAAAATATTCCACAAAAAATCCACCTCCTCTTTCTTTATGGAATTTTCGAAAAAATGAGTGTGCAAGAATCCAAGATTTGGATCTTCTTGAATTTATGAGATATTCTTGTATTTCAAGAAATACATATCTTCCATAATATCTTTTCAAGAAAATCAAGAAAATCTTTCTTGCCCTCTATTTTCCAAAAATTTCGAAATCTCTCTTATGAATAACCAAGTGGGAGATTTCTTGAATTTAATGAGATAATCTTGTATTCCAAGAATACATATCTTCATTCCATAACAAAATTCAAAGAAAATCTTTCTCCTCTTTTTATTCATAATTTTCAAAATAATGGGGAAATATAAGCAACAATATTTATTTTATTTTAATCACCTTTTTTTTCGGTTATTGGACTATATGTTGGGCTACTCAGGGGGCCTTTAGGAGAATTAAGATTGGACCTTCTAATGGATCTTGAATATCTAATATTGAGCCACAATATAATTCAAGCCCATAAATATTAATTAATCCCACTACATAATTAATATTGACTATCAATCTTAACCCATATTACAACTAATATGGCTCCCTGGTCATTATTTCCCGTGTTTAAGATTATCTAGCCCATTAATTAATTCAAGCCACCAAATAGCTTTCCATTAATTAATATATTTTGTCCTTGGTCAAGGAACGGTTCAACATTATTATCCATACCGAAACAAATTCCACTTGCAAGATTTAGTATGATAAAGCTTATGAACCTCCCAAGGGGCAAATCAAGCAAGCGTGCTTTGCACACGATTCTTCGATTAAATCTTAGCAATCACATGTGACCAATAATATTGCCCAAGATAAAAAGTATTGAATCTCTCTACGATTAAGCTACCCATGATAAGTCAAAGCAATAGTTACCGATCCCACGTGATCCTATTTAAGGGACGAAGGTTAAGAAACAACGATCCACCGAGGTCTAATTCTTCCTTGTTCATTCAAGAATTTATCCTCCTCAGAGGGTCCTATTCAACATCGATCACCATGCACTAGTGTAATCTCTTGGTCAAGACAAACCAATCTGAGCCTTACACCTCAACCTTTTCGCGATGGTTGTTCATTTCCATCTAGGTCGTGAATGGCGTGCTTATAGTTACAAGGACCTGGATAATTTAATCTTCGTGATCGGGTATCACTAAATTAACTACTGATTGTAACACGTCTTAATTATTGAACAGTTATGCAAAGAAATATATATAACATTCAATCATATTTAAAGCATCGATGATAAACAATTTATTTCAAGAAATAAGTCCGAAATTCGGTTTGATTATACAAAGTAAAAAGCATACTTTTCAAAGATAATCCCCAACAGGATGAAAGCACACATGGATGAAAAAAATGATACAAGAATTTCATCCCCTAAGCGAAAAGACGTGATTTTGGACGCAAAGAAAGAAAGTAGAGAACCATCTGTGGGCGCGGTCGCCTAACGTCATGGGGAATGATCGCCAAGATCGTCGTCGTCGGTGGCGCCCATGGCGATCATAAAAGGCGAATATTTGCCGAGGTGAACATGTGGGTCGACTTCGGCGATCGAACATAGGAATTGGTGGTCGGATCTTTGCCACTTTCTCTTGTATTTAATTTGCCATGATCGCCGGGGTTAAATGGTGAGCGAGGGCATTGTGTTCGCTTAGGGGAGTCCTTTTCGTTCTTTGCCAGTCGGCTGTAAACCTTCAATTGCTTTTGCATTTACGCAAATTTAATAGAAGCCCGCAGACTTGGATCGGGGTTGTGTCCCATCACGAGGACCGAGGGGTCATGCTTTCGTGATAGGCGATCCCCTTTCCAAATCGTCCTGATTACCCAATCGATGATGGATAGAAAATTTAGTTCGGCCGATTTTTGTTAAAGGGATCTTGGGCGATCATGAGGATCCGAAAAGCGGCATGTTAAATCGGTTGTTCCTCCGGGATCCTCGCTTTATGATTGCCGATTCGGTCTTTAACGGAGAGCCTCAAACGTCCAAACGCCGATGGTGGACCCTTGAGGTCGCTTTCGTCATCCGGCATATCATCGGCCTTTTTGTTGGCCCGCTTTAAATGCGACTTTCAATTTAACTTGCTCGCTCGCTATCGGTGTATCGAAGCGTCGATCATCATCATCTTGAACTTTCAACTTGGCGAACTCCTTTCGGCTCTCTCTCTTTTCGTGCTTTCGCAACAAGAAAGTGATGGCCTTTGTTGTGGTCATGGGATCGTTGGCGATATCTTCAAGATTGATGGTTTAGAGGTCCGATTTTTGTGAAATGATCTTTGAGCCTCTTTTTTCGAGCGTGAGGTCGGCTCTGTCCCCGACCCTCTCCGTCTGAAAGTATTCCTAGATTGAGGCATTATATTTCTTTTTTTTTTTCGGCCATCTATCTACGGGATTGTGTATGGGTTGGTTTTTTCTACCCTCCTTCTAGCGCCAATTGTTGCGAGTCGTTTTTTATGGAGAATATTATGTGGTTAATTTAATAACAACTCACAAACAAAATAAGTACGTGTACAATATATGGTAAATAACAGGAATTTGTTGACCCAGTTCGTCAGTAAATGACTACTCTGGGGGCATTCCAAGCCAGGGATGTCATATTGCGAGATTTTCATACACAGTACACCATACTTCTCATGGGGAAAACTTCTATGAAAGAAGATGGTTTGGATAGAAAGTGTATACATGCTAGGGATTTTTTCTGAACCTAATCACTCCGGGAAATTTTTGTGAACCTGTCTCTTGTTCTTTTTTCTTCTATTTATAGTAGTTTGACAAGCATGAGCTGGAGACTTCGTGTCTTGCAAGAACTCATGTAATGTTGCCACGTTTTCAACTTCATCTTCCTGGTTGACCTTTGTATTTATTTGTTTATAAGACACTCTTTTGGTCGTCCAAATCAATCTTTTGCTCGACTGGTTGCCCTGTTCGTCCTTTTGATCATATCAATTCTATACCGGAATTCCGTCCTCTTCGAACATATCTGAGCTTTTCAGATTATCTGAGCCTTCAGGTTATCTGAGCCCTCAGGTTATCTGAGCCTTCAGGTTATCTGAGCCTTCAGGTTACTCAGGCTTACTGAGTTCAGCTCTTCTGAGTTCAGACATCCTGACCCTCAGGTCACTTGACTCAGGCTATCTGATTTCTTCTTGCCTGATCTGACAGCTCGACGGATCAGATCAACATCTCTTCAAGATCATCTCAAGATAGCATCAGGTCATCATGCCAGATTTGGCAAGTTGGCGAACCTACTCGCTTGTTAGGCGAGTGGCGAGCCGCCGAACAAACTTGCTTGTTAGGCGAGTGGCGAGCTGGCGAGCAAATATGTTTGGTCGGCAAGCAGCGAGCACACTTGTCCATCGAGCATGATTATTTTAACAGTTGATTAATACATGTGTCCCTCCAACGTGTTCGATTAAATTGAGTAATTGTATCGAACACAACAGTAATATTTTTCTTTTAACAAGTAATACTTTTTCATCTAAACAAGTAATACTTTTCTTTAAACAAGTTATACCTTTCTATCTAAACAAGTAATACTTTTCTATTTAAACAAGTAATATTATGAACAAATTTTAAATAAGAGTTTCTGTTAATCTCATTATATACGACGAATATTAAAAAGAAATAACACGAGAATTTAAAGAATAAAATATTTGAACTGTACCTAAAAAGAATTTACAAATTAAAACAAAAAATAAAAGCTTTACAAAAAAAATAATATTAATTCACTTGGAGAGCGGTTATGAACCACTGTCCAAGTTTTACCTTGGACAGCGGTTCAAAACCGCTCTCCAATTACCCTTGCACAGCGGTTATGAACCGCTGTCTAAGCTTTGATCTTGGACAACGATTTTTAATCGTTGTGTTTTTTTTTAATGGAACCGCTCTCCAAGGAACCACTTGGAGAGCTGTTCGAAAAAAGGGTTGTCAAGTGAAGCTCTCCAAGCTCAAATGTGTAGTAGTCGCGAGACATAACTTCCGACATCCACAATTAGAGGGGAAATGTGATTCTCCACTACTCAAACGTTTTCTCCTCTTCTCTCCCATTATCTTATAGGGAGTAATAATTTAGCAATTTTTTTCTTTTGTTAAACTCAAAATCTTTATAATAACAGGGGGAAAAAACTGAGGCTGAATTCCGACCTTATTTCTCAATCTTAAATGAAAATTGATTAAACTGAGTAGTTACATGTTGAAATGTGTGTCTAAAGCTTGTCCACGAATCACTGCAATCTCTCATTCGTTAAAAAGAGAAATTGTGTTCTTTTAACTTAAAAGGGACAATACAAGCAAACGAATATTTTAAAATATTTTTAAAGTACAAGAAGTAAAAATAGCAAAAAACAAGTTAAAGTACATTGAGAAATGGTAAAAAATAGAGGTGTATTAATATTATTCCTTTTATTATAATGTTGAATTTAAGTCTCTGATCGTAGTCGTTTAATTGGAAACAACCATAGATAATATAGAACTAATGTAATTTTGATTTTAGGCTGAGTGACCTAAGAAATCTAACGACATTTGGTCAAAATCGATCGGCATAACATGTTTAGCTTTATTTATAATAATGTTTGTATTCAGAAAGAACTAACTGGAGTTCTTAATTTCTTAGGTTGTTATTAAGTTTTATTATATTATCCATTAAACATGTGCATGAAATAATTTGTTAATATGGACTGTTCAAACAACTGGGTCAACCGTCACATAAACAATCCAATTAATTGGTTGATTCAGTGCTCAGTTTGAACTAAACAATATCGAGTTAGCTTTCAACTATTATTGGGATCAATAACTTAAAGATAAAAAATTCCTTTGTGTATTTTTTAATTTAAAAGAAGTCATATAAATTTTATAAGGTGGGGTTGTCAATGTCAGAAATGGCCCCGGTTATTGGTCCTGCACGGTTGTCAGTGTCGGAAACGGGTCATTTTTAACGGCAGTGCACCGGTCTGGAGAAATTGACGGGTAAGGAGGTATTTACAGTGTTAACAATCAGAGCCTTTCAGTGAAAAAATGACCACATCTACCCATAGTTTTAGCCCGAGAGATGTTAAACGAATTGACTATGATTTATGATGTTCAATTTAGTTTTTGACTTGCATGGTATGGGTTTTATGAAATTGGAGAAATAAGAAGATCCAGTTCAACAAGTAAAAGATTGTCGAAAAAATCAAAAGTCGTTGTTGAAGTTGTTATTCATTAAAATTTCGTGTGACAAGCAATTTCTCATTAACATACTGGTTCGTGAGTTCGAAATTTATACTAGATATTGTTGGGATTGTTGGAGTCTGAGTTGCGGAATGAGTCCAGGGAGGACAAGACGTTCGACCTAGTTGAGGTCGTGCACTTCCGCACCAGTGTCAGTCTCCAGGTGGGAGATTGTTGGGTTATGAAGCCTGAGTGAAATGGGGATGCAGAGCGCGGGAGGCGCTCGACCAGTGCTCGAGGTCGAGCACTATTGCTCGGTCGAGCGCCCCCCTATCCAGCGCCATGATGGCGCTCGAGCTAGATAGTTGATCGAGCAGAACCGCTCGACCAAATGCCCTGGTCGAGCGGTTCCGGAGGCCGAGACGCGGATTAGGGTTTCGGCCCAGTTTCATCTTTTAGGGTTTCGGTTTTTTGTATAAATACCCCCTGACTCCCCTATTGTATCTTGCACTACTTGCACTATCTTGTATGATCATACAAGAAGAAATAGTAGATCTCTCCTGACTTGGTAGTGCCCCCAGATGTAGTCAGTCTGACGAACTGGGTAACCAAATTATTTGTCTCTAAATTCCTAGTTCTGTTATTTTCTCTATAATAGCTTGTTTAATTCCTAACAGATATATGATATCTCTGTAAATTAGGGTTGTTGGGCATTTCTTATACCTAATATTAATTTAAAAAAATCCAGTTAAAAAAATTAGCTTTTGATTAGAGTTTTTTTTTCTTCTCTTATTTTACTCGTTAGTAAAACGTGCGATATTAATTACACTAACAACGAGCTTCCATTGGATATTTTTAAGGGGTGTTTTAGAACCCTTATATAAAAAATAAAAAACACTTAGAATTTAAAAAAGTAAAGTTTTAAAACTTTGAAAAAAAAAACACTTCTCATTTAAAAATAGAAAATGCAAACAGACTTTTAATCTACCAAGAAGTGGTGGGGTAACTTGTATAACTTGGAAATGATATTGATGGGGCATAAAAAACATTTTTTTTTAAGTTTAAAATATTTTATTTTATTATTTTTCAATACCCTTGTAACAATATAAAATGTTAAATAATTATTGCATGAGCTTTCATTGTCAAAACTTTTTAATAATATGGACCTTTCATTCCGTGTGGAGTAGATATGGGGTAAGTGTCAGTCTATCGTTATTGTTCCCATGAATGAATCCAATAAAAATGATTGCATAAACGTGATGAGGGAAATGACTGTAAATGCATTAATTACAATAATCTTTCATTTAAAAAAAATGTTATTTTGATCGAGCTAAATATTCGTGATATCTATTTTTTTTATAGTGTCATTTAATGGTTAAGCTAAATGTATTGATCAGGCTGATTGGAATTTCGAATAAAAAGTTCCGCTGCTACTATAGTCCCATATGACTGTATTTAGATTTTATTGCCCTAATTAATCATTTATATGAGCATGTACCAATTAAAAAAAAATGGCGTGTCTCAGGTGTACTTTGCGTTCCATAGTGTGTTTTAAAATCATGCAATTTATTACATTAAGATATGCAATTTGTTTACATTGAACCGTGCAACTTATTTTTCATATTTAAGCAATTTATTTATACTGAATCGTGCAACTTGTTTTTCATATTAATAATTGCACGGTTTAGTATAAATAAGTTACATATTTTAATGCAATAAGTTGCATTGATTTAAATACACTATGAAGTGTAATGTGCGTATAAGACTTGGCCAGAAAAAAAAAGTTATATATATGAACATATTTTCCTCATGATTGTTTCAAAGGATGGTTGACTCGATCAAATCAAGAAATCGGTCAAGTTATACTTTGAACTTATATTTGCTACTTTTTAATTCCGTCCCCCATTAGATTTTATATTCGTAAAAAAAAAAAATTACTCCTCATTAGAAGGAATAAAATTACTCCTCTGAAGTTACAGACTCACACATGGAGAGTCATTTTGGAATGAATAATACCAACTTCTTTAAAGCTTCTCAACAAAAATGCACTCCCAACTAATGCGAAACATCTATGTGCCTTCTGCAATTTAGAAACGGAAAGTGTAAGTTATGTTCATTTGTCCATTTGCATACAAATTCTGGATAGAATGTATTTAAATGGATGAGTCTTGAAACTGTACTACCTTCCAATCCGATGAAAAATCCACTCCTTTTTAGTAGACTTTTCTTAGAAAAAGAAGGTACGATTCTAGGCGTTTGTATTTGAAAGTGTATGATTTGAATGTTGTGGAAGTCAAAAAAACTCGATCATATTCCAAAAGGAGACACCGAAAAAGAGATGATGATGCTTGAGGAACTAAAATCCCGTGTGTAGAGCTGGATCTTAGCGAAAACGGGAAATTGAAAATTGACTTCTTAAACTACTTGGACGACTAATTTATGTTGCACCCTTGGAGATTTATAATTGTACATTTTTTCCTAGGGTACTAATAGTTCTGTCCTTCCTACTTCCTAGGAGTTTTTGTTAGGTTTGTTCGAATTCAGAATAACCAGAAACTCTTTTGTAATGATTCGGGTATATCTTATACCCATTTAAAAATGAAATTTATTTTCTGAATAAAAAAAAAGAATATTTGTAAAAAATATATGTCCCAAATTAAATTAAACATTTCTTAAAATAAAAATCTGAAACAATTTAAATTATTCTTTTTAAATATACCAATATTACATCACATGCAATCACTCTTCCCACAAAAAAAATATTTTTTTCATTTATTATTTACATCACATGTTATTATTTTACCATTTAATTTTTGTAAAAAAGTAATATTAAAATATGATTTTCATATTAAATTTTATACAAACAGGTAATGTTCAATCTAATTGGAAAAGAAGATAGTATTATTAATCATCCAAATTAATTTAGTTTGAAAATAATGGGCTTGATGCAGCAAGTTCATATCGTCTAAATTTCCTACCCAGCTTAAATAATTGTAAAATAATGACAATTTCTAATGTCAAGATAAAATAATGACAATTTCTAATGTCAAGGTTGTGCAGTGAAATGGTATCATGTACTCCCTCATTTTTTATTTACATATCTTTTTAGTCTTTTAAATTATTTTTTAAATGGATATCGTTTTGATATTTTATCTCCCTTTATCTCATATTTACATTTAATATTGTAATTTCAAATTTCCTACAAATGTGTTGTGTGTTTAATTTTTCAATCAATCCCCTATATCACTAATAGAGAGTTTTTTGTTTTTTTATGATGTGTCATCTTGTGGTTCATTTGGATGATGTGTCATTTTGAGGTTAATTTAGATGAATTAACACATTTATTGTATTGATGTGTCATTTTTCTATTGGTTTGTAGTTAATATGTGACATTTTATTGTGTAGTTTGATTTTAAAAAATGCAACAATTAATGTTTGAACCTTGCACCTCTTACGTAATATTTATGTTTAATTGCACTAAACCCATTAAACTATCACTGAAATTGTATCTAAACCACCTAACTATTTTTTGTTGCACTAAACTATACAAACTATTATTTTATTACATTTAAACCACCTAAAATAATTTTTCAAGCCAAAATTTCTCTCCATTTTATACATGTGCACTACAAGTGATTTTTTAAAAAACATTTTCGTTAATTTTCATATATTAAGCACAATGTTTTTCTCCTCACCCATTCAACAACCGATTTGCAAAAAAATTCCTCAAATTTTAATATTTTAAGTCTGAAGAAAGATTTAGAAAAAATACTCAAATTTAAATTAAGGATTTGTGAATCAATTGTAGAATGACTAGGTCTTATATGCACCCGGGTGCACCGTACACTCATAGTGCATTTTAGAAGCATGCAACTTGTTATGCTGAAAAGTGCGACTTATTTACACAGAAAAGTGCATCTGTTAATATGGGAACATAGTTGCATGCTTCCATTTGGAATAGTTGCACGTTTCCTTTTTGTATAGTTGCATGTTTCTAAAATGCACTATGAGTGCACGGTGCAACTGGGTGCACATGAGACCCACTCTTGCATAATTGGTAGAATTTGACACAATAATTTTATTTCAATAATTATTTAAGTAAATATATTAATATACACCCTAAACAATTATTATTTCATGTTTAATGCATTTATGCACATAATTATATTTTTATTATTATATATATATATATATATATTTTTAAAGATTATTATTAAATATATTATATATTATGATTATTGTATTTTTAATTAAAGAACCGCGTAATACGCGAACACTAAACTAATACTCCCTCCGTCCTGATTTTGATTATCCGCTTTCCATAAATAGCCGTCCTAATTTTGTTTATCAATTTCCAAATAAGGCAATAAAGGAACATTCAATCCTATTTAATACTATTATTTTTCTCCACCAAATCCACTTCATACCATTTAATACTATTATTTCCCTCCACCAAACCCACTTTACTCACTTTATACCATTTAATATTATTATCTCCTATTTTTTCTTAATCTTCGTGTCTGCAGTAAATGGATAATCAAAAATAGGATGGAGGGAGTAGTATTTATTGTTAAGAATATTTAAATAATATTAATTAAAATTAATTTTAGAAAGAAAAAAAAATTCTTAATTTGTCTTAAAATCCTCAAGAGGGAGTATTAATTTTGATGTTCTATTTTGAATTCTACCATCTATCTTACACAGGAATTAAAAAGATATCAAAGGACGAAAGCTAGGTCCGGATTTGTAAGGAGGTCAACGTGGTTAAACCCCATTCACCAAATTCGTTCCCAATTTTTTTTATCTCAAAATAAAAAATTGAACCTACCTTTTCTTTTGGGGCTCGAAATCGGTCGTTGCTTTAAAGGCCTTGTCCCACGTTTGGGTCCCCTTACTTGCAATTTACAACTAATGAACAGGCCCAAATACTTGAGAAAAGAAAAACATATTTTTGACTAATTAAATTTTCGCGTAGGTTAGGTGTTGTATCTTGGTGGGTCTTGTACGACTTTCATAGTGTATTTTAGTAAGCGTCTGTTAACTCTTTGAAAAGTCTTGACTTATTTATACGAGAAAAGTGCAATTGGTAATATGGGAACATAGGTGCATGCTTACGCTTGGAATAGTTGCGTTTTTATTTTATATAGTTCAAGACGTTTCTAAAATGACTATGAAATAAGATTGCAAAGCCGGTCGGTGCATGAGACCCACTCTTTTGCAAAATCTCCTGCGCACCACATGCACAAATAAAATTAGCGTAATTTAATTTTAGGAGTTCTTTTTTAAATTTTTTTCAGTTTTAGTTTTAGTTTTTTTTTTCTTTTTTCAATTTCAGTTTTAGTTTTAGTTTTTTTTTTCTTTTTTCAATTTCAGTTTTCTTTTAACTTTAATTTTAGTTTTAAGTTTTTTTTTTTCTCGACCCGGACACAAATTTGGTCCGAGTGGTTCATGGTTCACTCTGCCCAAGTGGTTCATGGTTCACCCGGCCCGAATGGTTCATATATAATTTAGAGTTCATTGTTTAGGGCAATGTTTTTATAACCGAACCGGTGATCGAACCGGACAGATCAACGGTCAGCGGTTCAACCGGTCGGACCAGTTCAACCGTTTAAATGATTTATGTGTATTTTTTGTAATTTTTTTTATATTTTACTATTTTTTTAGATGACTAATTCATCAATGGACTTATAATATAAATATTTAAATTTAATTAATCAAACTTGAACCATAAAAATAATATAAACGTGAAAAGATTTGTCCCACATCGAATAAGTATTAGAAGAAATGTAAAATGAAGTTATATAAAAGGGATAGGAGGTAGATTTTATGGATCTCCTATTCCACATCGAATAAGTAGTAAAAAAGATGTGAGATGGAGTAATATAAAAGGTGGATCTCCCATCCCACATTGAATAAGTATTAAGAAAGATGTGAGATGGAGTATTATAAAAGGGAGTGGAGGTAGATTTAAATTCTCCCAAAACCTCTCATCCCACATTGAATAAGTACTAAAAATATGTGATATAGAGTAATATAAAAGGGGTGGGGGTCTAGATCCTTACCCACAAGAAAGATTAGTTAAAAATTGATTGGTATTAAAAATAATAATTTTTTTTACCTAAATATTTATTAGTTTAAAATTTTAAAAAAAAGTTTAAAAATTAAAAAAAAACCGATCGAACCGGTTTTGATCGGTTTAACCTATAAACCGGTTCTTAGGGGGTGTCCGGACCGGTTCCAGGTCCGGTTCAACCGGCCGGTCCGATCCGGTTTTGAAATCATTGGTTTAGGGGTTAAGGTTTAGAGCGCATAGTTCATCCAAATTAAAATTGAATTCAATTGCACTAGTTTCACCTTGTGCAATTAGTGCACGTGAGAATAACTTTTAAATTTTAGGGACTCTGAGAGATCGGTTCACGTGACAAGGTCAATATTTACTATTAATTAAATAGATATTGAATAAAAATTAATGGATAAATGTACGAGTAAGTAAAATGCATTTTTTAAACATGCAACTTATTTTTATAAAATTTTCAATTTATTTACATTAAACAAACTGTACATTTCAGTCTAAACAAGTTGCACTTGAGTTGCATGATGCATCTGATAAACATGAGACATTTAATATATTTTAATAACGAGTTAATCTCAGATAAAAGTTGTTAATAGCATATCATTGATAACATTATACTTAAAATTAATATTATTACACTTATGAATTCAATTTGATACGAAATACTCTCTCCGTCTCAGATCAGTTTTCACAGTTGACTTTTACACGTATTTTTGCGAGCGAATTTTGTATTAATAATTGAAATGATAAAGTGATTTTTAAGGAGGCGTATGATAGATGAGTCTCTTATCTATCATACCCCTCCTCAAATTAAAGTCACTTTATCATTTTAATTATTAATACAAAATTCACTCGCAAAAATGCGTGTAAAAGTCAACTATGAAAACTGATATGGGAATAAGATAGTATAAGTTTCAAAAGGAAAGTTTGTCTTTAATAAAGCAGACCATTCTCTAGTAGCGCAAGATAGTATTTTGTGATCATTTGAGAGTTGAGACATGAGATCAGCTTTGCGAATTATGTTCGTCGTATGTTTATCTTGTTAATTTTATTATAAGTGAACTCTTCGTGGAAACTACATCATAGCATTAGGAATGTAATGTCACGGGTGAAAGTAAAAATGAGCAGAAAGCTTTATAAAAGTCGTGCTAACTGCCAAAACATATAGATTTCTATGATAAAAAGAATATTCTCATAAACATATGTGAACTCCTTTTTTATATAGGGATCAAACTTTTTGCATTTTAATAATTTGTTATCATTTTGAAATTGGTTCTGATTGTTTTAATTTTTTAATTTTGATTCTGTAAGTTTGTAGGAATTTTGAAATTGGTCCAGGTAACCTACTATTACAGGTCACCTATTCAGTCAATTCGCATATCGGATTTTATTTGACTTTTTCTTTTATACATGTGGCAATATTATTAGATTTTTATGTTAATGTGATATTATTTATTTTAATAATTCATTAAATTAATATAAACATAATAAAAATTGAATATATATATTTTTTAATATATTCTCAAATTGTGTTACTGGATATTTTTTTATAAAAATCTATATTATTTTTAAAAAATTAAAATTTATAATTCTATTAATTAAAATTTTTAACTACTTAAGATAAATTAGATTTTGCTAAATTAATTTAAATATTAAATTAAAATATTGAAATATCTTAAATAAAATTCATTAAAAAAAACTTATGACAGATAAGTTTGTAAAATTCAAAATTTTAAGATTTTAAAAAAGACAGTAATATAAATAAACTAAAATAAAATGTTAAAAAAATTAATTTAAATTTAATTTTGAAAAATCTGTATTATAAAATTTTTATTTCAAGGTTTTATTTTAATTTTTTATATTATAATTTTTTTTAAATCTTAATGTTTTTAATTTTTACAAATTTAAAAGGTCATAAATATTTTTAATGAAATTACTTTAAAGTATATCAAATATTTAAATTTAATTTCTAAAATGATTTAGCAAAATCTTTGGGCTGACGTTGTATTCATAAACAGCAGAACGTGGGGCTGATTTTGTATTGAAAATTAACAATATAAGTCAATCAACGAAAAAAGGAGTTTAAATCATATTCGGTCTTATCTTTCAAAAAAAAAAACAATCATATTTGATCTTATAATTTTTTACAGTTATAAATTTAGTAAAAAACAAGAAGTTATATTCGTTAATTTAGACGTATGGTACTGAATATTTGTGAATTATATAAATTAATTTCTTTTGGAAACACCTATATTTAATTTTGTGAAATATTTTATGTAACATCCAAAAAAATTTAAGTTAGTTATATTTATTTTTATATAAAAAAGTATATATCTCCAAGAAATCATCATTTTCTCTCTAATAAGTTCAAGATCCGTTTCGCATTTAAAAAAAAATAAATATTAAGGTCGTTTTTAAAATAAAGGCACGAGCCTTGGCATTGTCTTTCTAAGTGAAAGGCTTTCTTTCTTTTTGTTCGTAGAAAACAACTTTGAAAACATGCATATATTATTTACAAATTCGATTGCCATATCCTTTTTCTTATATATATATATATATATATATATTAAGATTATTATTTAGTATTATAGTTTATTTGTTTATATGTTTGGAAAATTTTATCTCTATCCACAAAAAATCAAATCACAAGATTTTCATGATAAATTCAAATCCAAATTTTTTACTAACAAAATTATATTTTCATCTCTATAAATAAATGTCTCTTCTTTTAAAATCAAAACACATAGAAAATATATTTCTCACCGTAAACATAAGTTTTAGTTTTCTTTCTTGGAGCAAAAATAGTCATGACCCTATTTTGATATTCTTTAACAAATCGGTAACTTTTTCCTCTTAATCTTCTCATTGATTTAGTTTCGGTCAATAGTATTTTTGTTTTACCAACTCAAATTTTATTTACTGGCAAAAACTACCTATTTCAAATTTATAAGTATTTCGTTTCCAGAATCTGGTCAGCTATACAATTGTTTTAATTTCCAATTAAATAGCCAAACCCAGCCAACGTCTTTCCTAAATCGCCAAAATTATGAAGTCATCGTCAACTTTAGTTTATTTACCTTTATGTAAATTCGTTTTATATATATATTAGTATAGTATGTTCAATTTATTAAACTTATGCATTCATGTATTAATAATAATACCAAGTCCTTTACTTAATTATTTTTAGGCCTGAAGAAATAATATTACATTGCAACATTTGCATCCACGACATTGATATGAGGTGGGGTTTTTACTTACTTTGTCACTTTCAAATATTCATGTAATTATTGTTTGCTACATCTTACCGTCTATGCTATTATGGTTGGTTTTAGGGGTGGAGGAAATACCGAAAATACCGGTATACCGCACTTACCGTACCGAAAAATATCGATTTTATCGAAATTTTCGGTACGGTACCATACCGTACCGAAAATTTCGGTACGATAACGGTATGAAAATATAGAAAATTTCTTTATACCGAAATACCGAAATATTTCGGTATACCTAAATATTTTCGGTATATCGGAAAAATTTCCGGTATACCGGAAAATTTTCGGTATACCGAAAATATTTCGGTATACCGATATATATTGAAATTTCGGTACGGTATCGGTATGTAATATCGGCATACCGAAAAATTCGGTATACCTACCGAATTTTCAGTACAACAACGGTATGAAGTTTTTCGGTATCGAAAATTTCGGTACGGTAACGGTATGGCGAGAAAATTTTCGGTATGCCGTACCGTCCACCCCTAGTTGGTTTATCCAACAAGTCTATGGTTGACCTAGTCAATAAGCCTATGTTAATTATGGTTGATTTATCCAACATCATATGCATGATTGACCTTGTCAACAAGCTTATGAAATTGTATGTATGACTGTAAGTTTATAATTTTATTTACATGCCATGTTTGACGGTGACAAAGTGAGGAAATCTCACTGAGCTAGTGGTTTTGCTCACCCAAATTTTTCAGATTAAGAAGGAGTGCGGTGGAGGGACGGTGGATTGCCTCAAGTGGTTAATTATATTTTTTATTCATGTTATTTGACATTTAAAAGCTTTTAAGATTTAAAGTATTTTTATTTAAATGAGAGTTGCATCCCCATTATTGCATTAAATCTTGTTTGAGATAAATAAATTTCTAGTAATTTGTTTGAGGTAAATAAATTTCTAGTAATTTGTTTGAGACAAATAAATTTCTAGTAATACAGTTTACGGTTCAAAGTGTTGCATGTCTAATATTTACTTCCGCTGCTTAGTTTTTATAAATTTTTGTATAAATTAGTTTTCAAAAGTCTACGAAAAATCGGGATGTGACATTTTTGTTTAATATTTAAATTAATTTAGAAAAATTAAATTTATCATGGGCTAGTTAAAAATTTTAATTAATAGAATTATAAAATTTAATTCTGTTTAAAATAATATAAATTTTTATAAAAAAAAAATCCAGTAATATGATTTGAGAACTTATTAAAAAAAATTCATTTTTTATTATTTTTATACTAATTTATAAATTATTAAAATAAATAATAACACATTAACATAAAACTCTAATAATATTGCCACATGTAAAAGAAATAGTCAAATAAAAACTCACATGTGCATTGACTGAATATGTGACATGCAATAGTAGGTCACTTGGACCAATTTTAAAATTTTCACAAACTTATATGATCAAAATAAAAAAGTCAAAACAATCAAGACCGATTTCAAAATGATAAGTTAGGGGACTACAAAAAATTTAATCACTTTTATATATATGACTCTCTTTTTTAAAATTTTACTCTTTAAGTATATAAAAGGTCATTATATAATATATAAAATATCATTATTTAATAATATGAAAAAAAAATACATAAAATCAAATATTTTTTAAATAGCTATACTTAATATGCAAATTAAATAATAATACTTTATATACTAAACAATGATATTAAAAAAGAAAACTTAGGTGATAAATCTGTTTTCACAGGAGACATACTCAAAAGATAAAATGAGAAAAAAAAGAAGGAAAAATTAAAAGTATTTATGAATAGCTCTCTTGTAAACAAGTATTCACGTGAACATTACTTTTCAAATATTACTGTGTGTACAAAGTGTCATGCATGCACTACAAGAAAATAAAAAATTGTCTACGAAAATTATCAAATGACTACGAAATTTTTCTACAAATATAATGTGGTCCTTAAAAAGTGAGGATTGCCTACAATTTGCCTACGAATTTTTAGAATAATCTTTGAAAAAAATACCTACACAAATAATTTTCTAGGCAAACAAATTACCTACGAGCAATCTACCTACACATTTGTAATTTCCGTAGGCAAACTTACCTACACAAATAATTTACTAGACAATTTACATTTCCATAGGTAAATATATTTGTAGTTTAAAAACTACCAATATATTTAAAAAAAAATATAGGTAAATCGTAGGCAAATCTTACTATTTAATGATGAAATTATTTTTGTTGAAAATTTCGTAGGTATATTAAAAAAATATTGAAAAATTTCGTAGGCAATGCACTATTTTCTTGTGGTGATGTTTATACATACAAAGTGCATTATTTGAAATATGTTTGATTTTTAAGCCGAGATATTTCGCATACATAACAGTAATAGTATGTATACACAATTGTGATAATGTATACGAATAACGATGGTAATTGAAGAAAAATGGTATTCATGTGAATTTAGGTTGACAGGAGTTTTTGTGTTTATCTTTTTGCCTTCTTTTTCCTTTTACCACTCTTTTGCCTATTTTTATATTTAACAAATTTAATTTTAGAAAAAAGATGTATATATTTTTTTATAAGTGACATACACAAGTTAGTATCCTTGAAAAAAAGGTATTCCCTTGGATGTGAACATTGCAACGTTGTGTTATTTTTTTGACAATGCCTGATTGGTGGATGAAATTTAATAAATTTTGATGTTTCAAATTGATGAATATAATTTGAAGACTTCATTGTGCATGTATGTATCGAACTAATTAGCAATACGTGTTTCATTTGTAAGATAATCTCTGTTGTCATAAAAATGATGCATGTAGCTTAGACCATAGAGTTAGGAAGTGTGAATGCATGGCCGCCAGGTGTCGAACTTGCAATCCAAGTTTCGAACATGCATGCAATAGGTACATACATTTTGATCTCACTCACAATCACATGGATGCGTTTAATTGTGTGTATTTCTTAGGTAGTGCGCGCGCAAGATATAAAATAGTGTTTGATATCCGTACTACTACACTCAGCCGCACACTTATTTATGAGACCAGAGTTGTTTGCATCACGTGGCTAACCCGTTTCTATTGGGCGTGTATACATTTGGTCACACTAGGTTTAATTACATGCTAGCTCTACCCGTGCTCCAGGCTACCTTATTAATCTTATTTATATACTATGTTTTATTTTTTTGACTCACTAAAATTGACAACTCAAAACTTACTAATAGATACATAAATTTAAAAATATTACACATAAATAGATATATTTGTGTATTTTGTGCAATTTAAATTGTATATATACAATTATTTTATGTTTGTTAATAAATTTTTATAAATAACTTGATTTAAAATTTTATTCCGCAGGGGTAATTATTCATATTTTCTTCTACTTTGACTCCTACTCATGGACGTCAGTTCACTTGTTAGTTTCTGCGTCAAAGACAATTTTTTGTTTATTTTTATGTTGTCGATATTTTGAAATATTAATTGGATCAGGGTTGGTGGATGCTGTTGGAATTAGTGTCAATTTGTCGCTCTTATTCTGATTTTACTATTCTTGTTATATACTCATGTAACTTGAATTCATCTTTAGCATGTGGCTCATGTATGGGAAGGTAATAAGATAGCCTGGAGCACTGGCAGAGTGGTGTATACACCCAATAGAAACGGCTTAGGCACGTGATGCACACATATATTCTGCATATATAATTAATGGCACCTCTCGTCTCATAAATGAGTGTGCGACTCACTGAACTAGTAGTATTCATATCTTGCGCACTGCCTAACAAAATACACTAAACGCTACTGAAAGAATTCAATTTTATTTAAACGTCCGAATTTATAAAGAGATGTGAAATTAATTTATTTATTTAACTTTTATAACATTTCCATTCATTTATGAGTTGAATTCTCTTACTCTATCTTTGGAAGGAGGCCCATCGGGTGAATAATTTAATATGAGTAGAATTACTTTCAGTGAGAATCGAACCCAGGACGTGAACGTGAGCCTAGAGACTCTGATATCATGAAAGAGTTTTATCTCATTTTAAAGTCTAAACTTTTAGAGAGATGTGAAATTAATTCGTTTATTTAATTTCTCTAACAGCTACGAATATCAAACACTATTGTATACAATGTGTTCATGCTACAGTAAACGCATCCATGTGAGATAAATTAAATTGATAACCTGGTTTCCCGTATTTCCGAAAATTTCAATGAATTTGGCATTCCAAGACCAAGGGATCTCATGATCTCTGACATTGCATTAGGCCAGCTTTGTTTTAATTTGGAGAGAAATGGAGTATTAATTGAGCTGAATTGTATGTGCATGAAATTCAGGTCCACGTGATGTGAGCATACGCCTGCAGGTATTTGCATGGTTATACGTAAATTTATGGGGTAAGGCATCAAGTGTAGGATCGATGAGATGAGATGAGATGACACATCACATATTTATCAAATGAGTTTGGGTATATATAGAAATGATCACACTTAAAAGCTAATGTATGAGTGGAAAATAATTTATAATCATGAAATTAAGATGTGATGTACTCCCTCTGTCTCAAAAAGACTGCAACACTGAAAACGACACGCAAATTAAGAAAAAAAGTAAAAAATTGGGTTTGAGTATAATAAAAATGAGGTATTGTGGGTAACTCAAGGTGGAGATGTTGATTTTTTAGTGGGTTTGAGTTGAAATAAAAAAAAAGATTTGAGTGACAATTTTGATATAAAGTGATGTTGTGAGGGTGTTAGTATTACGTGTTATTTCTATTTTGGAAGTGTTGCAGTAATGTTGGGACGTCCAAATAAAACAAGTGTTGCAGTAATCACTGGACGGAGAGAGTATAATTTTATGGAAGACCCTGAATTGTGATAGATATTGTAATTATTTTGTTTTTTTCTTTAATTTTGAATTTGGAGTTATGGGAACGAATTTGGAGTTATGAGAGTTATAAGGTGGATTGACGATATACTTGAGTATTTTGGTGCTTGTTGTACTAACTACTAACAACTAACATCTAACTATGCCCAATAAAAATAATAATAATAATAATAAAAAATAAAAAGAAAAAAAATTATTATATGTACATATGCATTGAAAATGGAAATGCTCTTACAGCAATTTTAGTGTAAAGATTAATGAAAAAATGTAAGGCTATTAGATTATTAGTCAATTTTTTTCTTTTTAATTTATTTAATTATTATACTCAATATAATATTCACACATCTTTATAAACTAATTATCTTGATGACACAACCATAAAGAATAAATTCAATCAATAAACGACGCATAAAAAGAATTATTGAAGAATCTAACGCATATGCAAAAGAGATATGTTAAATCTACGTATTAACGAATTGGATGGGACACGGTTACATTTTAATGGATTTGTGTGTCGGGTGGGAGAAGTCTGTCGTGCAAAACGCACGACTGTGCAGAGCTTCATGGCTTGTGTCAGACGCTTACGCGTGTACTGGTCGTGTAAAATACACGACCATGGATGTGTAGCTTTAAAACCAGAGAAAAGACGAGCATGTGTGTATGACAAAGAAAGTAACTGTTGCTAGTTATTATTAATAAATTATTAAAATTAAATAATATTGTGGTTTTAATTGTTTAATGTGTTCATTGTATTTACTATTTAGGAGTGTTAGTGATTTAGGAAGATCAAGACAAGGGGCCCACATGAGAATGAAATAGAATATACTAGTTTAGTGTCAGCGTGTTACACAGTTTTTAATTGAAAAATGCAATATTTTCATTAAATAATATATTTGATAATTAAAATAATAAATATGTGCATAAACACATTAAATATGAATTAATAATTATTTAAGGTGAATATTAATAATCTTGTTTACCTTGGAATAAAATTATTATGTCAAATATTAATCATCCTTTTTATTATGAAAGTTGAAACCTGCAAATTAAAATAAAATAAACCGATTAAGAAAAAAATTAAAATAAAAAATGAAAAAATATTAATATATTAATTAATATGTGTTAATAAAAAAAAATAAAAGTGAATAAATTATAATATTAAATATTTTGTTACATAAAATAAATACATAACAACAATAATAAAATAAAATTAATTATTAAATAATTAATAATTAAATATAATCCACATTAACATAACATACATTTGGATTGAATATTTTACTTATATTAAATTAAGCCAAATAAAAATTAACTAAACAAGGATAAATAAATTATATAATAAATTTAAATAAATAAAATATAATATAATAAATATCAATTACACATTTTATAACATTCACACATACTTTAAATACCTAATAAATTATAATTATATTGTGACATGTCATCATTAACTATAAATCAAATTCATTATTTACTTTTTACATAATTCTCATTTCTTAATTAGACAACACATCATCGAAATTCATAATAATGCGACATATAAGCAGTAGAAATTCCATATTAGTGGTTGATGGGTGTTTGCAAAATCGATGTATAATAAAATATTAGATATAAAATAAAGGTTAATACAAAGAAGCTAATACTCAATAAAATAAATATTCAATATATTTAAAAATTTATAGATTAACTTAGTTGCTTAGTAACATAAATATAATCTAAGATATGCAAGGTTCAAACTTTAGTTATTGTATTTTTTTTATTAATTTACATATTAAAATGGCACATGGATGCCACATATTACTACAAACCAATAAAAAAATAACACATCAATACAATAAAATGTAACCTCTCATCCAAATTAACCTCAAGATGACACATCATCCAAATTAACCATAAAATGACACATCATAAAAAAAAACTCTCTATTAGTATATAGAGGGATAACACATCAATACAATAAAATGTAACCTCTCATCCAAATTAACCTCAAGATGACACATCATCCAAATTAACCATAAAATGACACATCATAAAAAAAAAAACTCTCTATTAGTATATAGAGGGATATATATATACACACATATTTTAATTTCTATTGTTTTAATTTCTGAATAAGTTTTTTTTTTTGAATAAGTATTTATAAATTTATTAGTATTAGTTATTTAGGTAAAAAAAATAACAATTATATATTAATTGGACCACATGTTCCCTTAAAAAAAAACTGGACCACAGGTTAATTGTAATTGGTTAATTGATTAATTGAAAATTTTACACATACAAATATAGTAGGTGTGAAAGAGCAACATCTTTTGTTGTGCGTGTTTTTTATTTGTTATAAAGTGTTGCAAGTCGTATTTCGTGGATAATATGATGTGGCGATGTGTGTGACGACTTAACAACCAAAATATTGATGTGTAATACATTGTGTGTGGGTGTGACGAAACACGCATTGTATCTTGAGATGATAACACGGATTTGTTGACCCAGTTCGTCAAGAAATGACTACGTCTGGGGGCGTACCAAGCCAGGATTATATTATTTGTGGTTTGGGGAGTGCATCGAACACAATATGTTAGTGACGAGCACAATGGTTATGTGGGAGGGAGAGTTGATACAAGAGCTGTCTTAGGAAAATTTCTGAACCTTTCTTTTGTTATTTTGGGCCTATTTATAGGATTTGGATGAGCTGGTGGTGTCAAGGCTAGCACGAGCTGACGATTTCTTAACATGCACGAATCTATATGGTGTTGCCACGTTTTCTGTTCGTGCTTCTTTGGATTGACATTTGTCTTTACTTGCTCGAGAAGTTTCCGCCTTGTCATCCAGGTGGTAATGGTGGCGTCGTGGGTGACCCGATTCTTGTGCTCGCTTGGTTGTGGTCCGTACTCACGAGGCCCGACCCTTGTGGTCGTTGAGTAAAAAAGTTGATTAAATGTCAAACGCCATTGCCTTGATTCTGTGCTTTCATACTAGAGCGCGAGCACTCTTTTTCTCTCTCCACTCTCCGGGACCTCTGTTAGCCATGTATGCGTGCTCGCTCCCGATAGGTTCTTTGCTTGCACGAAAACGTTGTTGTAAACCAAATGCTTTGGTTCTTCTTTGTCTGCTTTTCGGAGCCGAATGGCGTGTCCTCCCTCCTCGTTAAATGCAGGTTTCGTCTCTCGCCTGCTTCATCCGAACCCGTCTTTCCTTTTCTCGTCGCCCGGTTTTCCATCTTTCCTTCTCTCGCTTATCCGGGCTTCATCTTTCCTTCTATGTTCGCTGCGGTTTTCCGCTCGACCACTACCCTTGTTTGTCTTATCTTGGTAGTGGTCATTGGGTTCTTAGAGAGCATAATTTTTACAAATGATGATGGCTTCGGCGCCCAACACCCTCTCGTCGCTTAAATCGGGCGTGCTCTGGCGCAGCATGAGATGGAAGAGCGGGATGTGTATCCAATCGGTGAGCAACATGTCGATGGGCTAGCGGACACCTTTGTTTTTGGTCCACGTGTTAAATGCGTGCGAGCACGTGGCGAGAAAGATTATTTATGTGCACAACAATACCCCCCACTCGCGCCTGCGTTATGTCGTCATGGGGACTCATTTATTGAAGACCTTAGAGAGGAGATCGAGGCATCGTTTTTGTTCTCCGTGGGGGCGTCCCGAGGCAATCATTCCTTCTTCTTTCTCAGAACTCCGGCAACCTCGTCTTCTCCGGTAGTAAATTTCTTCTTTTTTTTTATTATGTTATCTCGTTCCATCTCTTTTGATTCTTTATCCAACTCCGAGGGGTCTAATATTTCTCGGGGGTTGGTGTCTTCACCTCGCCGCCCATTTACTCGCAGCATGGCTTGTTCATCGAAGGTGGATGCTTTTGGACCAAGACCTCACCGGAGGGTTCGGAAGTCATTTGTCGTTCTCTCCTCTGATTCCAAGGAGGCGATAAATGAGCTGGGTCGGGAGCACGTTATATTTTTCTGGATGACTCCGATGAGAATAGGTTGTCGAATACGGGGAAATCCCCGCTAGGTAAATCTTAGATTCTTGGCATCACCCGCGGGTCGTGGTGGGGGAGAGCGGCGGTGTCT
This sequence comes from Stenogyne calaminthoides, assembly GCA_037126765.1. Taxonomy (NCBI): domain Eukaryota; kingdom Viridiplantae; phylum Streptophyta; class Magnoliopsida; order Lamiales; family Lamiaceae; genus Stenogyne; species Stenogyne calaminthoides. Next base: position 46,329,307 of record JBBCBC010000004.1, read on the forward strand.
CCGGAGAAGGCTTGCGAAGCCGGGATACTCGATTGGGAATCCATAGGAAAATCGAGGAGGGGAAGAGGTTATTACCTGAAACTCTCGGCTCTTTGGAACTCGCAAGAATTTAACGATTTCGCAGCGGGGTTTTTTGCGTATAGCGGGAGAGCGAAAATACGAAAGTGGGAAATGGGGGAGAATTCCCACTTAAATAGAAGCCAACTAGGGCGCGTAGAGCTCGCGGATCGAGGACATCCACGCGTCGCGACGTTTAAAATCCGGCGCATGAAAGACACGCGTCATCATTGCACCTACAAAAGCAACCTACGCACATCATAGCTGGCCGCCCTCGGAATACGAAACGACTCATCAAATTCAGGGGAGAGATCGTGACTGACCCGTAAATTGATCGATTATCATCAATGTGCCCTCCGAAATGGGGCTCCTAATGCAATTTGGGGGCAATTGTTGTGTCTGAGATTTCTTAGGGGTGAGCGAGATCCCGCACTTAGAGAGTTCAACCCCCTATTTAGGAACAACGAGGTCCCCAAGCTTGGGGTTGTAACCTACCTCCCAGGTCTGAGCGGGCTCGAATCGAGTCCGGGCCATAAAGCGAGCTCGGTGGCCGAAGAGAGGGACGAGCAACTTGAGCGACCTGAAGAAGGTTCCGGACTAGCCCAAAGGGTGAGGTCAAAAGATACCCCGACCTCCTGAAGAAAGAACCCGCATGAGAAACTCTGGCCCCGAAAATCTGCGGTACAAGAAACCCAGTGCACCGCAAGGCCTTATCCGCTTCTCCGTGGCTCCCCAGGGTAGGGGAGACTTTCCTTAGAAGAAAGTATGTGCCCTGAAGGTCTCCTGAGTTACAGAAACAGATTCACCAATCGGGAAAGGACTCGCAGGGCGACCTCGAGGGTAACGTCGACGACCTCAGAGACAACGCCAAATGACCTCAATCGCTGACGAACAGGGACAAAAAACATTAATTAGGACTGTATCCGGGCTGATTTCAGTCCAGGATTTTGACTAAGGATGCATTAATAGTCTAGAGACTAGGATCTAGGGATCTATTCCCATGTTGTAACAATTATAAATACTTGTGGTAAGAACTCATTTAAGGGTTCCTGTTGGGAAATTTATAGTTTTGATAAAAGTTCCAGAAACACATGTAATAGGACCAAATGGACACATTAGGTTATGATGTTTATATTACTGGTTTATAGAATACCGGTTGATAATTCTTGTATAGAACAACCGATGTAATAGATAGGTCACATATTGAGGGGAACCTCAATATGTATAAGTCGATCTGAAGATCCAAAGAACAACCGATATCAAGCGGGCCGTAATCTTTAGAGAAGAACAAAGATCGGATCGATCCGATCTAGTCGATATCTCGGTGAAGTCATAAAGCTCAAACTCGTAATACTTGAAGATCGGATGACTTCGGAAGATCGGACCGGAAGACCTACATCGGTAAAGTCGCTAGTTGAAGCTAAGTCAACTGCACCGAAGACTCCATCGTAGACCGATCGATTCGACCGATCGATAATGACTCACCAGTGAAAAACGATGTTTCACCTAAGTCATACGCCTATGATCCGAACAAGAAGAATGTCAACCTTAGTTGGAAGAACAACCTTTGAAAAAGTCGTCGTTAACCAATAAGAACAAGACACGATGATCGGAGCCGACAATTAAGGGATTTGATCTTTGCTTTCTCTCTAACGGCTATAAAATACAAGTTCACGCTTTTTCGCCGCTGCTCCTCAAGACGCCACATCAAATCCCGCAAACCTACCTAATATAGCCAAATTCAAATTGCTTTCTCCAACGGCTCTTTTTGATTTCAAGGTCTATAAATATGGGATCACACTTCAGAGTGAAAACACGGAAACACTGAACAATCAAGAAGCTCAAGCAATTATCAGATTTCCGCACGAAGAACACGATCAAGAAGATTATTATATTAAGTGTTCATCCCATAAGTTCTTAGCATAGAAATCTTTTCATCTAGCTGATAGACTACCTTAAACACTAGAAAAGATTTCATAGTTGGAACCAAAACAATCTTATCCAAACCCAAGTTAGGTTAAGTTGTTTAGCAAGATTTCAGACTAGGGTTTCTAGTTCTGATTTCTGGGATCGGTTGAGTGAGAACTCCTTAAATATCTGTCGGTGTACTGTGTTGGACTAACACATAAAACTAAGTCCAGTTGGTTAAGTTGGTGCCCCTTGTGATAGGGAAGAGTGGACGTAGGACTGGTTTGTCCGAACCACTATAAATCTTGTGTGCCTTTACCGCTTTGATTAACTGTCTACACAATTGCACAACCTTTAAAGCGAATACATATTCTAAGTTGAGATCAGCTAGCACCAAGCTTCTGATCTGATCAAGCTTGACACTTCAGTCAATTGGTTAAAACACTAACTTTGGAATCTGATTTATAAAAACTGGTTTTTCACGGGTAAAACTTAAGCTTCCGCGACACATCAGTTAAACCGATAGTTCTCGAATCGATCGCCTTTTCAGCGATTAGTAAGTTAGTTATCGCCCAAACCGATTCACTCGCGACTCGATCGAAGCTAACCGCCATCACACCGATCTGCAGAAAAAGTTTTCGTAAGAAGTCTATTCACCCTCCCTCTAGACTTACGCCCTCACAAAACCCGTTCGGACCTACAAGTGGTATCGAGAGCGGTTGGTTCTACTGCACCAATCGACTTTGTGTATCATCGATTCTTGAGGAAGAATCTTTGTGGTCGATGAATCGATCTTGAAAAACCTTCTTAAAAACTCATTCATTTTCCAAAAACACTCGGCATGGATAACACCTCGGTATGTATCATGATCTGCCAAGTTCTCAATCGATGAGTATGCAGATTGGGCCATATATATGTCCAACCATCTAGGTTCGATTAGTGGCAGAATGATGGAAGTCATCGAAAGAGGACCCATCATCATATATTACGACAACCCTGCGGTTGGAGGAGATCCGACTTTTGCCCCGAAGTCTTGTGCGAAAAAAGCCCAAATTTGATGGATGCGGATGAAAGGAAATCGCATACTCTGAATACTATCGCAAGGCATATTATCATGAAAACAATGGATAAGGTCACCAAGGAAAAGGTTAAGTATCTCAAATCTGCGAAAGCAATGTGGGATACTCTAAATGAAATATGTGAGGAAATGACCAGGATAAAAGACAAATAGATCTACAGTTTAATCGGTAAAGTTCGAAAAAAGCAAGATGTCGCCCATCGAAACCATCAACGAACTCGATGGAAGGATTACAATGTCAATAAACAAGCTTCGAGAACTTGGTAGAGAGATGTCTGATAAAGATATCAACTACAAAATTTTAAGGTCTCTCACCAAGAAATGGGACATGAAGGTCACGCGGTAATCAAGGATTGCCAAGACATTTCAAAAATGAAGCCAAGTAGCTTGTTCTTGAGCCTTAAAGCTCACGAGTTCGATTTAATTGAGAGAGGACAAGCGGATGAAGATGAGGTGCCCACCAAGCCTCAACTTCCAAATCATTTGCTTTTAAGGCAACCAAAGAAGAGATTGAAGACCAATGAACCCATTGGAAACATCATAAGTCGGCGAATGACGCTTCGCTACCAGAAAACTAGAGAAATCAAATACTAACCTGGGTAAGTATCAAGATTCTATAAAGATTATCAACATAGCCGAGGAAGAGATAGGAGATCGACAAATGATCTCCAGAAGAAGAACCGATCCGATGATCGGAGAGATCACAGAGATGAAAGGAAAAGAAATAATCTAAATGATGAGAGAAGAGATAACCAATCGATGTAAGAAGCTCGGACTACTATCGAAAGGAAAATCACCGATAGATCATACAGATTTTGTGATTCATCCGGAAGAAAAGGTTTCGTGGATCAAGGAGTGTTTCAATTGTGAGAAGTCAGTCACTACAAATAAGCAGACGCCCGCACGACGCCAAGAGAAAGTAAGAAAAGAGAATGAAAAGAGAGCAAACGACAGGACGGAAAAGCCATGGTTGTTGACATCGTCAGAATTGACGATTCAGATCTGCCCTCGAGGACTCGGATACTCCTCAGAAGATTTACATCGACGGGCAGCTGTCTTTGTTGACTTCTATGGAAATGAAGATCGATATTCTCTTCGGGATGATGATGAGATCTCGCCTGATGGCCAAGGAGGACCAATCTGAGGTAACCTCCAAACTCCGCTTTGTTCGCTTCTACACCTGCTATCATTAGCACACCCTTTGAGATTGACTGCAAATCTACTACGAAAGCAATTGCTTGAGGATCTCTCAATGCAATGAACACTTATGCTATAGTGGAAGTTTGAAAATGACAAGTCGAGGACCCGAAATAATCACTTGCTAAAGAGAATGATCTCAAGAAAGCCTCCGAACTTAAATCGGTTGAAAACCGCCGTAAAGCAACCGAGGAATTTAAAATTCGAAGTTAAAGTTTACGATCGAGAAGCGATCAAAGATCACCGGCAATTAACAAACAAAGAAGTGATGACTTCAAAATCCTGCAAGCAAAATTCGATGAGTTATTCCGAAAGCATGAAAGTCTAAAATCATCTGAGGATAATCTGCGTAAGAAAATAGAGGTTTTTACAAAATCATCTAAAACCGCTCAAGACATGAACACCTATTTTCAACAACGATTAACAAGAAGGGACTTGGGTATGAGAACCCTTCCACATCCTCAAAAGCCCCTACCGATTCATCTCAAAAAGTGTAATCGACGAAGTTTACAAAAGATACACCAAAAAGCCAAACATGTATCTAATAAGGAAAAAAGACCGGTTGAGCGGTAGGTAAAGGCGGTGCCTAACCGTAAGGGGAAATGGGATCCCAATCGGTAAAGCATCGTACCGAGAATCAACGAAGAACCCAGGTTCTTCTTAAGAGACCTCAACCCGATCAACAAATCAGAATCATAAAAGACAACTCAGTAAAAGGGAAGTCCAATCGAGACTCAATCAAGGTCACCGCCTAATAAGCATGCTTCGTAAACCGCAAAAACCACCTATGCCGAAAAGATATGAATCTTTTGATGGTAGCGATCGTATCTACCCCTATAATCGAAAATCTAGGGTCGTCAAGACTTTGAACCACACCGATGAAAAAAACAAACAGAAAAGATAAATCCCAAGTCTTCTAAGTCATCCAAGGTTCACACTAATAATCATACTAATCGAAAAGATATAAAGAGACGATGATTATGTTGATAGGTATGGGAGACAAATCGGGGCCTTCGATCTAACCGATCACAATATAAGTGCTCGCTTTTGTATGGATCCCCAAAACTAATCCTAACCCCTCGGGACCCAATCCAAAAGGGGGTACCTAAAGCCCGATTTGGTCTGCAGGATCGCGTGGTCCGGCCAACAAAGGAGGTGTGCAAAGCAACTATCCGGTACATCGATAGTGGATGTTCAAGGCACATGACCGAAGCAAACATCTCCTCGGCTCCTACATAGAAACGAAAGGCCAGCGTGTACTCTTCGGGTGATGATAACTTTGGTTATACCAAATGATTCGGAACCTTAGAGAATGATGATGTACAAGTAACTCGAGTCTCGTATGTCGAATGTCCGAGCACAACCTATTATCGGTTTCACAATTTCGCGACAACGGATTCGGTGTTGAGTTCTCGAACGACCAATGCACTATCAAGAATCGAGCCACTCAATGATTTTTTGCTAATCGGTTCAAGGAAAGGGGACGATCTACACAATTGGAACAGTTGCCCAAGAAATGCATGCTGGTTGTCAAGAGTTCCAAAAGTAAAGATTGGCTCGCACAAAAGAATGAGTCATCCGAACTTTAAAACTCTTAATAAGATAGCAAGGATGTCTCTAGTGGAAGGACTTCCAATGACGTATTTTCAAAGGATCGGACATGTCTTGCATGTCGGAAGGGAAAACAGTCAAAGCTTCATTCAAGGGAATTCCGAACCGCATCCAAATCTCTTCGGTACCGCCTATATGGATCTATTTGGACCCGATTACACCAAATATCTCAACGGACGAAATATACTCTGTAATCGTGGATGACTATTCCAAGTTTACGGGTTATATTCTTACATAAGAAGAATGAGACGACAACGAAGATACCCGAAATGCTAAAAAGATTACAAAATGAGAAGGGGTGTCGGTGTAGTAAAAATCGATCGATATAAAGTACGAAATTTTTGAACTCTTTTATTATCGATTTTTGCTCTAAGTTTGGTATACAACATGAAACATCACCGCAAGGACGCCACAACAAAATGGAGTAGAGAAATCGGAGAACATAACTCTCAAAGAAGTTTCTCGCACGATGTTAGCTGAACATGCAATACCAAGCCGTTTCTGGGCAGAAGCAATCAACACTGCATGTCATACTCAGAACATATGTCTTCTGACTAAGACTCACTATAAAACACCCTATGAACTGTGGAAGGACAGAAAACCTCGTGTTTCTTACTTCCATGTTTTTTTGGAGTGTAAGTGTTTATACACAACAATGGGAAGAATCGGGTTGAAGACTTTTGAGGCCAAGTCGATGAGGGTATATTCTTAGGATATTCCTCATCTAGCAAGGCTTTCGGGGTTTACAATGCATTTAACCCTACTTGTGGAAGAAACACCCCATGTAGTCTTTGATGAAGCATCTTCTGAACAAGAGAAATCTACCTCAGAACAAGATGTACCTGATCAACCAGTACCTGATGCTCAGAAAATGGATCAGCTAATGATCAAGGAAAAAGAATCGAAACCGTAATAAAGATACATTCCAGATCTAGTCGATTCACCGGATCATTCGGATCCTAAGGTACGAAAAAACTGTCGATGAAGAAGACATCCGAGATAAGATTAATCGAACCATCCGGTTCGGGGGAACACCCAAGTTCCCACGAACGTACATCGAAGACATGATGAGTCCAACATCGGTTGAGACATGTTCTTATCAAGTGGATCATAATTACGCACCACTCTCCGATCGCTAGTAATGAACCTTTATCGAAAATGGATGATGTTCTCCAAACCGACGCCAAATCGAATGAAGGACTGGATAACCAAATCATCCAACCGATCCGATCATCGGAGACCCATTTGATAAAGTTAAAACTAGACATCGATTGGTGAAAGTGCCATGTATTGTCAATTATTTGTCTATGAAGGAACCAACAACAATAGAGGAAGCTCTACAAGACGCAAGTTTGGATTCTAGCCATGCAGGAGGAGGGAACAACGATTCGGCGAAATCAAGTTTGGGAACCGGTAGATGCACCAAATCATCAAGACGTAATTGGCACGAAGTGGGTTTTCAAGAACAAGAGAGATGAGAAAATGTCATCACCGAAATAAGGCAAGACTTGTTGCTAAGGGGTATTCACAATCGGAAGAATTGATTATGACGAGACCTTTGCACCCGGGCCGCCACCTAGAAGCCATTCGGGTCAAGCTTCGCATATGCTTCCCACGTAGGGTTCACGTGTATCGATGGACGTAAAGAGTGCATTTTTAAACGGGGTACTAGCGAGAGGAGGTTTATGTCGAACAACCTCCGTGCTTCAAAAAAGAACAACCAAGTGTACCGCTTTTAAGAAAAGCTCTTTATGGTTCTAAACAAGCTCCTCGAGCTTGGTATGATACACTCTCTCGATTCTTGATCGACAAAGGGTTCACTAAAAGGAACGAAGGGCGAACCTTATTCGTAATAGAAGATGGAGAAGATATTCTCATGGTTCGGATCTCGTGGGACGAAATCATCTTCGGATCTCCTAACAAGAGTCTATGTGAAAGATTCAAAGAACCGATGCAAGGAAAGTTCGAGATGTCCATGATGGGACAGATGAATTACTTTTCGGGTCTCCAGTGAAGCAAAGTGCGAAGGATATTCATCTCGCCAAAGAAAGTACACTAGAATTTATTGGCTAAGTTTGGAGTTCAAAATTGCAAGGAAGCCAAAATTCCTATGATGACCGGATTCAAGATGGATCCGTATGAGGATGGTCGAAAAATAAATCGAAAAGAATATAGGGCTCTCATTGGATCTCTACTATACCCGACCGCAGACGGACCCGGATATCACCTTTTTTGAAGAGGTGTATGTGCGATTTCGCAAATCCAATGCAAAGCCACCTAGAAAGCGGTAAGCGGATTCTTAAGTATCTGAAGACAAGAAACCTTGGTTTATTTTACCCATCGATGATAATCTAGAGCTTAGTGGGTATTCCGATTACGATTATGGAGGTTGCAAGATTGATGACAAGTCAACCTCGGGAACATGTCGATTTTTAGGAAGAAAAAAAATGATCTCGTGGTTTTCAAAAAGCGCAGACATCGATTCACGACATCTACTACTTGAAGCGAGAATATATGGGCTGCAGGAAGCTATTGCTCCCCAAGCGCTCGCTTAGTTAGTCGGCGGTGAGGATTATAACATCGTAGCTAAGAATGTACCTATATTTTGTGATAATAGTCTTATTGCAATCACTCGAGAATCTCGTTCTCTACATACAAGATGCAAGCATGTGGATGTTAGACACCATTTTATAAGAGATCATGTTGAAAAGAAGAATATCGAAATGGAAAAAGATTCACAATTGATTTACGAAAAGTCGATATTCTAACCAAGCCACTAAATGAGATTAGATTCAGAGAATTGTGTAATGAGCTAGGGCTTCGGATCTTGGAGAAAAAGCACCTAAAATGCTTGATGGATTGTTCTCCGTAATCACCGTTAAGAGACTAACCAGTTGAAAGAATCGATTGAGTTTGGTATCTCAATCGATCGTAAGAGATCACCATCAAACCGATGTGAGAAATCGATCGATTTACGAGTTATCGATTAAAGGAATCGATCGATTTAAGGTTTATCGATTAAAGGAAACACTCAATTTAAAAGGAATATCCGATTAAATCAATTGGGTTATTTTACATCTTTGTAAGTCGATTTAATTGATATTCAACAAGCAAGATTCACAGATTAAAGCCTACAATCGCATAAGAAAGCGAGAGAATTTACACAACAATGGAATAATAGAACTTTTCATTGATAAAGACCAAGGTCGATTACATTACAAGTTACAAGTACAAAGGACCCGGAGGTCAGTACATAAGTCATAACCGAAAACCCTAAACCTATAACCCTAAACCCTCATCCTAACCCAAGAAGTGCGGGAGAGAGAGAGATTTTAAATCTGATGCTCTCATTTTCCCCCACTTAACAAGGGTGAGAGAGGCTTTAAAGAAATCCTAAAGCCGCTAGCTGAAGCTAAAACCAATGGAGCGAGAGCGGCGTTGATAGGATTTCTAAGCCAGGAGCCCTTAGACCTGAAGTCAATGGACTCTCCAGCTGTTAAATGGAGCACACGTGCAAGAGTTTGGTTCAAAGACCTTATGGGCACATGTGCTACATGTAAAAATGAGTTGATATACGAAGATCACCGTTGTCCGATCAAGACCGTATATCAAACTCATGTTTTATATCAGACTGAGTCCTGTTGATGCTAGTTACGTCATAACGATAGACACACAAGGTGCATACGGTTAGGAGAAGTGTCTTCTCAGTTGCGACAACAGATCCGCCGCCGTGGTGGTAGAGAAGCTTGGCAACAATTGTATGTGAAATCTTTGATGACGCATTTAAAAACAAAGTGATAAAGGACACACAGGTTGATTTGAGAAGTCAAATCATTGAAAAAATGGGTAAAGGTGTTTCACGGAAGTTTCACCGGAAATAAGGGTTCACCGAATGCATGTTTACGCAAAGAAGATAAGTATGGTGAATGGGTTATGTTGTGTAAAATATTGGTCCAATTTATAGAGGCCAAGCAAGGGTGTAAATGCAAATTTGATTTCAAAAAGCCTTTTAGAGAAATTTGCATCCCAAGGACGATGTAGAAATCACGCCGATAATAATTGGATAAATTTACGGCGGATTGACATATCAAGATATCTGATTTATAATTACTCATGTCAAATCGCGCCCAACTTAGGAATAGAGACTACTATTCTGCACTAAGTTTTTAAGGAAACACTTATCCCAAGAATTGGCTTGATCGAGAGAAGAATCGATTAGGTCAACCAAAATCGATTACATACTGGCCGATCGATAAGGAAGATCATTGATCTTGAAACCTCAACAAATCGATATATCGATCTATGAGAAAATAAATATCGGTTGAAGGGGAACTTCAACTGATTGAGGAGGATCAGAAGGAAAATCAGACACAAAATGAAACAGATCAGTTGGGAAATTATAAGGTTTAGGCAGAAAACTAAGATCAACAAGTGGAATCAACTTCAAGTGGTATTGACTGATTACTATATCAGTCAACCAGATACGCCTTTCTTTTCCCCTGTTATTTGCTTATTTATCGGATCTTATCTGCTTTTATTTGCCTTTATGCGCGTTACGATTACCCGCGGACGATCCCCGCAAATCATTTAATGCGGACGTGGGGTACATGTATTAATTGCTACAAAATGAGCTTTTAAATCCAAAAGGTTTTCGTACGTACATTTTCCAACCATTCGATCAAAACCGCTTAATCTGGATCGTTTAATCTTTTCAAACGGTTGATCTTCCAAATCTTGTCTTTTGTTCCCTCCTCATCTTTATAAGGTTCATCAAAAACCCTACCAGAGTTTTCCAAATCACAAACTTGCGATTTATTTTTACGAAAAATCTCCAGATTACTTCTCTGCGATTCAAAGTGTTTTTCTTAAGTTTCAAAATCTGGTAATTTCTGATTATTTGATGAATCATTCTTTTTAAAACCATTGATCTTAAAGATTTTGTCAATCGTTGATATCCTCGTATTATGTTTTATTGTTTCTTGGTTTCGTGATATGTGATATTCTTAGTATTTATGCACAATTTTAACCGAATCTATCTTATCTCAGAGATGATCACTCACGGTATGGGTAAAATAATGTGCAATTATCGAATCGACATTAAGGATTGTCGAGAACAAGTTCGCACAATTTGGGGTTACAAAGGATCCTAATCAATGGAAGTAGAGGAAATTCTCAAGAAAGCGGGACTTGAGAAATATTGTCTTTGCTTTCATTGCAATCCAAAGGATGCAAAGATGAAGCCCTCGAATTAAATAAGGAATTTAAGGGTGGATCTGGATGCTCCGGAGAAGAACTACTTTCGACGAATCCCGGAGAAGAGATCGATCGACGAATGAGGATATAACTCGTCCTGCTCACCTACCAAAAGGACGAATCTACTTTGCTCACTCTGGGGAGAATCAAGATGAAATGATCGAAACGAGCTTCATCGAGAGGGCCGACAAACATCATACGTCCGCTTTGTCGGTTAATGCTCAAGAGGAAATACCGATTGTTGTTTGACATTTTGTCAAAAACAATTATGGGTATTTCATTCAGCCCGATGCTCTTATCATCAAAAGTATCAGACAAAGATGGTCAATAATTGATGAAGCCAAGAACATCAATTGGCATGGGTTCCTAAAGGTCATTCTACTCCAAGAACATGATAAATTTGGAGTTGATGAAATGGAGGCAGTCTATCTCAAGAAGAGGATCGACAATCTCAACAAGGTTGCGGTTATCCTACAAGACAAAATGCCAAATGCCGGATGGGAAATGAATGGATGAAGTCATACAAGGCATTCCTCTCCACCACTTTTAGCCATATTTGGGCCACCAGACGATGATATCGCCAACTCCCCCAAAGACGCGAAGAAGGAAAAAAGCAAGGAAGAACTTCGTCTACACCGGATGCCCCCCGGAAGAAGAAAAAAAAATGGTGAAGGTCCGGGGAGAAGAGGAAGAAGCGCGAAGCAAGCCTCCATGACTCGATGTTAGAAGATGAGTCGATGAAGAAAGAGCGCCCGGATCGATCATTGCACCACAAAAATAAGGTGAAAAAATCGACATAAAAGTGGCTTCAAGGTGAGCTCGCCACCATTCCGAGGAAGAAGACGGCATTTAACGATCTCTTCTCATCGGCTGCAAGCCGATTCACCACTCGGATTAATGGGTCACGAGCATGTCTCTCCTACTTTCCACCCGCCTTGCTTAACACGAAACTACATCAGTTCGCGAACCTAAAACTACAAGCAGTTCACGAACCAGAAACCTTACACTGTGGAACCCGCGCGACTTCGCCTCCACAAAGAGAACCTCTGCGTGTCGAGCCAATCGCATAACTTCCGCTTACTCAAGCACCACGTAACCCTCCACATCTCATCAACCGGAATCGGGCGCAACAATTCACGAGTCTAGATCATCAAAGACCATCACGGGAAAATGGTCGAGAATGCAAATCGAACGAGAAATTGATGAGATGTATCCAGAACGGTCGCCCATCCCGCTATTAGAGAAGAAGTTATGGAGATCCTCACCGAGAGATCTCAGACAAAAAAGCTCTCATTTTATAATGATTATTGAACAAATGGGCGGTCTTGATGAGTTTGCAGATTTTGATTTCGATATGAAAATACGCTAAAGTAGGATCACCACCGAGGTGATAACTCTCTTGAATCTATCAAAGCTCGATCCACAGAAACCGGGTCGTTGGAATAAGGCGAACCGGAGATCGCTCAAGAAGCTCCCCGCGAGATGCTCAATGAAGGATACAGAGGAGTTGCCGATGATAGTGGAACTGTGCCGCAGCTTCATGACCAACCACCTGAGGCACAAACAATCTAAATCGATCAAGTGACGAAAACATTCCAACATCTCACATCATCACGATCAACTTCGGTGAGATCGATCTTGTCTCAAAGATCTCCCCGAAAGAAGAAGTTGAGGGAGTGATAATGATCGAGGCGATTGGCCTCAAAGAAATAATGATCAAAGGAATTGGCTATTTCCCGGACAAAGAATCAAAAGTTCTCCCAAAATCGTGACCACCGCGGTCTGCCCGACTTATAAAATCTGTTGATGACAAGTTTATTGGTGGATCAACAACAAGTTTTTTTTTCGATGCTCATCGAAAAGCTCGAATTGATGTAAGAGAAACTTGATAAACTAATTTTTACACTCTCATCGCCATGGAATCATCAAGACCGAAATGATCTCAAGGTTGAACATCTAATCCGCTTTCAAGTTTCGTGTTTATCTGCTGCAGATCTCAACAGGCAATATCGATTTCGATTTTGGATCCCTAACTTCCCACCTCACAGCTTTTTTTGATCAAACCAAAAAGGGAAGGACGGAGTGAGAAACCAACCCCGACATGATCGTAACAACGAAGACCTAATTCGCATAGGTTGAAGCCTATGGACAAAGACTAGACCATCCGGATCTCTTTCTTCTAACGAAGTCTCTGAAAAGATGGAAAAGTCAAAGGCAAGAAAGGTAGGCTAAGCGTGCTTTGGACATCACAAAAGGTAGTCTTCCATGGTCTTTGGGACATCACAAAAGGTAGGCTGCTGCGGGTGCCGGGACATCACAACTGTACCGACCACTCGGTAAAATAGTCACAAAGAAGCAGAAGCCAGATCTGGTAGATAAGGAATCGGGCCGAGAAACAAAGAGCAGATTGTCAAGAGACCCGCGAAAGCGAAGAAGAAAGAAGGGCGTAAAAAAATTAGAGGCGTAAAATCAAGAAAAAATTCGGACGAGAGCGAAGAAAGGAAAGGCCGGAAAATATGTACGGAACCTCAAATTGCGCCAAAGAAGAGTTGATGAGATCATTCCAAAAACCTACGCACATGCTAAGAGGTTTGAGGAATGGAACAAGATCGAAGTGAATGGCTTCGGATGCTTTTGTCCTTAATCTTGTTCCACGAGAAGAATCTCCGGATGATGAATTCTCAACCGGTTAGAAAATAAATATCCGTTATTTTCTCAAGTATCCGGAAAATGAGGCCAAACTTATCAATGTAAAAATATCTCGCCAAGAGTATGATCCGTTGGATTACTCGAAGAAGGCGATGGCTCATTTGATGATGGCATTTCAGAGATTCTACTTTGACATCCCGAGCAAAACGCATATAATCGATCCTCGGCCAGGACCAATGATGTCAAATGGAAACTATATCGATTTTCAACGTGCCTCAAGATCAAAAGAGAGATGCTGAAGGATACAAGCCTAAAGAGTGAAGAATCGTAAGACTTCTCGGGATCACTGTTTTTAAATTCAAACTTTTCGATGTAACATGTAATCGACATATCTAATGAGAAAAGTTTATTTTCTCGATCCTAAGACAAAATCTCATTGTCTTCGATTATGTGCTTTTTTCTTTTTCTATATTTATCAACTGTTTGGTTTCTCGTGTGTTTTGGTTTTATCAAAAAAAGGGAAATTGTTGGGAAATTTATAGTTTTGATAAAAGTTCCGAAAACACATGTAATAGGACCAAATGGACACATTACCGGATCGATGTTTATATTACCGTTTATAGAATACCGATTGATAATTCTTTGATAGAACAACCGATGTAATAGATAGGTCACATATTGAGGGGAACCTCAATATGTATAAGTCGATCTGAAGATCCAAAGAACGGTGATATCCGAAGCGGGCCGAATCTTTAGAAGAACAGAAGATCGACGATCCGATCTAGTCGATATCTCACCTTGAAGTCATAAAGCTCAAACTCGTAATACTTGAAGATCGGATGACTTTTCGTAAGATCGGACACGAAGACCTACAATAAATAATCTGCTGGTTGAAGCTAAGTCAACCGGCACACTTAAGACTCCATCAAATGGTGATCGATTACCGATCGGACTGACTCACCACCAGTGAAAACCGATGTTTCACCTAAAGTCATATGCCTATGATCCCCGAACAAGAAGAATGTCAACCTTAGTTGGAAGAACAACAATCGAAAAAGTCAAATCGTTAACCAATAAGAACAAGACACGTATGATCGGAGCCGACAATTAAGGGATTTGATCTTTGCTCTCTAACGGCTATAAAATACAAGTTCACGCTTTCGGCCATGCCGTTCTCAAGACGTCACATCAATCCGCAAACCTACCTAATATAGCACGAAATTCAAATTGCTCTCCAACGGCTCTTTTGATTTCAAGGTCTATAAATATGGGATCACACTTCGTGAGTGAAAACACTAAACACCGAACAATCAAGAAGCTCAAGCAATTATCGATTTTCGCACGAAGAACACGATCAAGAAGATTATTATATTAAGTGTTCATCCCATAAGTTCTTAGCATAGAAATTTTTTCATCTAAATTGATAGGCTACCTTAAACACTAGAAAAGATTTCATAGTTGGAACCAAAACAATCTTATCCAAACCCAAGTTAGGTTAAGTTGTTTAGCAAGATTTCGTATCTAGGGTTTCTAGTTCGATTTAAGTCGGTCGGTTGAGTGAGAACTCCTTAAATATCTGTCGATTGTCTTGTGTTGACTAACACATAAAACTAAGTCCAGTTGGTTAAGTTGGTGCCCTTGTGATAGGGAAGAGTGGACGTAGGGATCGGTTTGTCCGAACCACTATAAATCTTGTGTGCCTTTTTACCGCTTTGATTAACTGTCTACACAATTGCACAACCTTTAAAGCGAATACATATTCTAAGTTGAGATCAGCTAGCACCAAGCTTCTGATCTGATCAAGCTTGACACTTCAGTCAACTGGTTAAAACACTAA
The DNA here is from genome assembly GCA_037126765.1 of Stenogyne calaminthoides. Lineage (NCBI taxonomy): Eukaryota > Viridiplantae > Streptophyta > Magnoliopsida > Lamiales > Lamiaceae > Stenogyne > Stenogyne calaminthoides. Next base: position 46,344,897 of record JBBCBC010000004.1, read on the forward strand.
CTTTGGAATCTAATTTATAAAAACTGGTTTTTCACGGGTAAAACTTAAGCTTCCGCACACATCAGTTAAACTGATAGTTACCGAATTGATCTGTCTTCAGGCGATTAGTAAGTTGGTTATCACCCAAATCGATTCACTTCAGACTCTGATCAAAGCTAATCGCCATCACACCTGATCTGCACAAAAAAAATTCAGAAGTCTATTCACCCCTCCCCTCTAGACTTCTGCCCTCACAAAACCCGTTCGGGACCTACAGTTCCAGATTCTCCATTTATTACAAGGCTCTAAGAAGCTAAAAAGAGGTCATTGGCCCAACTCCTCTTGCAAATTTAATGCTTTACTCCCTCATGCATTCAAGATCAATTATTCGCATTAAATGAAAAACATTCTCTTTGCTCCCCACTAAATCCTAATCCCTCTAAATTATTATTAGTTTGATGTCAACCCTAGCCACATAAATCTTTTAGTCCTTGCTCATATTTTTGGTATCAACGCAGAGCTGGCCTAATGCAATGTCAGAGATCATGAGATCCCTTGGTCTTGGAATACCAAGTACTATTGAAATTTTCGGAAATACGGAAACCAGTTTATCAATTTGAAATCTTTAATTAATGTAATTTCATATAAATATATATCTTTAATTAATTAGTTGACTCTTCCAATTTTAAAATGATACATAGAAAGTAACACTTTTATACATAAACTTTATTATTGTTATGCACATAAATTATCATTATTTATACCAATGATTTAAAAACCGGTTCGAACCGGCCGGTTCAACCGGACGACCGAACCGCCGTAAAAAAACGTCGAAAAACCCTTATAAAACCGCTTTTAGGGTTGAACCGGATTGAACCGGTCAAAAACCGGTTCAACCGGTCAAAAACCGGTTCAACCGGCCAACCTGGAAAAACCGTTTTTTTTTTTTATATATATATTAAAACACGCCCTTAAGGAGATCGTTCTGTCCGCATCTCCTCAAAATTTGCAGGAGGAGGAGCGCGAAAGGCCAAGATGGATTTCGGCCCCCGATGAATCCGCCATTAAGGTTGATAACATCGAGGTCGATCGTGAGACCGTTGATCTGTTGGAGTCATTTGGGCATGAAGGATCTCCCCGGTGTCGCCCCTCGACGGGAAGAGGCTCCGGCCGTTGGTCGCCGCCCATGAACTACGGGCCGTGGTGGACCGAGAAAGATCTTGAAAGGGTTCAAGTTCTCCTTTTTCAATTTAGTATGTTATGCTTTTCAAAATTGGGCTTTTATCTGTTTTTGGCATTGAGATAATATCTCGCATGTTTTTTTTTGAACTATTATTTTAATATATTAAACTGCTTTTCTTGCTATGGATATTGTGTTATGATATTGGTCAAGAATATTAAGTTTCCTGGTTGTGTGTTTTCTAGCTTGAATGGCCTTTGATTGTTTGCATATGAAATGACATGCCTTGGATTTATTATTTTCATTTGATTACCAACATTTTTTGTCTTCTCTAAGATCACCGGTTGAACCGCCGGTCCGACCGGTCCGACCGGTTGAACCACCAACCGGTGGCTAGTCCGGTTCGATCACCGGTTCGGTTATGAAAACACTGATTTATACAACAAAATTATTACTATTTAAAAAATAAAATATATTTTAAATAGTGATAGTTTTGTTGCACAACACTGATAATTTTTGTGCAAAAGAATTATATTTTTTATATATAACATTGATATTTAAAAAGAGTAACACTTGTGTGCACCAATTGCACAAGATACAATTGGTGCAATTGAATTCAATTTTAATTTGGATGAATCATCTGCACCCTAAACACTAAATCATGAACCCTAAATCATGACCTATTAAGATCGGGTGAACCATGAACTACTCGGGCCGAGTGAACCATAAAACACTCGGGCCGGGTTTGAGTTTGGGTCGGGCCCGGTAAAAAAAAAAGAACTGGTAAATTTTTTTTAAAAAAATTTGAATATAAATTCAACTGCACCAAATCAAAATTGGTGCAAATGGTTAAAATGAGAATTTGTCATTTAAAAAATAAAATTTATTGTGAACTCGTAAGTATGTGTGTGTGTATATATATAGGACACATATTCGTGATAAATAAAATGTACGGAGGAATTCTGGATAACAACTTCTTTAATAAAGTATGCATGTACGGAGTTAAATAAATTTCTTCGAATATTCAATGAGAAGGTTTTTAACAGGACGGATCTAGAATTTAACGATAGGGTAGACTGAAATTTTTTGAAGTTTCGTCACATTATAATTTTATATTTACATATAACATTTTTTAATATATTAATTTATGTGGTGTCATATGAGACTTCAAAATATAAAACTCATTAATAATTAAATTCGAATTTATCTCTATTTTTAATAAAATATATTTTAATAGATTGGTGTTCATTTACAAAATATATCCCTAATTATAAATAATATTTAGTTAAATTAAAATCATACAACTTATGCTCAATATTTTTTTAAACATTTCAAAAAAACGTTTACCAATTTAAAAAAATATCTCATTTAACTCATGTTAATACATTATTATATTTACAATTTCTCTTTTTCTAATATTAAAGTGGCTAAAATTTTATCATTATCACAATATATAACAACTAAAAAATAAATTATTATACATATTTCTCAAAAGAAAATGACAAATATTGAAAAAATAATGTAGATATATAACACTGAACAAGTTAAATAAATAAAAGTACTAAATAAAAAAAATAAAACCATATTCCGATGATTAAATTTTAAATTTTTGGGTATGAGAGCCTCAAAAAAGCACATTCAAAATTATAATAAAATAAAATCTTTGTTGCGGATGAAATTCTTAAATCTCAATATTGTAATTAAATTATAATAAGAAAAAAAAAGGAGAGACACAATAGATCAGGAAAGAAATTTATATCAAGTTGTATCTTAATTTAATAATTAAATACAGAGTGTGGGGATGAACTTTAATTTTAAATTGAGATTTGTAATTTAATATAAAATAAAAAATAATATTGGGTTAGACTTAAATTCGTATATTGAATTTTACTCACATGTTATATACAGATATATAACAGTTTAGTGGGGACTTACACTGGCCTGAAGTGCTGTGCGGACCCTCTTATGTACCGTCCCTGGTTTTTAATAAACCGAGGTCTGCTTTCGAAAAAAATAAAAATAAACTGAGGTCAATTATGCACAAAGTTGAACAAATTTTGTCCCATACCTATAATGTTGTCTCCCAAAATACAACACACAATAAATTTACCGATCAAACTAGTACTTATAGCTCTCCAAAGAATAGAAAATTATTGAACATCCAACTAGTCTATTGAGCTTGATTTAAATATTATGGGATGAAACCGATCGCTTTACTTAAAATGGTTAGAGCATTACTGGATAGGTTCATAATTGAAAAATAAATATTAAGCGGCAGGAGTACTAATTAAAACATAGAATTTAGTGTCCATTTAATTGGCTGGATCCAATAAATTTATTAATCATTTTAAAACAAAAAAATTCAAAATAAAATACTATTAAACATAAAATACCAAAATAAGTTAATAACTCATGATGAAATATGAGATCGAATAAATATTAACTTTATCAGATGGATCATGCAAGATAAGTATAAAAATATAATTTCCATGCAATTTCGAATCCATCCATACAGTAAATTAAATTCATTCCAGAAAGAGCGATATAATTTATAGATGGGTCTGACATTGGATTGGACCCCATATATAATTTATATTCTGAATCCTAATTATTTATTTGAATTTGGATTCATCTTATTCCCCCATGTGTTTGAGCCCACACGGGCCTCATAGATCCAACACCTAAATCTTTTCCAGGCCCATAAGCTCATCCACATTTTCGTAAAATTCCTTTTCAATGCATATTATATTGTATGATATTTTGTCTTATATTATCCTCTCTTCAACTCATATTTACCTCATTGATCTCATTTAAAATAAGGAGTGAGGTAAAAAGTTCGAGATCATTATTTAAATCTAAAGGGTTAACCAATAGAAATCATTAAAAAATTATTGCAAGTAAAGTAATGGAAATGTTGATATATGGTTCTTTTACCTTTGGGGTGGCCCGGGTCGGGGCTGGGAGCCTGGGTGGGCCTGGCCCCTATACCATAACCACCTCATAGAATATAATACCAACGATAGATATGTATTATTATAAAATTTAATATTATTTTTAAATCCAACGACATGACAATCATCTTGTAATAGTAAAATTACAGCAATATATTTCTTCGCCTTAACAATTTTTTTCGAGATTGAAAATCATGTTATTTACGGTCAAGACTCAAGAGGTATAGTGCAAGTAAACTCGAACTACAAAAAATTGTAAAGAGGTTTTATTTATCAAAAATAAAAAATTTAAATTAAATTGCAATTTTAAAAAATGTCGTAATTTTATTCGCAATCAAAATATATTTTTAAACGCACACATATTTATTCACTTTTTTTTTTTGAGTACTTGTTTGACTTCCTTACATTTGACGATCTTCCATGTCAGACATGTGAAATTGTGTGAATGCTCTAAATTTCGATATGCCAAAAACATAAAACACCAAAATATCTGCCTGATGAAATTAGTCTTGGGATTTGAGAATATGACTTGCAATATTCTCATAAAATCTCCATGTACTTGGTTCTTGGAAATCATAATATTCATTTAATATTATCAACACATCATATGTACCGAAATGTGGAATGGTTCACAAATAGAGTAATATTTACCTTTGAAGTTATAATTCGTATTTGATTTAAGACGCTTTTAATTAACACTAACAAGCTACGGAAAACCTAGGGCAATGGCGGGTTACATTCCCCTAACGGTGAACCGTTTATAATCACCAAGGATTAATTTCCCATAAAAAAACACCAAATTCTGAAGATCTTTATTATTCAGGATAAACAATCAAAATGCGGTAAAGTAGATTGTAGCCCATTGCTTTTTTCAGAAATAATTATGTAAGTAAAAGGCCCATATATTTTTATTTATGTTGAAAATATATCTAGTTAAGCCCATGATCAAGAACAAACCTTTCAGATATTGTATTTAAAATGGAAGAACAAAACCTTTTATTACAAGCCTTGGGCCTGAGGCCCAATAATGTATATGCAATAAATAACTAGGATCTTGGAATTTTAGTAGACTCAAAATTAGTCTTTTTTTTTTTATTGTTATATACAGTAAATTCACAATAGTCTATTATTTTATTATATTTTAATGTGAGACAACATATATTAAGGTGGTGTTTTGTAAACTCAAATCACTTATTTTTAAAACAAAAAATTGGAAAATAAGCTATCTTAAAAATTCTTTGGATGTTGCTTGCAAACCATAAGAAAATGGATAGATTGTTTATTTTAAAAAGATTATTTCAAAGGTTTTAATAAAGTGATTTAAAAAATTGTTATTTGTGTTTGCAAACTCACCCAACAACAAAGTTTGCAAATACTCCCTAACTATTGAAATCATTATGCCATCCTTTTATTGTGTATGATATAGGATACATTTCAAGTTTGATTTTCCTAAATTATTCAAACTACTTGTTAAAAAATTAAATATATCTAGTCATGCTTATAATTGGATCAATCCCCATAAGATGTGCTAAGCTAATCCCAACAAAAGCGGTTGATTATAATCCCATGTTTGCTGTACGTACAAGTTATCGTGATACTGATACAACACCCATCATTTCTTTTTTTTTTTAGAGCTACAAGCCTACAATAATGCCACTTTACTTGAGTGACAACAACAACAATAAGTAATAATTACACAAATAATAATTTTATTTTTAAAAAAAATGATTGAAATACGCAAGGAACTCAAAATTTGCATATCACGTTTAAACCCTTGTGGGTTCTTTAAACCCTTCCAGATTAGTCCTTCCGGTCAGCTTCTCTCACTGTAATTGTTGTTTTTCACTAATAGCTTTTAATGAAACAACTAATACTATTAACATAATGCACGATGAAACTGGTTTACACAAGACTTTATCTTTCGAATGTTAACTCTGATGCCTTTTCTTGATCTTTCAGACCAAGCTTCAATGGAAAAATGCAATGGATTAGTTGTAGTATCAGCAATATTTTTCAACTAATATCTTTTAATGAAACAACTAATACTATTAACACAAACACAAGACTTTATCTTTCGAATGTTAACTCTGATGGATTTTCTTGATTTTTCAGACCAAGCTTCAATGGATAAATGCAATGGATTAGTAGTAGTATCAGCAATATTCAACGATCACGACAAAAATCGACAACCAAGGGGGCTAGGATTCAAAACCTTGGACTATGTATGCTTCTTCATGTTTGTAGATGAAGCAACACTCAGAAGATTACATTTCCACAAATTAGTTTCAACAAAATCCAAGAATTTCAAGATTGGAGCTTGGAGTATCATCAAGGTGTCGAGCGAATACTTGTACGATAACCCCGCGATGAACGGGGTGATACCGAAGTACTTGGTTCATCGCCTTTTTCCAAACTCGAAATACAGCATATGGGTGGATGCTAAGCTGCAGTTGATGATTGATCCATTTTTGTTGATTCATTCTCTAGTTGTGATGGAGAATGTGGACATGGCTGTATCGAGACACCCGTTTTTCGTGCACACAATGGAAGAGGCGATGGCGACGGCTAGGTGGAAGAAATGGTGGGATGTGAATGCACTCAAGGTTCAAATGGAGACATATTGTGAAAATGGTTTGCAGCCATGGAATTCAGACAAGCCTTATCCCACAGGTACTTGCATGTTTGTTGCTGTAAATTTTTTTTTTTTATGTTTGTTTGATGATCAATTATGTTTAACTACTTCTTAAGATTGTTTAAAACTATAGTCATAGTTCATGAGTGTGTTTTTGAGCCTACCTTTTCAATTGCATTTGAGCATTTTATTTTTTAAAAGATGAAATACAATTTAAAATAGAGGATGTCGTAGAGTGTAAGTGAAATTATGGTGGTCAAGTGTTGACAATTAATGAATCTGCTATATATATATATTTCTTTTCTTCTTATTTTTTTGCAAGAGCTAATTGAATTACACAATGTTATCATAGTTGAGCAATTTTATAGTTTTCGTTCGTGATTATATTGTAATATGTTTTAGCAATTGACTACATGCAGATGTTCCGGATAGTGCTCTTATCCTGAGGAAACACAGTGTAGCAACCAATCTATTTAGTTGCCTATTATTCAACGAATTGGAAGGATTTAACCCAAGGGATCAACTGCCATTTGCATTTGTGTGGGACAAAATGAACCCCAAATTGGACTTAAACATGTTTGAGGTGGAAGTATGTGAGCAGGTTGCAATTGAATATAGGCACAACCTTAAACAGGGTGGTGGGGCCAATGTGGGACCCAAGACCAAGAGGGCGAGCTCAGATTTGTTTGCAAATGGGAATAGAACATGTGGCAAATGTGAAGGCTATCTTTTAAGAATGTGGGGTGAATTCCATGATTGATTTATATTCACGGAATAACAGATGACTAACCAAAAAGGTACTTCACAGGAAAGTTGACACAAAAGAGATGTTTTATTTAATGCGCACATTGTAATTATAGGCGCGTTATATAAATCTTCTTTAATCACTCAACTTCTACCAAATTAGGAACATTTGTGAGGCAATAAGTCGCGGTAAAGATTAATGTACATATTCTCGACATCCAGAAATTAATTACTATATTAAATTAAAGCTAAATATATATATATAATATTACTATATTGCACTTAATATGATTTGGCTCCAAAGTGATACATATTGGCGCTTTCCAATTTTCCTTCATCATAATTACTACTTTTCTTGACACATTAATCGAGTTGATCATATATAATCCATTTTGTAATTATTACTTTGAAAAATAAAACATTCAACAAAACTGAAATTCTTTGTATATATCTAGCGTATAGAGAATATATTTTATAAAAAATTTGCACTTAGCTTAAAAACTTGTAATATATGTATATATTTATAAAAAAGTTGATTAAAAATATTACTTAATTAATAATTATGGCTAATTCGTCGTACATCAAACATTTTAGAATCATACAATTTATTTATATTAAATGCAAATTAATATAAAAAAAAAAAATCAATGTGACCAGCAATGAGTTTTTAAAAAAAAATTTGGTCCCATAATTTTTTGATATTTTGGTGGAACAAAATTTAACTCCAATTTTGGTCCCATAACTTTTGTGTTTGTCCAATTTTGGTCCTATTTACTAAAACGACGTAGTTTTCGATAAAAAAATTGGTCATTTTTTGTCACACGCCCGATTTGAAATTCTAATTGAAAAACGAAAAGTTTTAGTTAAATTTAACAAATACAAAAGTTATACCAAAATTATATAAATTTTTGGAATAAAAATTGATTACTGGTTATGAAAAAAAAACTTTTTTTTAATTCATTTTAAAATGTTTAATCTTGCGGTCATCAAAAAAAACTTTCCAAATTTGTAATAAAATAATGTGAAATTAAAATAAAATATATTAATGACCCAGAAACATTAATGATCATTAATGATGGGTAATTATATTATATAATATTCATAACAACAAACTTGAAATCCCTCCTTTATATATCTACCCTCTAAATATAGGGAATATATCATTTATAAATATTTAAGACATATCTTAAAAAAAAAGTAGAATGTATTTATATATATCTTATAAAAAAAATTTAAATTTTTTTTAAAATCTTTTATTTCAATTATCTAATTTAATGATTTAATTACATTTTAATATTATAATTATAATTATTTTTTTACTTTATAAATTTTAATAAGTAATATTTTTCATTTAAACAAGTAATATTTTTCATTGAAACAAGTACTACATTTTCATTTCAACAAGTAATACTTTTAATTTAAACAAGTAATTCTTTTCATTTAAACAAGTAATACTTTTCATTCAAACAAGTACTACATTTTCATTTAAACAAGTAATACTTTTCATTTAAACAAGTAAGACTTTTCATTGAAACAAGTACTACATTTCCATTTAAACAAGCAAAATTGAAACAAGTAATTTCCATTTAAAAAAGTAATACTTTTCATTTAAATAAGTAAAATTTAAACAAGTACTACTTTTCCATTTAAACAAGTAATACTTTTCATTTAAACAAGTACTACATTTTCATTTAAACAAGTAATATTTTTCATTGAAACAAGTAATACTTTTCATTGAAACAAGCACTACATTTCCATTTAAACAAGAATACTTTTCATTTAAACAAGTAATTTAAACAAGTAATATTTTCATTGAAACAAGTACTACATTCCCATTTAAACAAGTAATACTTTTCATTTAAACAAGTAATACTTTTCATTTAAACAAGTACTACATTTCCATTTAAACAAGTAATACTTTTCATTTAAACAAGTAATACTTTTCATTTAAACAAGTACTACTTTTCCATTTAAACAAGTATTACATTTTCATTTAAACAAGTACTACTTTTCCATTTAAACAAGTACTACATTTTCATTTAAACAAGTAATACTTTTCATTGAAACAAGTAATACTTTTCATTGAAACAAGTACTACATTTCCATTTAAACAAGTAATACTTTTCATTTAAACAAGTAATACTTTTCATTGAAACAAGTACTACATTTCCATTTAAAAAAGTAATATTTTTCATTTAAAGAAGTAATACTTTTCATTGAAACAAGTAGTAATTTCCATTTAAACAAGTAATATTTTCATTTAAACAAGTAATACTTTTCGTTTAAACAAGTAATACCTTTCATTGAAACAAGTACTACATTTCCATTTAAACAAGTAATAATTTTCAATTAAACAAGTAATACTTTCAATTTAAACAAGTAATATTTTTCATTGAAACAAGTACTATATTTTCATTTAAAGAAGTAATACTTTTCATTTAAACAAGTAATTCTTTTCATTTAAACAAGTACTACATTTCCATTTAAACAAGTAATTTTTCATTTAAACAAGTAATATTTTTCATTTAAACAAGTACTTTTTTTTTTAAACAAGTACTACATTTTCATTTAAACAAGTAATTTTTTCATTGAAACAAGTAATACTTTTCATTGAAACAAGTACTACATTTTCATTTAAACAAGTAATACTTTTCATTTAAACAAGTAATACTTTTCATTGAAACAAGTACTACATTTCCATTTAAACAAGTAATACTTTTCATTTAAACAAGTAATACATTCCATTTAAACAAGTAATACTTTTCATTGAAACAAGTACTACATTTTCATTTAAACAAGTAATACATTTCATTTAAACACGTAATACTTTTCATTTAAACAAGTACTACATTTCATTTAAACAAGTAATACTTTTCATTGAAACGAGTAGTACTTTCCATTTAAATAAGTAATACCTTTCATTGAATCAAGTACTACATTTTCATTTAAACAAGTAATACTTTTCATTTAAACAAGCAATACCTTTCATTGAAACAAATACTACATTTCCATTTAAACAAGTAATACTTTTCAATTAAACAAGTAATATTTTCCATTTAAACAAGTAATATTTTTCATTGAAACAAGTACTACATTTTCATTTAAAGAAGTAATACTTTTCATTTAAACAAGTACTACTTTTCCATTTAAACAAGTAACATTTTTCATTTAAACAAATAATACTTTTCCATTTAAAAAAGTAATACTTTTCATTTAAATAAGTAATACTTTTCATTTATACAAGTACTACACTTCTATTTAAACAAGTAATAATTTAAATAAAAAATATATTAATCCAAATAAACATCTATATTAATTGAAAATGAAGAAAATATCAAACAAAATTAAAAAAATCTTATTTTCTCAACAAGAAAAAAAATTAAAGAAGCTAAAAAATGGCAACTATAATGCATTTTAGAACCAGCAGCAACTTGTTATAAAATATGCAACTTATTTATAATTTGAGCCATCGGAAAAATAGTTGCATGTTTTGACAAATAAGTTGCATCTTTTAGTATAACAAGTTGCACGATTCTAAAATGCACTATGATTGCACTTGCACCGAATGCATACAAGACTTAATTTAAAATCCTTATAATAATTATAATAATAATAATAATATTAAAGATTTAAAATCTTTATTATATAATTTATATTCTTAACAAATATACAATTTCCCAATCTTTGAAAATAAAATGGTTTAAAAAAAAACTTTCAAAATAAAAAATAAAATTAAAAAGAATAAATTAAGCAAACTAATTGTATCATTGTGTGTATATTTTTATTTACTATTTGACAAAAAATTTAGAAAAATTTTACGACTACAATTACATAAGATAACATTTAAAAATTTTCAACCTTGTGAAATGGAAAGTGTAGTTAAATAACCTATTTAAAAAATAATAATTTGATCCTGTAAATATTTTTTTTTTGATTCCTCATTTAAAAAAATTAACGTGTTTAACGTTCATATATACAAGAAAATAATGTTCAATCTAAAAAAAATGGACATAGAAAAAGGGGAATAAATGATAAGTCAAAACTCGTGGTCGTTTAAATATAAGTTGGAAAATAAAAAAAATATAAAACTCAAATTCAAAATATTTTAAATGCATTCTACATAAATCAAAATTTAAATGATAAAACATTAATATAAAAAAACGTTATTTTCCTATATTATATTTAAGACCCAATAAGTCGTCAGATCAAAACTTTTAGTAATACTTTTCTTACAGATTTGTATTGTTATTCATAAGATGTCTTTGAAAATTAAGCCGAGACAAGAGGTGTATACATTCTTTCTACGTAGGGCGAAATTGCTTCATATACAATTCGTCGTACACAAAACGCATCTAAAGAGTTCAATGTGACCAAGAGCAATGAGTTTACCTGTAAGGTGTTTTCTCTCACTTTATTTGTCAGATATATGGAACACTGAACTCTTTATAACCACCTACCCTTTAAGCTTAAAAAGTTGTGAATTTATGTATATTAATATGGTCAAATCCTAATTCATGTTTAACCAATTTCTAGAATTTGTATAAATTGTGATATATGCCATGGAAAGTCTCGTGATGCTTTAATATGATTTGACACTGAGTTATCCCATGGGTTGGGCTTGGTGTTCTGCATATTAACACCCACAAGATTAGGAAATGCACCCACAGCCTCTCTTTATTAAAAGAAATGAAAAGACTATAATACCCAAATTTACTTTCAATCCCAGATTCCCAGTGCATGGCATACACCCCCCCAACATAAATGTCAAATTATATTACCATATGGAAAACAATGTAGCGTAAGGTAATAATTATTAGTCAAACATGATCTTCAGGCATAATTATGATCTAGTCCAAGACTAAATTAACTCATTCGGCCACCCTATATTCTGAGGGTGAACGACACATTCAATAATCAATATGCCTCCTATAGCCTCGTATATATAGGTCAAAAATCAAATTATATACAAAAAATGTTCAGTAAAAGCTCATTTTTATTCGAATTTATAAACATAATTATTATAAGTTTGGTTTATATATATATATATATATATATATTCATCAGGTAAATTCATCCGATTTGATTAAAAGCTCGTCGACATAATTAATTACCAAATACTAATGCGGCTCCATAGACTAATACACACCCCAAATTTATCGCAACCTATTTAATTATGACAACAATAAAATATTTATGGTTTTTTTTTTTTTGAAAGACAAAGATGGATTTCATTATAGAGTACAAAGGTACTCTAATCCCAATAATTACAGAGTCAGATAGCCAACTTAAAATTTAGAAAGTAGGCAATTAAAATATTTATGGTTTGGCAGACCTATACAATCAAAATTAACCACAAACTTTGAATACTCATGCTATCATGCAACGGTCTAGTTTCCACGTATATATCGAACAAATTTAATAGCTTAATTTCAACTCAGAGAGTGTAGCGCCCGCCAAAAATACTTAAACAGTAGGCAAGTAATTAAATGAACAAGCAATTAGTACGTGTTTATGTATATAATGAGATCAGCTAAATTAAAAAACTCAAGCAGCTAAAAAAATGGCAACAGCTAAAATGATCGAGGCGGATTTTTGTTAACTTTAAAAAGTATGTGGATTTAGAAAATTTATAGACTTCATGCGGAGTTTGAATTACTTTTTTTATTGATTTATACATGTATTTTCATATATTTGACAGGATTGTGGAATATACTTTTTTATTGATTTACATAGATTTCCATAGACTCTTGCGTTGGAACTATTGATGCAAATATATATGGAACACACTTGTATATAAAAAAAGTTATTCAAATTGTTTAGAAAAAATACCAAAAATACATTAGTTAAAAAAAAAAATCTACATACATCAAACTATTTTTTATAACTATGACTATATATATAAGACATTCCAAAACTTTTAACTACAACATCATCATCCATATCATGTGAATCATAACACAAATCCATAACAATTCTATAACCACACAAATCTTGCCACAAATCCTCTTTTCTGATGCGATTTTTATTAGTGACACACAAAAATCTCAAAGCAAACTTAAAATTCTAAATAAGTTCCCTGTATACTATTCATTCATTTCACTAATGTCTTGCACAATCAATTTGACCAAAGTCACTGTTCTACTTTGAATGTCTTCTTCATGATGCTCAATTACAATTTACAACAATAGACATGCAGCCGAATCAAGAATCCTATTTGGTAAAACTAAAAACTCCAAGAAACAGAGGGTTCAAGAAACAAAAACCAGAATTAGCACTCTGCCAATGAAAATTGAAAAAAAAAAAGGCATACCTTCGACGGGTTGTGAGGGCGGAGGGAAGACGGTGTCGGGCGAGTGATTGGGATGTGGGCACCTTGCGTCGTCTGTGATGCGAGGCACTGAGGAGTCATACTGCGTCGTTTGGTGGTAGGAGAACGGGCAAGCCATCATTTTTTTTTTTTCTTCTGACCTTTTGTCTTCAGAGTTCTCTGAGACAATACGTAAAAATCTCTAGTTGTTAGAAGAGATTTTGGAGAGTGAAATCTATTTATATTTTTTGAAGAGAATCAAAGAAAATGCATAGAATATTAAAATTCATAGACTGTTGAACACTTAAAGATTTTTTAAGACTTTTTAAAATCCTTGAATACCTTAGGATTTTAAAAGACTTTTGAAAATCTGAATTGAATACCCACAGACTTTGAAAGTCTAAGGCCCCGTTTGGTTCGCGTGATTGATTTGGATAGGCTAGGATTAGGATTTTAATCTCAATTAATCTACCATTTGGTTTGTGGGATGAGGGCGCATGATATGCTTCAAGCCCGGGTAGAAATTAAAATGTATCAAATCCCTCCATGGAAGGATATGTCAATCTCATGTGAAAGATGGGATAGACCATATATCTCAAGTGCAAATTACAAATTGTTCTTCTATTGTTTGAATAGATTCACAAGAATGAAGTGTGTTGTTTTAATTCAATTTTAGGGTGTTTATGACATTTAAATAGATATCCCATCTAATCCCTCACTTCAATCCTACAATCCAAATACATATCTTGATTCAAACAAATTCAGTCCAATCAATCTAATCTTACTCAATCTTCACTCAATCATATCACACTTAATCAATCCAATCCCATGAACCAAACGCCCCCTAAAAAAATTCTACAGACTTCACAATCAATACACCCTAAAAGTTCATATATATATTTTCCGAAACTCAACAAAACGAGACGGATTAATTAATGATAGAGCACACACCCCAAATTTTGCCCCAACCTATTTAAGTAGGACTATAATAAATCATTTCGGGTTTCGCAGACCTATTTTGAATCAAAATTAACCACAAACTTTAAATACTCATGCTATCATGCATGCATCGGTCTTAATTTCCACCTATCGAACAAATTTAGTAGCTTAATTTCAACTCATACAATGTAGCGGCCGACAAAAATACTTAAGCAGGTAGGCAAGTAATTAAATTAACACCTCTTTCTATTTCAGGTTGGTGAGGTGGAGGAGTTGGGTTTCAAGCGGTCGACCGGATTGTTGTGGATGAAGCAGAAAAGTAAAGTGAAACGCAAGATGAAGGGCGTGGGGACTACATTTACTGATTTAGAAATCACGTGCTTGACCAAGTTGACAGGTGTCAAAGGGAAGGAGTTGTTTATTGTGCTTACTGTTGCTGATGTGTTCAACTGACAAGATCAAGATCAAGTTCAAGTCTACCACTGGCTTCTCGCGTGTGCACCCCTTTTCAAAATGTAGACAACACCACCAAATAGACACCATCTTTAATTTCTAATACTTTTGTACAATAATTATCACTAGCTCCATCTTACATGATGAGCTTTGTGTGACCACCTAAATTATAAATCAGCTTCATGATGTAGTAATGATATCTGTTACTTATTAGTATAACTGTATAACAAAATTCATCTACAAATTGATCCTTTATTTACATCTCTCTAATAAATTCAGATTGTTAATTTTACTGGCGAGAGGGAACGATCGATGAATAAATCATATTCCACATATTTATTTGAATACATTGATACAACAAGATTCAGAGTCCATATTTGATAAACTATATGTGAAATGTGAGCAATCGAGGTAGGTCACCTACAACATGAGATTAGAATTAAGGGGTACCGACTTCTTAATTTATGGCTATACAATTCCACATAATTAACCTAATTTAGTCTTCAAAATGGAAAATCGCTATCAACCTACCCAAACGGTAGAAGTAATTAATGTATATACAAGTTCTAGAAATTCATTACTTTTTAAATAATTTTGATAAGGCAACACATACATGAATACCATCATAAAATTTATTTTCTGCATATTTTAAAATTCTTACATAATAATTTCATAATATTTTGATTCATGTAAATTAATTACTTATTAATGTAATAATACATAATCAAACATAAAAGCTTCAACACAATAATTAAATTGAATAATGTAAGTATAAAATTCAACTTACAATTCTCATATATTGATTTTTTTTCTATGAGAATTTGATGATATATACAAATGATGAGAGAATAACCAAATATCAAAAGAGTGTATTTCAAAAGTAAATTCATATGTCTGATAAAAAAAAAATATACAGCCAAAATCTCAAAATATATAATTTTATTTTCCTTTAAATTTGTAGGCCTAAACCCAAATTAAGTCAACTACCAACCAATTTGTTTGATAATTAAATAACGTCGGCCCGTCCAATCCCTAAATCGCATACCCTCACATGGCACTTTCCTCTCCTAAGTCCTAACCATAGCCAGATCCCAACACGCGTCAAAAATCAAGGGCAATATAGTAACTTCCTCCCTCCATGACTCCCCCACCTCTCTGCATAAAAGAAACAAATCCCCACGCCAAATTAAACCATTCGCACCTTTTCAAACTTGTATGAAAATTAAAAAAACCCTCAGAAGGCCACCGCAAAATGTCGTCGGAGCTAATCGAATCCCACCGCGAGAACGCCGAAATCTACACCGGCGACGCCGTGTGCAAGCAGAAATCGCTGGAACTCCTGGAGAAAATCAACATGCCGACGGGGCTCCTCCCCCTGGACGACGTCGTCGAGGTAGGGCACAACGAGAGCACCGGATTCGTGTGGCTGAAGCAGAAAAAGAGCAAGACGCACGTGTTCCGCGCCATCGGTAAAAGCGTGTGGTACGACACCGTTGTGACGGCGTTCGTCGAGAACCGTCGGATGAAGCACCTGACAGGTGTCAAGAGCAAGGAGCTCCTGATCTGGATCACGATTTCTTATATCTCGATTCCGGATCCGAATAGTGGTAAAATGGTGTTTGCTACCCCTACTGGTCTTTCCAGATCTTATCCTGTATCGGCCTTTGAGGACGAAAAAGAGGTTCAGAGATTGAAGAATTGACCGACTTGATCACTATTCAGTCGGAATGGAATAAATCTCTAGCTAGTAAATTTTAAATGTGGGGTCAGTTTTCTTTTGCTTTAACTGTTTGCTCAATTTTTAAGCCAAGTTGAATATTTCCTTTATTTGGTCTAAAGTATGTATTGTACTAGTAATTTGCAAGGAAGTTGATCATAATTCGATTTCTTTTCTTAATGATAATTAAGTCTTGATATTCATGGACCAGGTACTAATTAAAGGAAACTTAAGATGTACAAGTATTTATTGACTTGACTACCCAACTAGTCAGAATCGTGATTCCCGCAAGCTCTAGCTTAGACTGTGAGACCTATTTTTGAAAGTATTTAAAATTAATCAGATATCTGTGATTTAGGGCATGAATAGAACTATCTGTAGCAGTATGGCTATGGCTTATGTAATTTCTCTCAATATTAGATGGGTAATTTACTCCTATTCGAGTATCAATTAAGCGAGGGTGTCCTTTTGGCAAGTGATTTTGTGTTGACTGTTGACCACGATATAATCAATTAGACACCCTTGTTCGAGGTTTATAAGGGCGGTTTTGAATGATGTAGAAGAAAGAATTCACATATTGACGTTACTAAAAAGTAAAAATAAAGAGAAAAATGTTTTCTTTAGCCTTGTAAAAACTTATGCAACCTTTAGACTAAAACAAACATTTTGCCAAAATAAAATGTTACAAATATAATTTCGTTCATGTAAATATTAAATTTTTAGATTTTAAGTATCTATTCTTACTTTATACATTTATTTTCAGAGAATTATATTGCCGAGTCTGGATTCACGAGTGTGCACAACAAATGAATCAAAAGAAGGCCAATTTCTAAATAAAATTAGTTAGTCGAGCAAAATTTGAATATACGTGTTTTATTTTTTATTTTGTAAATAAAAAAAAATACCAAGAGAGAACAAATTAAATCATGGGCACTTCATAGATTGTGTTGTTTTGAGTCTTTTGACACTTGAGAAGGGCCCATGTCCAGTTTGCCACTCTAAATTTAAACCAGCAATTTAAGGAAGGTAGATCAGTGTTGCGTTTTTTATATTTTCTGGATGATCGTAATATGTTTTTGAGGTTTTCTGGAATAATATTGTTGATAATGTAAATTGCTTGAAGAACAAGATATGAAGATTTGAAGAAATAGGGAGAGAGAGAATTAGATAGGAGGAGAGGTAGTTAGAAGAGAGAGAATGATGTAAATTTTTTGATATTCTCATTCATCGGCCAATGCCGTATTTGTAACTAACATTGGGGTCCACACAACAGTGGATATTATTTAGGTAATTTAAAAACAAAATCTAAAATAGATAAAGGATATTCTAGATTATTCTAAATGTTTGGGCCCATTTACGGGAAGCCCAAACCTTCCTTCATTCAGCTAACCCGTTCAGATGATTTGGCTCAGGTACAACCTAAGCCTCAGTCTTTTCGCTCAGATAGATTGGCTCGGTGGATCCCGAGCCTCGCCTTTCTCGTTCGGCTCGGTGATAGATTGGCTCAAAGTGGATCCCGAGCCTCGAGCCCTCTTTGTTCAAGTCTTTGGCTCTTGGTGATCCCGAGCCTCGAACCTTTTCCTTTTTAAAACCCCTCTTTAACTTTTTTTACCCATCTCTTTACTCTTCATATTTCTCCCTAGTCTCGCAACAATCAGCTGTATAGAGTGGGTTGACAATTTAATTTTTGATATTGGACCACATTGGCATGGAAACAGACCAGCAACTCTTAGATAAACCCACGTGAGAATATTTTATATTTCCTCCTGCAAACTTATTTTCGCATTTCTTTTTTTTGACGTGTTTTTTGTGAGCGATTTTTATATTAGTAATTGAAATGATAAATTAATTTTAAAGGAAGGGTATGATAGATAAGAGGCTCATCTATCATACCCCTTCTTACCATGTCAGCTAATTATTTCATTTACTAATACAAAAATCACTCACAAGAGGAAGGGTGTGATGGTAAACAGGAAAACAAGTTTGGGACAGAGGGAGTATGTATTTTAGAAATATATTATTATTTTTTTACAGGATTTTAGAAATATATTCATATTTATTTTAAAATTGCAAAATTATTCTCATTTGATTAGTTACTGAAGTTGTAAAAGGATGTGTGCGTGCAAATTCAAAATTTATTGATAGCCAGAGTCGGAACCTGTAGTTTCCCTATTGAAAGCCCGAGCACACTTTGATTGTTCTTAACTGCACCTAATCAAACTTGTATTGACATGTGCGCCTAATAGGCATGGCTATGTGATCTTCAAAGCTTAACAATGGCTGCGATCAAATTAAGTACAATCAAGAAGAGCAGAAGATGGACTTTTTTAAATTGTACCTAATCTCAATTCCACAGCTGGTCACAGAATCACAGAATCACTTTATTTAAATAAATGATTTTAAGCACCCTCTAATGCTATCTTTAGCATGAAATATTGATGAAAATAAAAGAAGGGTAAAAACCTACAAATGAAGCAGGATAGAGTAGTGACTTTCTCACGAGTACAGTCATAAAATACTTGTGTGCACTCAACTAGTTTCAAAATTCAGCCGCCCTGTCAATACTAATAACTATATCTTCACAGCAAACAAAAAATGTCAACAGCCCCAACAAAAGTCACAACAAAGGAACAGAGATTTACCATGGAGCAGTAATTTGCAACAGGAACTTGTGAAGCAAGAGAATGAGGAATTTGGTTTTCAACTGATCCAAATAGCACAAGATCACCTGTCCAAGATCACAAGATTCAAAGGGAAGGATATATTCATTTCAGCTGCAATATTTGATATAATTGTTAATTGGTGATGAGATCAAATTTACAACTTCACCTGAAGATGGGGACAAGAAGAGCGAACAAAGATATAACTGAACAACTTCACTATCATAGTACCATCGATAAGGAAATCCAATATAATAAATGTTTTAGTTATGTAGCGTAACCACATTCTGTTGTTACGCAGGTGAAGTAGAGTTATATCACCATGAATATATCATCTTTGTGCTGCCTACTTACTTTATTTCAGGTCAAAATTTGGACAGTGGAGGGAGAAAGAAAGGAACTACAGTGAAATCAAAAACAAGAACCAAATAAACTATGCAGAGAAAAGGAAAATTACTCAGTTTCTTTTATTAAACATTTTAGTCTTGTTAAAAGATGTTTGAATCTGATAAGACTAGATCAAATTCTTTCTGAGCACATCAAAATTGCATTACAATGAGTCAAATCTTTACCCTTTTCCAGTGAGGAACCAAATCCCAGAACGTTCGTATATTGCATCACCCTCTAACAATTACAACATGTCTACAGTTGACGTAAATCAACTTTACAGCAACGGGTCAGAACCAGATTGTGATAAACCCACTACAGCATATTTTCTGTCTCTTTATCATTTCTAAATCGATTACTCAAAACACCGAGGACCTTATAATCCCATACAATCTCAGAAATCTTATCTTGAGGCAAACATAAACCTTGCCGTTTAACTGCTCTATTGAGTTCACAAAAAAATTTAGCATCTTGTAATCTGATATACTCCCTCAACAATTTCTCATGATCAGGAACCCAATTCCTAGGGAAAGGAGTATAATCACATGATGGGATCAATGACATGTGTGAAAATTGTACACCTTCAATAGCATCAACAAGTCCCATTCTCAAAAGGTCAGAATACTCTGGAGCAGAATTGTTACTACTTTCCCTCAGTGGACGGCTAAGATCACGTGCAGCAATCTTATACACCTTGGAACGAGATTTTAATCTATATCTTGCAGCATATAATTTAGCAACAGAGCTTCGAACAACATATGCACAAAACCCAACAATTTTCTTGCGATTATCTGCATATTTATACCAATCTGCCATGGTTTCCAGTAATTTATTCATCTGGGCATTTGTGTGCTTGACCGGAATAGAGCATAGGATTACAAGGCAGAGGTTCAGGGTCTTTATCACCCTTCACAAGTGCAATCCGCCTAAACTGACGAATACACTGTTGAAGGCTAGCTGTTACTGAAAGCAAGGTTCCCACACCTTTCTCACTCACAATATTACCACCACTTGAAGTGTAACGAAGAGTAGGGTGTATAACTCTACGGGATATAATGTGATCCAAAAAATGAATTCCCCTGGTTATATGATTAATCACAATCTTTGAATTGTCCAACCTTATCCCAAACTTTTTGTCACAAAACTCAATTATTTCCTTTCTAATTCCCACAGCATCCTCTCTAGGGCCCCTTATACCAATTAAAATATGACCAGCAAACCTAATGTAATCCATTTTTCGAGTTTTGATCTTGCCACTTGAGGGCACAAACTCTGGCCAAGAAGGGTTATGACAACCGTCATTCATCGTATACTTCCAAATCGAATCAGACTCAGACGGCCTGAAAAACTCAACTATCCTATTCTCCATCATGTGATCAAATTCATCCAGGCAAACATTCATGAGCAAAGGACTCAAAATCCCACAGTAACCATAATCAGGCACCTTTGCAGCCTCCTCAGGAGCAAAATCGAAGAATGTCCTTAACCAATACGGGTCTGGTTTAGGTTCATTATCATTCAATATCCTCTTCCTAGTTTGCCCCTTCTTTCTTCTCCTACTACCCACATTCCTGCCCTTATCTTCCACACGCCTGTGTTTCTTTTCTCCCCCTTCTAATCCTGACCTAATCAAATTCAATATTTTCCTGTCTGTTACAGACTTTTCAATACAACCCAATACTACATTTGAATCTACACTATCAAAAATCTCACTTAAATCGCCTCTTATAAACCACAAGTAACCAGCAAAATTACTCCTGATTGTTCTAATAACAGTGTGAGGATTCCTACCTGGTCGAAAGGCATGTGACTTTGCAGAAAATCGCGCCTCAAAAACGGGTTCAGCAATCATCAACAGAACTTCCTGAACAACCCGGTCCTGAAACGGCGGAACCTTGGATGCCAAAATTGAATTGACCTTGCGTTTAGAGAGTAGGGAGGCAGGCTTATCGTTAGGGCCACGAACCAATTGCTGAATTTTGCAATTCCATTGGAACTGGTTGCGCAGGACGGCGTCTCTGAGGGAGACGATGCTGGAAAGGGTGTGAGAAGGGATGGCATTTTTGGGAGGAAAAGAGCCGGTGGCGTGAGCACACGCGCGCTGGTAGGAGAGTACCCATAGGTCGAGTTTAGAGAGGAATCCGGAGAGGTTGTTGAAGGGTTTCTGAGTTTGGGAGAAGGATTTGACCCAGAAGTCTGATAGGACTTGAACTGGATCTTCTTTCAGTAGGGAGTATGGATCTTGTTTCGGTGGTGGATTTGGACGGCGGTGGTGGAGGTGGTAGGAAAAATAGCGGGTGGTGGCGGGGAAAGTGCCGATGAGGTGTTTGAGCGACATTGTTAGGGACATCTGCCCAGCACAGGCGTTATAGCCCAATTAAAAATTAAAACTAATAATGATTTTTCCCTCTTTTTTTTGGTCACAGAAATGATTTACCGTTTTACCAAATGTTACAATATAATAATTATTTAAATTGAAATTAAATATGAAAGTTAATTATAGTATGATTTTGAGGGAATGCGGTGGCCCACCAGCCCACTACTAATAGGACTTAAACTGGATCTTCTTTCAGCAGCCCACTAAGCTGGAGTTTTAATCGTTGAATGATATTAACAAAGGCCCAAGGGCTTGAGTAAAGAGTACTAACTACTGAAGAATGTTAAATGGAAGCGAGGAATCATTAATTAATGGGTCCGGTTATCCACACCCCCAAACATTAGTAGATACACCCTCACAAATATTACATTACCTATTATACCCCTTATTAAAAAAACCCTATTTATTTTTATCTTTTTTCCCTTTTTCTTTTTCCAGCCTCCCCTTGTTTTTTTTCATTTCCGCCGCCGGCGTCTCCCCCCCCATAGCAGCCTCAATTTCAACAAACAATTTCAGAAATTGTTAGCTCCAAAACTGAATACATTGTGTTTTGCGTGATACGTAGTCTCAGCGAATTGTTATCACACGATTTTTCGTCGGAATTGCGAGGTCGAATCGAGGTGATCCAGATGAAACTGCGCAACTGAAATCGATTCTAGAAATTGCAGACACGAGGTAGGAAATCGACGACGGAATCCGCAATTGGATTGGGGAAACGCGAGAAGTTTCATATGACATCGAGGATCTCCTGGTTGTGGCGATTTCTTCATTCAAGGAAGGAAGCAGCTGGAAGAGATACAAATCTCGAGCCCAAAATTCAGCTGATTGAAGCTAAAGTTTCCGCCCTACAATCAGATCTACTCAACTTCATTGTTGAAAAGGAAATTAGTTAGAGAAAGATTTAAAGGGAAATAAAAGAAAGAGGAGGTGAGAAAATTGGGAGGGAGAGAACGGGAATGGGGCATCGGTGGGCGGCAGCGGCGGAGATCTGCTGCGCGCAACCACTGGCAATTGAAGGAAAGGGGGGAAATGAGACGGGGGGCACGAAGGAAAAAAATCAGAAAAGAGGAGAGGAAGATTCTGAATTTTTTAAAGGGTATAATAGGTAATACATTATTTGTTGTGTGAGTGTATCTACTAATGTTGGGGTGTGGATAATCGGACCCTTAATTAATAGACTAATAAAAGTATAAAACCAAGCATTTTAATGGAAACATTTCTCCTTTATTCGCACCCCCATCTCCAATCCAAAAATTATATGTGTAAACACAAATTCCGTGAATTAAAATATAAAACACGGAAATGAAATTATAAGTTGAATTTTTTTGAATTTGAAGCTGGAATATTGCGGGTTGCGATCTCTAATTTAATTCATCTGATTCTTCCCTTCGAACGTTGACTTTGACTCGGAGGACTTTCGAAGAAATTATCGCCTCGATTTTGTCTGGGGTTGAATTTGTGGATTTGGAACGTTGATTCAAGGACTGAATGTCTTGTTTTGATTCGAACGTAGCCTTTGAAGATTTTCTGGACGAACGCCTTTGAACTTGATGATGAACGTCTTTGAATCTTCAAAAGTGCAGGAGGAAGATCTTGAATCTTCGAGAAGAAAGCGTCGTCGGAGGGGCTTAGCGGCTTGATCTCGATGGATCCGTTCGGATGACTTTCCGCGAAGAACGCTTGTGAATCTTGAGAAGCTTTGAGAAGCGTCGTCGGAGGCTTAGCGACGATCTCTAATCGGATGTCGTTTGGATGACTTGCACGAAGAACGCTTAGGCGATGAAGAACGTCTTCAAATTTTAAGTAGAAAATTAAAGTCTTGAATCTTATGTTGTTGTTGTTGCTTTTTAATCTCGTAATGCATCCAAAGTGAATGAGGAAGACCCTATTTATAGGTGTAGAATAGGGTTTTAGGTCTTGAAACTAATGACTTTGTCTGCAATTGGTAGGAAGGTTCTAGAACTTTCTAAAATCGTGATGGACTTGTTGGATCTGGGCTGAACTTATCTTATTGGACTTTAAAACCCTAACTTAATTTACTGGACTTTAGATGTCCAATTTAATTAATTGGACTTTAGAGGTCCAATTTGATTTATTGGACTTTTGAGGCCCAATTTGATTTATTGGACTTTAGAGGCCCAACTTGATTTATTGGACTTTAGAGGCCCAATTTGATTTATTGGACTTTAGATTCGATTTATTTGATTTTTTGAATCTTTTGAACTCATTCGATTTATTGAACTTTAGAGACCCAATATAATTTAATAGGCCGTATGACTTGAACCGGTCCTAACTAATTTAACGGGTCGATGACTCCATTAATTAATTTATTTTAGGAATTGACTTTATTTACATTCCTAATAATAAATTTAATCAACACGTAATTTCCACGTGTCGTCTTTTAATTGGGTGCAAATTTAATTTGCTTACAAATGCCTCCTCGTGCTTTGTTTCACGGTCGTTTCTGGACTTTGAGTGAATAAAGCACGAAATTTATTCACGGTCATTCTGAACTTCGAGTGAACGGGACGTGGAATTTATTTCAATTTTTTCATTTGCCCTTGAATTTGAAGAATTGAACAAGCATAGTTAAATTTGATTTATTTTGACCTGGGGAAATTTATTTAATTGTCCCAAGAGAATTTGTTTCCATAAAGCCCAATTCTTTTTCTTGCTAGTTACTTGGCCCAATTAACTTTTGCAATTTTGCGCCAGATTTTCCTTCCATCTTTGATAAAATCTCTTCCATTTTTCTGCAGATTTTCCTTGTCTGTGCTGTGATTTTTTCTTCCCAAATTTGATGAAATCTTTTCCTGCAAGAAAATAATTTCCCCTTTTGATTCGATTTCCTTCTGAATTTCAACCCTAATTCATCTTGAAACCCTAATTTTCTCTATAAATAGGGACCATATGCTCTTCTTTTCATCCACACAGCAAGCAAGAAGAAAGAAGAAAAGGTAGAAATTTTCAGCATTTGTATATGCGCAATAATACGTTTCTCTTTGAGGCTAATGCTTCCCTTCAATATGTTTGTGCTTTGTAGGATTTTGTTTCGTCGGAGTTCAACTTCTCGCAACCTGAGGCAAAGAATTCACACTGGTAGTTTCCAGTTTCTTTCGATTTATTTTCTTTTTATTGTTTTTGCCTGCTGTTCATTTTTTGTATGGAAGCTACTTGTTCCTTCAGCATATTGAGTGAAATAGTACTCTGCAAAACATCCCATGAGCAACAATTTAAAGCGAGCATTCACAGCTTGTTCAAATTCCACTACAACTACTGCAGAAGTCAACTTCGTGTTTTGAGAGTTTTCGCTACCATCAACGAACGTCCGCTCTTCCGACACCGCTACCATTGCATCTATCATCAACGCCAACCACTGCATCTATCCTTGACAAGTCGCTGCGTACGGTTTCGGTTCGATTCAGGGCAGGCCCTGTTTCGATGGTTCGGTTTTTGGTTCGACTCAGGGCAGGCCCTGTTTCGATGGTTTGGTTTTTGTTCGACTCAGGGCAGGCCCTGTTTCGATGGTTCGGTTTTTGGTTCGACTCAGGGCAGGCCCTGTTTCGATGGTTCGGTTTTTGGTTCGACTCAGGGCAGGCCCTGTTTCTATGGTTCAATTTCGGTGATCAGAAAACTGTTGGAGGAGCTTCGCAACCATGGCAACCTCGGCTTTGACTAAGACCTCACAAAGACAGAGATTCAGACGACATCCAGATTACTTACTACTACCATCACCACCAACTGCAGAAATATCGACAGTGGGCGCAAAAAACAACGAGTCTAATTACCTTACAACCAGACGACGACGGGGCAGAGCCGAGTTCAGTGATGTGAGAGCTAGGCTAGGCGGAGGTCTTGGCTGTGGTTTTAGGCGGCGGTGCGATTGGCAACGCGATGCGGCAGTTTGCGTTCAGAGGCGACGGGCTCAATTTCAGGTGGGTGGCGGCGTCAGTTTCTGGTGTCGAACTCAGAGCCGGGCAGAGGCGGCGGAAGCCTGTGGTGGTGTCGTCAGTGCTTCGGTTCGGGCGATAGGGCGACGCATCGGTGGGCCTTGAAAAGAGGGTGGCCAACGGCGGGCTTCAACGGGCGCGACTTTGCAATTTTGCAGCGGCGCTCTCGCGATGGTGGAGACGACGCAGGGCTGCGCGTGGTGTGACGCAGCAGTTGCGCGCGGAAGTGACGCGCTGTGTGAGGGGGCGCGGCGTTTGATTTCGCAGACGGAGGCGGTGCTGCGAGTTTCGGAATCGCAGGGGGTTTGCGCATTGTTCTGTGCGAGGGAGATGCGAAGCAGCGACGGCGTTGCGATGGAGATGTGGCGACTTGGTGGCGGCTGCGGGATTGTGTGCGAGTTTTGGAGGCGAATCACAATCGGGCTCGACTTGGGCGACAAACGGCGTGATTTCGAGGCGGATTTGGGAGTTTCCGGCGAAATTTTGAGGCGTGAATTTAGGAACAGATTTCTGGAAAGAGAAACAGAGTGAATCCACTTCATCAAAGGGCTATTTGGGCTTCATTTGTCTTGGGCTGATTACAAGACAAAAACTTGGGCTTTAATTGTTTTGAGTTTAATTCAAAACATGCCTCTTTTATCTGGACTTATTTGCAATGAGGGCTTCACTGTATATTACTCCCTTTAAGTTAATGAAGTTAATGAGCCCATTTGCTGGAATAAGGGGAAATTGTATTTGCAATTTTATTTTATTTTTATTATTTAATTGCATTTTTTTTAATTTCCCTCATTTTAATTCACGATTCTTTCGTTGCCCCCATTTTTGCTTGGACTTTCATTATGACTCACTTCAAGAAGTCTACGACGTGATTTGGAACGCAGAACTTGATAACTTTCAATGACAAGCGCCGATCTTCAATCAAATGGACTCATCCAACCGCTGAGGACATTTATTGCAACAGAAGACTTGGAGATGTTGGGGACAACAAAGAGAGTTGTGGAACTTGGATCCTCTTACTTAGTATATATTTCGGACCTTGTTTTTCCTCTTTCGTCATATGTTTCATCTTGCATGCTGTTTTTCCATTCCAATCGCTTATTAAGTTTATGAACTTAAATAAGATAATTGAATCGTGACTGAACTTAGAGGATTTTCTAAGCTGCCTACGTATCTCTTTAAAAGAGAATCAAGTCATGACGTAGTTCAAGGAAGACATAATTTGATTTGAGGGGGGTGCCGTGCACAGTTTATACTCATGCGGGCCAGGAGTGACTATTGTTTAACTACTGTAGACAAAGTAGGGTATTTAATATTTAACCACTAAATACCTTTAGTGGGGTAAGTTAACATTTTAACCACATGTATTTACCTTTGGTGGTTGTCGTTCACAGTTTATACTCATGCGGACCAGGAGTGACATGCAATTTAGGCTTTCGTGGATGGAAAAATCGAGTGCGATTCTGGCGTGCTTGCGTTTCAAGAATTTCCCATTTATGGGGAAAATTCTCACGTCATCCTCAATTTTTGGAGGAGCATCTTCTGATATGGTGATGTGATTCACAGTCACCACTTGTTCGTCGAGTTTTTGGCTCTCAAGATCAACACATAGCCTCATTCGACCATCCTGTCTTTCAACTTGAAATGTTCTCATGATGGCATTATCATCAGTGATGTATCCATCTCTGATCATTTGAGCGATTTTTCTTTGCAGGGTTGTTTCCGTATCTCGAGAAGTTGACTCTCGAATACTATAAGTATCAACAAAATTTGATGAAGCCACACTTTCTCCATCATCATGATCATCCTTAGTGTGAATGATTGTTTGCATCTTCCCTGTCAGAACTTCTTCACATGACACGATCAAAGTGGTTTTTCGTTTCATTCGAGATGGATACAGACTACGAAGTTTCTGGAGTTTTGAAGGCTTGATGATTCCCATTCTCCGATGAACACTTCTTTTGATTGGCCCCAATCTGTCAAAGACAGATCCTGGCTTTCGACTATTTTCTCCTTTATGTGGCCCTAATCTGTCGAAGATGGAGACCCGTTTCACTTTCCGGCCACCCTCGTCGCACACATCTTCCTTTGATGAAACTTCTCCTTCAGAGATATAATTTGCATTTGCTCTCCTAATCGCGATGCGAACTGGGGCTTGTGGGGCATGTCCCAGATCGCATTCTTGGTGGCATAAACACCCTTTCTTATCGTTCTTTGAGTGACATCGATTTCATGGTCCGATTGTTTAGCGATCTCATCACGGCGGACCCTCTAACATGGAGCTTTCTTGTGGATCATATCCGGCTTTGGCGGGAGTTTGAAGGCTTGAGGACCATAAGACTTCATTAATCCACGACTTGGAATGCTTCTCGTGTTATGTCCTAGCTCCTCTAATAGGACGTGTGAATCCCTCGAGAGGTTGTGAAGAAGGCCTTTCATCATCAAGTTTGGTCAGAGGCAGTGTCAATCCTTCTAATGTTCCACCATTTTCAAGGACTTGTTTGCCTTTATCGAAGCGAGATGAAAGCAGTTTTCTTTCATCTTTCTCAACTTGTTCGTCCTTACTTGCACTTTTAACGATCTTAGCTGCGTCTGCATCTTGGAAGTAGTACTTAGCATCGACATGATAAGATTCAGCTTCGGTGAAGGGTTTAGCGTCGCAAAACACCATTTTTACGTGGCCATCTTTACAATACTTGAAGCATTGATGCATCGTTGAAAGTATCACACCATTCTCGTGCAACCATGGACGCCCTAGGAGCATGTTGTATGATGTCTTTGCATCAATAACGTGGAACAACACGGTAGAAGTCATCTCGTCAATTAACAAATCTAACATGATCGTGCTAATCGCTCTTTGACCCTCTTGGTTAAACCCTTGGATCATCAAACGACTATTTTCAAGCTCGTCTGTTGGTACACCCAACTTCTTCATCATTCTTAGAGGCAGTATGTTTACTCCAGAACCTCCATCGATCAACATAATCGATTAATATAATCGATTACGGGCTCTTCTTTCCACTGGCGAGTATTGGTTAGCTCGATCATGCTAACGGTTCTCCTTGTGCTGTAGAAACGATTCAGGAATTCTTGCTCCATTTGGTCCCAACTATCAATGGATTTGGCTTCCAAGTCAATGTACCAGTCGAAAACATTTCCTTTTAGGGACCGGACAAACTGTTTGGCTAAGTGGTCACCATAAGTCCCGGCATTATTGCAGGTTTCAACGAAGTGAGCCACATGCTGCTTTGGGTTTCCTTTGCCATCGAATTGTTGGAATTTTGGAGGCTGATAACCTGATGGCATCTTTAAGCTATCGATTCTTTTAGTATACGACTTGGTATAAGTGAAGGATGACTTGGAACCTTCTTCATACTTTCCCTTTACTGTTCCCAAAATAAGCTCTTTGAGTTGATCGATATCGATCCCTCCGTCAGCGGAAATATGCAATTCTTTTTCCTGTCGCCCATTTTCCATTTGATGTTTGGTATAGGTTTCCTCATCATCGTGTTCTTCAGCCTGCTTTCCCCATGTGCGGCTTCCCTCACCATTTTCAGCCTTATTCATTAGTTGGGAAATCTGGGAGTCTTGATTTTTAGATTTCTTCAAGAGTCCTTCGACAGCCTTAGTCAAATTCGCAAGTTGTTCTTCAATACTTAAGGCACCCGCCATCATTACTGAAGCTACACTCGAAGTAAAAGAGTCTGACCAAGAGCGTGGAGTCGAGTCCGACGAGTTACTTTCATTGCCTTTAGCAGCATAAAGCAACATGTTTGCAGTAGTCTCGACTGAAAGGTTGGCCCTTGAAGAAGTCCCAAAGCTCAACCTTCTTGACATGCTTCGAGTGACAACGTTGACGTCTACAGTATTTGAAGATTTGGTTCTTATGAAGAAAATCTTGCGAGAGGTCATCTTGTCGATCTTGAAGTTTCTTTAGAAGGGAAGAGATGAGAGGTAGAGAGGTCCCACCGGGCGTGCCAAATTTGTAAACATAAATTCTGTGAATTAAAATATAAAACACAGAAATGAAATTACAAGTTGAATTTCTTTGAATTTGAAGTTTGGAATATTGCGGGTTCACGATCTCTAATTTAATTCCTCCTCGATTCTTCCTTGAACGTTGACTTTGACTCGGATGACTTTCGAAGAAATCCTCGCCTCGATCTTGTCTAGGGTTGAATTTGTGGATTTGGAACGTCGATTCAAGGACTGAATATCTTGTTTTGATTCGAACGTAGCCTTTGAAGATTTTCTGGACGAACGCCTTTGAACTTGATGATGAACATCTTTGAATCTTCAAAAAGTGCAGGAGAAGATCTTGAATCTTCGAGAAGAGAAACGTCGACGGAGGGCTTAGCGACTTGATCTCTGATCGGATCCGTTCTGGATGACTTTTCACGAAGAACGCCAGAATCTTTAGGAAGCTTTGAGAAGAAACGCGTCGATCGGAGGGCTTAGCGAACGATCTCTAATCGGATGTCATTTGGATGACTTGCACGAAGAACGCTTGAAGCCGATGAAGAACGTCTTCAAATTTTCTTAGAGAATTCTGAAGTCTTGAATCTTATGTTGCTGTTGTTGCTTTTCTGTCTCTGTGTCTGTCAAAGTGAATGAGGAAGACCCCTATTTATAGGTGTAGAATAGGATTTTAGGTCTTGGCTTAACAAGACTTTGTCAAGTGGGTAGGAAGGTTAAAAAGAAATTTTGATAAATACTTACTTTTTTGGATTTGGACTTGACTTATCTTATTGGACTTTAAAAACCTAACTTAATTTACTGGACTTTAGAGGTCCAATTTAATTAATTGGACTTTAGAGGCCCAATTTGATTTATTGAACTTTTGAGGCCCAATTCGATTTATTGGACTTTAGAGGCCCAATTCGATTTATTTGGACTTTAGAGGCCCAATTTAACTTATTGGACTTTAGAGACCCAATTCGATTTATTGGACTTTAGAGACCCAATTCGATTTATTGAACTTTAGAGACCCAATATAATTTAATAGGCCGTATGACTTGAACCGGTCCTAATTAATTTAACGGGTCGATGACTTCATTAATTAATTTATTTTAGGAATTGACTTTATTTACATTCCTAATAATAAATTTAATCAACGCGTAATTTCCACGTGTCATCTTTTAATTGGGTGCAAATTTAATTTGCTTACAATATGAACAATTTTTACAAAGTGCAAACCCAAGTATACTTTTATCCTTAACTAGTTATTTGACAAGTGATTAAAATTTTCAACTTATCATTATATAATAAATAAATAACACAGGTACAGTTTTTTTTTTTTTTTGGGTGTATTGCGTAAAACTACAAATTCAAATTAAGGAAATTAAAAAGAAATTTACTCGTCCTTTTTATTGATTGTGTACATCCATGCATCGACCGAAGTGCAGGATTGCTCATCAAATCAAATGCATATATATGGAGTAAACGCTAAGAAATTAGTACATATAAACTGTGAAAGGAACAAAGCCCCTCAAATAATGGGAATTCGCATATGCTTCTTGCTCAATTATCGCCTGTCAGGAATGTTGAGCTTGTCCTTCATCACAAGAAATTATAAAGGAAACTGTGAATGAAGTTCATAAAAGTTTTACCCTTAGAAATTGACAGTGACTTTTATGTAACTTATAAAAGTATCATGGTTTTATAATTTTGAAAAGAACTACTCATAAAATCAAATATTTTTTTAGTACACTTTGTACTTCACATGCGCTTCGTATATTAAACGTTCATGCTTGACTAATTTTGTTCATAGAATGTCAAATAATATTGCATGTAATTAAACGTTCTACGACTTGATAAATTAATTGAGAGTTGAGAAAAACATTAATTCCGAATGAACTACAAGATTAAAATTATTGCTATTTCGTAGAATAAATTAATTACAAGACAATGAAAACTCACATGTATATTTAATGATTATTATTTATCATTCAACCAATTGAATATAGCGACTCATTTATTTTAAGTCGCATACATTTTGTTTCTATAATTCATTTATCGATGTGAAGTGACCTAACCTCTCATGGCTCCGTTAGGCAATATTAGTTCTTTACAAGAGGCTGGGGGTTTGACTTCATTTAGTATAAACTATAAAATAGTGCAACCAATATTTGAATAAACATTTACCAGCTGCAGCCTTAATTAATTTACAGAAATGTCATGAGCTGAATATTTAACACATAATATTTCTAGTATTGTTATATGATATTAATTTATTAAATAACAGAATTACGATTAATTAATTGAAGAAGAGCGATGAATGCAAGATATATAATTGATGGAGTAATGAAACTTTATTAATCGAGATATCCCAGAAAATCATCAAGTGAAGAAACAATTAAGTAGCTAGTATTATTCATATGAGAATGAAGAATTGAAACCCAGTTTTAAGAGTGATTGTACAAGTGATAGCATGCAATATTATAAAGTATGATCAGGGGTTGAAGTCACAGAAATATGGGAATGGGATATTTGAATTAGGGAAAAGATTGTGGCAAGGGGAGGAAGCAGAATGGGGCACATAACAGAAAATCAGCATAGCGGAAAAGCCTCTCGAATCCAAATTCTTCATCCTCCATTTCTTCACATTATTCTTTGTGATGCGACTATTCAAGAAAAGGTGTGGCGTTTTCTTGACCCGGAATTGGAAATGATCTGGAGCCAGCTTGACACATAGAAACGATTATCAACATCACAACAACAACAACTAACTGCCCCATTAACCAATTTTATGGGATTTTTTCTTGATTTCTTCGGTTGGTAAGCTAATTAAGGTTCAAAGAGAAAGTCTTCTAGATTCGGTATATCTTTAACATCAAAATGAAACAATAGTAATATATTATGTCATATCCACATAAAGATTCAGTAAAACCAAGGACAATCGAATGATCAAAGTTTGAAAATAAGAATGGGCAGGACTTCGAATTTCAGAGTTTTTGCAATTTTGGGTTCTTCGAATTTTCTGAGAGACGCCATCTTTTCAGCAAATAATATTTCATTAAATAAAGTGGGGTACAAGGGGTAACCCTCCCTTACAAATGAAGAAAAATCAAACCTTAGGACCACAATCCCAGGCCATAAATGTGCAAAAATTACACCTAACAACAATTAGGATTAGTTCGTCAATTCACAAAAGAGATTGCCCTAGCTTATTTTACTGAATTTTGTTAAGATTTGATTTTGTTTTCCTTAATGAGATTTGGTAAGATTTGATATTGTTTCCCTCAATTAATTTGGTAAGATTTGATATTTCTGCAATTTTGGTATGCTGCTGAAGGAATGGAGAAGGATTGGAATAGATGTGGACGCTGGGAATAGGGATTTTGAGGTAATTGAAAATTTGACACGTGTCGTTAATCCGACTGAAAATACAGATGAAACAGCCATGTGAAACCTTGAATCCGGTCCGGCAGGACTTTGATGATGCCACTATTCACTATACATGGCCCCTGCTATAGCAAGAGTACTGGATCACATCATCTTATAGAAAATAATGTATAATTATATTCTATTAATTCCACATTAAAATAAAATAATTTTATTACTTGCAATACAGCTATACTGCCTATTCATAATAAGATTCGAATTGCCCATGAGATAACATATGCAGATCTACTGAAAGTCGATTTGGTTTGGTACTAAGTTTAGGCCCATAAGGCCCAAAAATAATAGTTACACGGGTAAATTATAACCGGCCCATGCTATTCTCAACCCGTTTTTGTAAATACATCAACTAAAATTTCTTATTATTTAATTCTGCAAACAATTACTCCTCCGTCTCAATCTTAACGGTATTATTTCAATTTAAGGCGTCCAAATCTTAACTGCACATTTCTTTAAATGAAAATACTCACTTTGTTACTTTATCACATAAAATACTAATAAATATTAACTCTTTCTACCCCAACTACCCATCACTTTATCATATAAAATATTACTCCCTCCGTCCCTTAGTAATTTGCACACTTTTCTTTTTTTGTTTGTCCCTTACCAATTTGCACACCTTAAAATAACAAAGAATCTCACAATCTTCACCCTCAATATCTCCACCTCACAATCTACGCCCTCCATTCCCTTTGAAAAGTCAACAAAACACCAAAAAAATATTTTTTCTTAATATGTGTGTCAATTTCAATGTGCAAGTTGCTAAGGGACGGAAGGAGTAATAAACAACTCTTTATACTCCAATATTTTATCACTTTATTACTTTTTCTTAAAAACCGAGCACACAGTAACCCATCGGTTAAGATTGGGACGGAGAGAGTATAAATTATCAAAATCACCTATATTGAATTTTATGCTTTCATAATAAAAATGAATTATTGCACTTAGCATCGGTAGTATATAAATCTTGTATTTTAAGAATAAACTCAATGCTATATACCAAATTATAAAGACCCAATATTTAAAAATTGAAAGTTACTGAATAATGATTTTTCTCCTACATACACAAATGCGTACATATTTATTTAGGTTAGATCTGGTAATTAAAGACGTAATTAAAGAGTATAGTCTTGAAATGTAGAATGGAATGGAAGTATGGTGCCAAGTGCCAACGGGGACGCCACTCCCAACCGACGACCGTTGACTCTAATTTCATAGGCGGATAGTAATCTTTCTTTCCATATCAAATTGTGAATCGCAGTAAATATAATAAAACGCAATACAATAGCGTAATAAGATCCGTCCCCAAACGGATTTCTCCTCCAAGATTTGGAGCGTCTCTGAATTCTCGCCATCTCTCTCTAGATTCTCTCTCCCCTCATTTTAATCCACTTATAGAAGCAAATATACTACATACGCAAGTGTTAATCGGAGTATTTCGCCGCCGATGTCGAAACCTCTGCCGTATTCAATGAAAGATGTTCATTACGACAATGCCAAGTTTCGACAGCGATCCCTAATCAAGGTTCCTTTTCTATTTTTCAGATCTCAGTGATTGCTCCTTATTTGTTTCTTTTGTTACAGATTCCCCCCTCCCCCCCTCTTTTTTTATTGGTATGTTACTCGATTTTGATCAATTTGAGCTTACTATCTTTCTTCAAGATTTTGGAGGAGCAAGGCGGTTCTTGATTTTTAGTTTGAATTGAATGGGAGATGCGCCGATTTAGACTTTGTTTTAGATGTTTAAGGTTGAAAAAGATTTAAAGCTGAATTACTGTTTTATGGTAAATAATGGTGATAAGATCTCCTCTTAGGATTCGAAGCTTTTGCTAATTGTGTGTTCTAACAATATGGGTTCTTAGGGGTTTCTTGCTGGTTCTTGGAATCAATCTGTTTTATCCAGAAAAGATTGTAGTTTAATGAGCTTTTGAGACACTCCTTTGAAATTTTTAATTATTTTCATTATAATTGTATCTATTGTTTGCTGATGGGACAGAGTTGTATGTGCTTTCAAGTTAAAGTGGACTTATCATGGTTCCATCTCCAGGTGATCACACAAAATGCTCTAACTAGCTACGCAAAACGTGAATGTATAAAATGCAGTACAGGGAAGTTTCTTTTGCTATTAATGATCTTTGGAGTAGCCTATATCATGCTGACTCACGCAAGCAACATTCCTTCTTCGCCCGTTGTAACAGCTAAAAATGCTGGCACAGAGGAGGGAAAAAATTTCTTTACTGATGGAAGTGGTAGATTCCGAAAATTATGGAGAAAGCCGCCAAGGCTTCCTCCTCGTTTGTCACCTGATGAGGTACTTGCTAGGAATAAATCTATTCATAACTCTAACAAGATAGATTCCGGGCATGATTGGATGGCTAGGCAACAGAGGGTAAAAGAGTCTTTTATCCACGCGTGGTCTGGCTATCGTAGCTATGCGATGGGATACGATGAACTTATGCCACTTAGCAAAAGAGGAATCGATGGATTAGGAGGTTTAGGAGCCACCATTGTGGATGCTCTTGATACAGCTATGATAATGGGAGTTGATGATGTTGTCCAAGAAGCGGGCTCTTGGGTTGAGCAGCATCTTCTCGAGAGAATTGAAGGGAAAGGCCAAGTGAATTTATTTGAAACTACCATACGTGTCCTTGGTGGCCTTTTGAGTGCTTATCATTTAAGTGGTGGTGAAAATGGTAATAATACTTCAACCAAAGGACCAAAGCCAGCTGTCTATCTTGAAACTGCTAAGAATTTGGCTGATCGTTTGCTTGTTGCTTTTACATCAAGCCCGTCTGCTATTCCCTACAGTGATGTTGTTCTACATGACAGATCAGCACATCCAGCTCCTGATGGATTAAGTAGCACAGCTGAAGTTTCTACTCTCCAGCTGGAGTTCAATTATCTGAGTTCTTTGACTGGTGATCCAAAGTATGGTTTGGAGTCTATGAAGGTTTTGGAACACATGAGGACTTTGCCAAAGGTCAAGGGACTCGTTCCTATCTATATAAAGTAAGAAAAGATGTCTTCCTTTCTCTTTTGCTTGGTTTTGTTGCATGGACTGCGTTTTAAATAGTTTACAATGCACTTCTTAACTAACTCAATAGCCTTTAATCGGGTTAGAAAATTATATTTATCTTGGTTTCACAATGACAATTGGATGCTAATAAAAATATAATTTGGACCTTATTGGGTGCATTTAAAAGCCACCGGACGCCATCTTTGAGAAAATATATACTTTCTCCAAATGGTTATAAATGACCAGCGGGAAAATATTCCTGCTACAGAAAATTGAATTGTCTAATGCATATTTACAGCAAAAATTCTTGAACTTTGCTTTCTCAGTTGTTCATCTATAAAGTAAAATATAGAAGCATGTTCAAAAGATATAATTAACTCACACAAGTGGGCTTTCTACAAATTAGTCTGTCAATAAATGGTCAGTGATTGATATTCTTCTTGGTTGCAGCCCTCAAACTGGTGAGTTTAGCGGGGAGAATATTCGACTTGGATCACGTGGTGATAGCTACTATGAATACCTCATAAAAGTGTGGCTTCAAAATCCAGGAAGTAATTTAACTTATTTGCACGACATGTACAAAGAATCTGTTGAAGGTATCAAAGAGCTTCTGGTAAAGAAATCTGTCCCCAGTGGGTTGGTTTTTGTAGGAGAATTGCCTTATGGCCATCAGAGTAGCTTCAGTCCGAAAATGGACCATCTGGTATGTTGGCCTCCTTTTTTCTTGTAACTCAGGTCTATCTTCCTTGATAATGAAATTAAGTGCATATAGCTAATAAATAACTGTTGCATGGTAGGCATCGTGTCTGCATAAACTAACCTTATTTTCCTTGGATGAATCTATCTGAATAACCCTTTATCTCTAGCTTTACCAAGTCTGTTTGGAGCTAAGCCTTTGTTAGACTTGCGAAGTTTTAATTGGCAGTGCATTTTGTTAATGTTTGGTCCCATGAATCTGCTTATGTTGTTGCTTATGTAAAGTTGACACTATCTTCATATTTCACTCTATTATCTGAAAGGAGATTTTTTTTTTCTTCACTTACTCACTATTGATTCTATGCAACTCATATATAGGTATGTTTCCTCCCCGGCGCTCTTGCTCTTGGTGCCACAAACGGTCTTGTTAAGGAAAAGGCTATGAGAGAAAACCTGCTCAATTTCAAAGATCTAGAAAATTTGAAGCTTGCTGAAGATCTGGCTAAGACATGCTTCGAGATGTATTCTGTAACTTCTACTGGTCTTGCTCCAGAAATAGTATATTTCAAAACAGAGGTCAGCTAATTTTCAATTTAGTCAAAAAAAAAAAAAAAGCTACTTATCTTTCACATTATTTGTATCTCGAGGGAAGTTGGGGCTCACAAATTAATACTAGTATACTGCAATTCCAACATTTCTCACTTTCCTGTACTATCTGTCCCTTAAATCATTATTTTAATTTTATTTTAAATGTGGTGATAATTTTGATATTTACTTGCAACTCATGATCTGATTCACATTAAGCAGGGAGGAACAGAAAGTGGTCCTGATGGTGGAAATAAGACTTCAGAGTATGTAAATGACATAATTATAAAACCTGCTGATCGTCACAATCTCTTGCGCCCTGAAGCGGTCGAGTCACTGTTCGTCTTATTCCGAATCACAGAAGATCCCAAGTATGTCCTAATCTTTTTATTAGTTAGGGTTTCCTTTTCTCTTTTCCCACCTTTTTGACTTAATCACTTGACTGTTATTACGTGTGCAGATATCGGGAGTGGGGTTGGGAGATCTTTGAGGCATTTGAGAAGCATACAAAGGTCGACTCTGGAGGTTACACTTCACTTGATGATGTTACTGTGATTCCTCCAAACCGAAGAGACAAAATGGAAACCTTCTTTCTGGGAGAAACGTTAAAATACCTGTATTTATTATTTAGTGGAAGCGATGTTATTCCACTGGATGAGTATGTATTTAACACAGAAGCTCATCCATTTCCTATTCAAGGCAATGCTAGAAGAAATTGATCCGATAAACTAGTTTGATATAAAGAAAGCAGAATTTCCGAATTCAATTTGATGGATCAGGCAGCATTTGGAATAATTCTTCCTAGTTAATCCTGGTAACAAGTTGTTACGTTCGAAGATGACTGAATTTCTTCTGTCTTAATCTATTCATTGATGGATTCTTAATGTAAAATTTTATGTACTAAAATGAGGGAACTTTTCATACTGAGGTTTAACTACAATGTACTGCTGAGTCATACAATTATATACAATTGACAGAGTTAGTGGGTCGTAAGTCAACCATGTAATTGGTAATACCAAATTTTCTACTATTGCTATGAGTACCAATGAACACTTGTAATGATCGGTGATGATAGATTGTCAGTATACTTGCTTTGAATTGCCTTTTCCTACACATGTTATTATGGTCCTTTATTGTCGTTAGCTTGTCATTGTTGTGTCTTCATTCTGTCTTGATACAAGAAACAAATGATCACCATCTCTTACGACACTCAAGTCGTCTATTTCTGCATTCTCTGCATTCATTACACTTGTGAGACTATCATCTCCAAATTTTTGACCTGCAGTTTCACAAGCAATTATCAGATATAGATACAACCAGGTAAAATGTCGTTTGATTATGTTTATTTACCAAACTTTTTTGAATGATGCATACCTGCTATTTTGAGTAGTTCTTCTAGTGAAACAGGTAGGATTATTAGCTTAGGGGGCTGCTTTTGTGAATGATTTTTTTTTTCAGACATCATGTGAATAGTGACTCTCTTCTCCGTCTTTCTTGCTTCTTCGTGAGTTGGACGTATGGAACTGGTCGAACTGATATATGTATGTGTTTTGTAAGGACTGGTCGCGTGATTGATGGCCCCATCTAGTTTCTTTTCGTTTTCATAGTTCAGTATAAGGTCATATATGCCTTTGTTTGCATGTGTTTCTGCTAATGATTTCGGTGTCCAACCTCTTTCATCTGGTTTGTTTACATTTGCTCCTCTTTCGAGCAAAAATCTCACCATTTCAAGATGCCCGTTTCTGACAGCAAGATGAAGAGCTGTCTGACCATCAGCTGCAGATGTATGCACCTCAGGTTCGCTTTCTGGTTGACTTTTTGTATTAAATTTTGAATTCGGGACATTGATACTCGTTTCTTGTTTTTGATATTCAGTGTGACTATTGCAGTCTCCTCTGAGGATCAAACTTGGATCCTCCTGTTGGCCCTCAATGTCAAAGCTTCCGCTTGCTTTCAGTTTCTAAAAACCAAAGATGAATTGATCAGTTTTTAGTTTGAAGGGAAATTTAAACACTCCCAAATTTGAGCAGTAGAAGAATTGCTTGTTATAATTACCAGGAAAAGATTGTTCATAACAGTACGTTCATCTTCTGGGCTTGATTGAAGAATGCTCTGAAACTTGGCCTTGTTCAGCCGTAGTATTTGAGAAACTTCAGTAGTTCGAACACCATATGGCTGTGGCTTTCCAAATAAAACCCCGATTTCCCCAAAAATATCCCCTGCAGAAGCCTTCCCGACTATCTGTAATGGGAAAACCACTGGTGAGATACAGTGCGGTGTTTCTTAGTATTTACAATGTCGGATGATTAGAGAAAAAATATATTACTTGATCACGTCCATCAGTCTTCGCAATGAAATTCTGCAAACAGAAAGTGTTAAGAATAGTGGTGAGAAGCAAGATTTACAAGGGGGTCTTTAAACATTTTGTATGAGAGTAAAAAACTTACAACTGCTCCTGTGACTAGTATATATGCATCTGTTGGCGCCTCGTTTTGTAGAATCACGTCTTCTCTGGGAGGGTAGTATTCAGCTTCCATTTCTGGGACCTTTCAAGATTACAGAACTAGTAAGCAAGCCTCTCTTTATGATTAGACCCTCCACGAAAGAGTAAGGAAATTACCAGTTGGAAAAGGAAATCCTGTGATACACCATTGAAGAGATGGACATTCTGAACAACAGGGTAGAAGAGATGATGGGCTATGCTTGAACGAATGGCTTTCGGAAGGCCATTCAATGTTTCTTGCTGTTTCAATCCTTCTGTCTTGAATTTGAGGCATATATGCGACAAGAGTTGATCTTGAATTTGCTGGGGCAGCTGATTCCTTTTCGTGAATTCTGAAGCAGCTCGAACACTATCTCTCTACATCATCATCACACCACAAAATTATCACACGGTTCTTGATGAAAACTTATCGAAAGAAACAGAGAGAGAGAGAGAGAGAGAGAGAGAGCTTACGAAATTTCTTGTTCGACTGGTCCAGTGGACGACAAGGTTAGTCATGTTTCCAATAATGTATGCTGTCAATCCGAGGTTGAATAGCATGTAAAAAATATCAAAGAGCATCTCTCTGGTGTTCTCAGCGTGCAAATCCCCGTAACCAGTGGTGGTTAGTGTTACAATAGACCAGTACATTGTGGTTACATATCTGTCCCACAGGCTCATCTCTTTGAAATCAGGATACACAGCCCCTATCCAGGTTCTTTTCGGGTCAGGATATCTGTCTGCAATCATGAACATGACGCACCCCGCACAATGTACAGCAAACAGAGTCACCTGTTATTTACAGCAATGGTGCCAATCACTACAGAGAAATATAGTGTAAATATATATGTATATGGAGTTAAAAAAAGTGTTGGTCCCATAAAAGATTTGTCCAATTTTGGTCCAAAATTGCCAGAAAATTGAAAATGGTGTCATTTTATGTCACGAGAATGTCCAAATTTGGCCCCAAAACTTATCAACTATCCAAGTTTGGCCCCAAAGTAACTCGTCATGTGACATAAAACAACAGTGTTGTTAATTTTTCGGCGACTTTAGGGCCAAAGGAAGGTAGACAAGTTGCAAGACCAAAAAAACTATCTTTTTAACTGTTTATGTGTGTTACTTACAGATATGAGCTTTGTGCAGCGAGTCCAGAAATAGTTGAATCGAATGTCCTTCTCAAGCCTGAAGGAGAAGAAAATTCAGAGTTTGGCAACAAGGGGGCAATTAACTGAGAGCAGGGGTGGGAGAATGACCTGGCGAAGAGGGAGCTGACTCGTCTGAGACGCCATAGGCGCAGCATACTCAGGAGTTTAAGGCCTAGGCCACCGTTATGATCTGTGAAGAGGAGACTGAGTGATTGAAACGGTACTGTTGAGCACACATCGAAAATGAACCAGGTCGATAGATACCTGTTACTTGGATAATAAATACTCCTGTTACATTTCTTCAATTCTTATGGAATGAAGAACAAACTGGATTTGGATGTTACCTTATTGCTATTTTCTTGTGATCATCAATGAGGAGGTACGTCTCGCTGTCCAGATACGCCACGAAGAAGGTCAGCACTATATCCACAGCAAAGAAACAGTTGACAATGTTGTCAATTACGAATAAGGCGTCTTGCTTGTACGCCAGGAATGCAAACTCGAAAGGCGAGATCCAAGCTGAGTAGATTACCAGCAGAATCAGAAACATCTCCCAACCCCTGAAACAGGAATCATATTCAAATTCAGAATCAGCGAAGCACTTCTCAGAATCTAAAACTGTCTTTAAAAAAAAAAAAAGTGATTTTGCACCTGTATCTCGCATTGAAGGGGGAGACTACGCGCTTTCTAAGCTTGGTGGCTCGGTTGATTTTGGCGCCGAGAGATGGAATAAGGTCACTTGAGAAGAAGCTGCTAGTGGTGGTCATGTGGAAATCCTCAACGCAGAAGCGTCGTAGGTAGTTTTTGGAATATGAAAATGACATTTGGATAATTGAAATGGTAGCTCTCTTGTCGAATCAGATAGAGTCTGGCAGAAGTTTGGTGTATGGGAAGTGAAGTATATATAGCAAAGATGTTGGTTGATTCACGGGTGTCTTTCTGTTTAAAGGGAGTTGCTTTTTCCAATATACCGTGAACGTAGTTGGAAAGATTATGCAGGAGTTTAATACTATGTTAATGTTATATATAAAAGTCAAAAGCTAAGCTTAATTGGAGAGATGAATTGAGATGGGGGAGTTTTATTATAGAGACAAGATTTGAGTGATTATTAAACCGGTGTTTCCATTTGAATACCTGGACGCGGACCAAAGACCATGGATTCGCTGGATGGTCCGCGTTGTGCATGCCACGTGGACCAGTAGTTTACTTTGTCCCACTAATGTTGCTGCTTCATGTAATATGATGGCTTAGGCATCTCACAAGATTCTTCGTATTTGAACAAGCTTACCAATTCTTTTTAAAGAATTAATATTTATTTTTTTTATCTTCAGCATATATACCCCCCATGTACGACTAATATTTCATTTGAATAATT
Source organism: Stenogyne calaminthoides (assembly GCA_037126765.1). NCBI lineage: Eukaryota > Viridiplantae > Streptophyta > Magnoliopsida > Lamiales > Lamiaceae > Stenogyne > Stenogyne calaminthoides. The sequence goes on from JBBCBC010000004.1 coordinate 46,387,873, forward strand.
CTTTTTTTCGTGGAATAATATTTACATTTATTGGACAACTGTTTTGGTATCAAAAATATCTGAACTCTACAAAATTTCGTATTAATGCATACCTAACTAAATTATTTCAGTGGTTATAAGTCACTTTTTCCATTTCAGTGACACGGTTAATAAATGTGAGGTTCTTGGTAAATTCTATTTGCTACGCATGCAATGTGAACCATATAAGTCTGAAATATGTATCTCCGATCATAATTCCTAGACAAATGCAGCATACTTCTGTTGAAAAATCATGCCCTTATACGGGCAATAATCAGGTATAAGGCCAGCGCCATTTTTAGCGATGGCAATTATTTGTTTATTAGTGAATTTTTCGTCCTATTTTTCTTTTTATTCTATTATTTGTTTCGTCTTATTGACCCTTGTACGTCCTGCTGCTATTTTGTTATTTGCTACAGCAAATGCGCGCAATTCCATTTACCAGATTTTAAACCTCAAATTTGAAATTCACTATTACATAATTAAATACATTTATCTAGTTGTAATAAAATAATTCATTAGTATATATTAAAATTCGATACTCCTCCCGTCTCAATCTTAACTACACTATTTCCGTTTTGAGCGTTCAAATCTTAACTACACATTTCCTTAAATGGAAATATTTACTTTATCATTTTAGCACATAAAATACAAATAAACAACTTTTTCTACCCCCAACACTTTACCATTTTATCACTTTATCACATAAAATACTAATAAACAACTTTTTCTACCCCCAAAACTTTATCACATAAAATACTAATAAATAAATTTTTTTAAACTCCGAGCACAAAGTAACTAAGTAGTCAAGATTGGGACGATTAATTGCATTAACTTCAGATTTCTTTATTTAAATGATATATTCAATGAAATAATCATTATCTTTAATATATATAAATTACATTTTTCGTATATAATTTTGTGCAAAGAACTATTTAGGTGGTTGGATGACCTTAATGATCACAAACTACTCTCGTGACAAATGTCTAAAAAGAATGGTCTTGGATTTTCGAGGAAAGAATGATTTTAGGAAAATAATCGATGTTGCAGGTATGTTAAAGAAAAATCTAATTGAAATAAAGACTAAAGTGCAACATATTATTACTTTATGACGAAATGGGAGCTAACTTAGACCCATTTATTGGACGGCAGACCCCATAAATTGCAAACTTTGAAATAACAGTATTATTTTATCCAGATAATAATTTAACGATTCGCATAACGGGGCAAAATATTTTGCGGACCCAGCAGCTGGCGTTGCCTAAAATGTAAAACGTGTGTATCCAATTATCCATCCAAACACGGTCTTAATCCGGTTAATGGTAATGGGTCATTGACTCACCACCCCATTACCCAATCTTAATTTGACTACAATCTACATGATAATTTCGAACATTTTTTTGAGAGTTAAAATTGGATAATCCTAGTATATATTCTATAATTCTGGCAACGTGTGTTCTTCAGTGATTATTTAATTATATTCTGAAATACCCCTCACGGGTCACGACAAATTATGAATTATTAAGATATATCATAATTGAGGTTAAGATAAAAATAATGAAATATAAGATAAAATAATAAATATGATGCATGCTTCAGTTTCTTTGCAGCAGTCGGTCACGAACGTTGTCACTTGTCACTTTAAAACCGTCAATATCACCGATTAAATTGGTGATTGGTCTATTATTAATAGAATAACATCGAATATAACAATTTTCCCAAATAGAGATTTATATGGAAATATAAAATATATAAATACATTGGATAAAGACTAATTTATATTCTTTATCTCTAATACCTTCCGTCAATGACTGCTTGAAGGCACCTTGATTGGAACAAGAAACTCAAATGGTCTTCGTGAAGATGTCTCGCTATCTCAAGATGTGAAGGAATAAAGCTAGTTTTCCCGGAAGAGACACTGATAGTCCAAATTGTCTTTCATTCCATTTATGTTGTCATTAAAAGGGATTCATTTATGGTCATTGAATTAGTGAAAACCATTTTGATAATTGAATTCCTCCTGTTTGTAACAAGATTTCCCCAATAAACATAAACCATTTCGTTAACCCAAACAACCATATTAATCGCTTCCAATACGTTTCAATATGAATTGAATGAACCGACTTTTTTTGATCTTATAGCGTGGGAAAAAAACGGATCACCGGTCTTCCCCGGAGCCCAATGGAGTGAAACAGGCTTGAGTCCAACAACTTATTATCATGGGCATATTTATTTATAAAAACCTCAAGACCGAGGAAATAATTCGGGGCGCCCAAGATCATGGTTCAAAAGATATAAAAGATTGCAACAACAAAGTCATCCTATTGATATCATCGACATAGAAAAATAAATAACAAAAGTGCCTCGATGAAAATGAAAAAAAAGAATCACAACGACTAATATTGGTAAGATACTGAGTTAAACCTCAAAAACCGGGCTAGGGAACTGGCGAAGACCATAAAGAGCTTTCTTGAGTCGACACACATGATCGAATAAACGAGGATCAATAAACCCCGGGGTTGAGCCATGAACACCGGGTTTGTCAAGAATGCCATTAAGGAAAGCATTCTTGACATCAAAGTATAAGAGGCCAACTATGCCGAAACCGAGATAAAGCCGATAATGCTAATAAAACAACCGGACTAAACGTGTGATGAAAATCGGTTTCGAATTTGTGTGAAGCCCTCGAGCAACAAGACGTGCCTTGTGACGTTCAATCGAGCCATCGGCGATGAAACTGTCGAAAAACCCATTTCCCATACTAGATACCAAATCCCGTATGTGATTCAACGGAGGGCATCAATTTTTCTTGCATAGCGTTTAGATGACTTAAATCCACGAGGCTCCATCTTTAATAAAGGCAAAGGAAGCTATAAGGGTAGATGCCCGCCGAGCCCGCGCGACCATCGAACCCGGGAGGAGACTACTGGTCGAAAGATATGCATGAATGTTGATCATCAAGGATCTGGGTCTGCATTGCGCGGAGAGGTAAAAAAGGTTTGCGTTAAGGATGAGTTGCCGCCAGAGGCATCCAAGAAGGTGGTAATGTCTGAATTTTGAAAAGGAAAGAAAACTCATCAAATTGAGCATTCCGAGAAGAGACAGATCAAAACATCGAAATCCCTTGTAAATGCTACTATAACCCGTAAAAATACACTGGACGACTACGCAGGCTCCAACTTGTTATCGGCATAATTTGGAAATACCCGACACCCAAAAGGCTTGAAGTTTGCATAATTAGGAGCATAACCGAAAACTCAAAAGGTGATGAATTTTGCAAAACGGGGTAGGTTCCTGATCACAAAAAGCAAATTATTGAAACCGTAGAGAAGCGAAAGCAATGAAATAAAGCATGGGGACCGGTTTTAAATGTGACGATGCTTTACGCTTCGGCTCGGCCATTCTTTCATGTAAGGACAAGACAAACGATGAAGTATGCCATTAAGATTCATAAAATTCCGGACTTTAGCATTAACAAACTCGGTTCCCCATCACTTTGAAACACCTTGATTTTACGATCAAATTGATTGCGAGACAAAAGGTATGAAATCGAACCAAAATATCGAAATTCTTTTTGACCAAAGAAAATCGAGAATAATCATCAATAAATGCAACATAACAAATGAAACCATCGGGCGGTAGAAACAGACCCCATTCAAAGACGTCTCTCATTCAATAATCTCTTTGCTCTTAGCCAATTGACAAGAAGAAGCATAATTGTAAAAAATGACCAAGTTTGTTCAAGAAAGAAATAATAGAATGTGGGACATGCCCCGGGCGTAAATGCCATAAACCTGAAACTAGCCTTCAATTCTTTATTCCGGACAAAGGAAAACCAAAGCCTAATCCCTCGATCAAGTAAATATAAGCCTTTATCACACCTTCCACGTGCGATTTGCTTTGTCACTTTCGGTTAAAATAGCAAATTATCGAGAAAATCACATCAACCGGAAAATCGGATGTTTGTTTCTTCGATAGATAACAAATTTTTAGTGATATGAGGAACCACTAAAACATCCATTGCATCTTTAGAACCAATATGAGAAATATTCAAAGCATTGCCATTACCAACAATGACCCCACCCATTACGAATAAGGCTCGTAATCGCAAGAGTCGATTATCATGTGAAGCAGAGGCACCGAATCAAGATACCAATCGGGAGCGAGTCCCACATTTTGAATGCAGGGCTAAGTGTCTTTGAAGAGACAAAGTTGGCATTGAAAACCGAGGACACTTATCCGCATAATGCTCCCCGACATATCGACAACGAGGGATTCGACGCCCCATTCGTGAGAACCGATTGGTTAATGAGTTGTCGTGTTGTCCACTTGGTTGCGATAAAAAATTTCCACGATTGCGAAGAACCGCGATTCTTTTCGCCCAAATCCTTTGAACCTGTACATTTTTTATTGCCGATGAAGATGAACGACCCGACCACGGCCCGGAACGATCGGCCGTGAATGCATTTTTAAATCCGAAAACGCGGAATAGGAGTAAATGCCATTCGAGTATCCGCAAAGCTTGCAAATTGGACACCCAATCCACGCAAAAACCAATTCTTATTTCAAAAAGACTTAAATTTCTTACCATACTCTTCAACCGGAGAATCACCCCGACGAAGAAGAGCAATTCCTCGCGGAGTTTTTATTTTTATATTTTTATAATAAAACTCCCTCAAATATTAAAATCCGTCCAAATGGAATCATATGCTCAATTTACGACGCCATGGAAGGTAATTCGAGGCGCCCAATTTGATTCCGGCAAACCATGTTGATCATGGCGGTGACGGAAGAGAATCGTGGGAGGATTGGCCATGTTGAGATGATTTTAATCTGGATGAAGGAGAGTAATGCGGGTTTAGATCACCCGCCTAAAAAAGGTTGAAAATTTAAAATATGATTATTGAGAGGAGATATTATATTATGCGTAATTAGGATTTCATAAAAAAATTATTATTTTTATGATTTTAAAATTAATCTAAATTTAAAAGTTCCACTCTGTTGGTCTCCTCTCCAAAGAAAGAGAAAGAATGATATCATTTTAAATAAATAGATTTTTGATTTTAGATGAGGAATTCTCAAATTTTGGGTTCGATTAAAATGCAAAGCACTCCACCCCCATTTAAAGATCCCCGCCCTTATTAAATAAATAGATTATTCTCGTGAATGAGACGGAATTCTCTCATGTCTGTTTATAACATCGATCAAAATAGACAAATATCCAAGATGTATACTTGCTTACCCCTTGATGCATCAAATGGTCATTGCGAATACTTTTTTGTCACTATTATGATTGTCTTTCATTCCATTTATGTTGGTATTAGGATTCATTTGTCATTGAATGAAATATTTTGATACTTGAATTCCTGTTTGTATTAACTAATTTCGTTGAACAATATTAATGCTTCCAAATATTACCCTTTTTTTTTCTTGTTAAAAAAATATTATTCCCTCCATCTCAAAGTTATTTACTCATTTTAAAAAATGACTCGTCACAACATTTCAAAATTACATCTCATGTTATTACTTTTACCCAAAAAATTCATCTATTTTAATAATAATATATACAATACCCTCAATCAAAAATTATTTTATCACTTTAAATACTACCCCTTCTGTCCCAATCAAAAACTCATATCAAAAGCAAATAAGTAAATAACTTTGGGAATGAGGTACTACTTGAATATGTGGATGAGTTTCATACTAGATTATGTGTGGTAGCTCTTACGCGTTTAGATGCAATGATTTTCCATCTTTATTTACAAAAGATGTGTATCGAAATCCCGAGACTATTGCCTAATCTATTGATCTAAAGTCTAAACCCGAAACTGACAAATTTTGGCCGAATTCGTCGTCTACAAAGCATAATTTAAAAGATGTTACAAATTCACCTAACTGATAATGGAATAATATTAATTAATAATCACAAACTCTCCTTTGAAATTTATCCTGAAATTAGTATTGTAACACTTATATACTAATATCATTATTTTTATAAATTAATACCTACATGTGAAGTGGCATCAGTTGATAAATAGTATGATATTAATTTATAATATAGTGATTAAATTTTATATTATAAATAAATTTCACCAAAAATCTAATAAGAAAAAATTTTATTTTTATTTTTTTTATAATAAAAGGAATACAAATTGCATGGAATCACCAACTGGTCTTGGTGTAATTTAGATGTGTGCTGTGGATGGTGGTCGGGAGGCGTGCCTATTAAAATTTAAATTTTTTATATTATATATATAAAAAAATTATATTTATATTTTAAAATTATAAAATTTTATCATTTTATTTTATTAGGATATTAAAATTTTACCACCCGCCCTTATTAAATGTGAAGTTTCGCTCCTCCTTTGGAATGAAATTGTATATTCGACAATAAGGGTACGTTTGTTTCGGAATTCATCCGGATGGACTTAGAACTTTGAAAATCATTTTTCATTATAGTTTGAGATTTAAAATTAGACTTCAAAATCCTCTCCTATAAAGTACACCTAAACCCCTATTTTTCACAAAATTCAATACAATCACATCACTATTTTTCTCACTCTCAACACAATATAATAATATTATATCAATCATTATTAAACATTGATTTGACATAAAGTAAAATCCTACCCTATTAAAATCTCAAAATAAACACATATTTTTTACTATTCACCAAAACTTTCATTCATTTGATTAAAATACTTCATTTTCCCTAAAACAAACAAACATACCTAAATGTGTGCGTTGGAATGCTATATTTTGAAGTGACAGTCGGTATTTTTGGGTAAAAACGGCTGGGGTCAGGCCGGGGGTGGGACCCAAGTTTCGACGGGCAACCATTTTAGTCCACAAATATACGAGTTCACACTAGATATACGTTAATCAAACTTAGGATTAGGAGAGACATACTAGTACCAGTAATAAGATAATCAACTAGTTTAATTTAGTAGGCCCTACCAGAAATCCCACCGGACATCCAACATTTTGGGAGATACAGTGAATTTGACATCGACAATTTAATATAATTTTATAATTATTTTCAATTTTCATTGTTTATGTAATTATAATTTATAAGTATCCATATTACGTACGCTCCAGTCACTCTATTGCTAGTATTTTATTTTTATTTTAGGAAACATTCTATTTCTATAATTCTATTCAAGAGTCTAATACGTCTTTTTATCCAAGAGAAACAAAACAAATTTAAAACTCATACGCCTTTTATTGATGTCTCAAAGAGAATTAAGGCACAATTTAAAGTTTGACGCGCTTTCTATGATGAAAAGCTATACAAGATATATATCTTCAGAGTGTGGGGGCCGCCGCACAATCCCCTCTGATTTCCCAAACCTTATTATTAAAAATTGATAAAAATTTATGTGAGATGGACTTATCACAACTTATAAAATAATATTCCCTCTATTTTTTTAAATTGCAAAAATTTATAAATGGATGTCAATGTATTTATTCCAAAGTTTTAAAACGCATTTAAAAATTATATTCATTGTGAGATGATTTCATGCAAGATTTTTTTTTATCTGAAAAAAAGAATTTTATTGCCATTGGGAAAAAGAGTTTCCCAATCAATTATATGTACAGTGAGTTTAGATGCCTAAGAACACTCTAGGTTTTACAAACCAATCCTGAAGGGAGGCGTTTCCAGTTACCACAGATTTTGACGAAAACCAACTCCAAAGTCCCCCTTTATCTTCTCTACAATTTTATCCGGTCTAAAAATGTGTTGTTAAAAATTTTTCTTGTTTCTCCAATTCCACACCACCCAAACTACACAAATCCAAATCCCAATCTCTATCATCTCATGCAAGATATCTTCTTATAAGTATACTTACTACATCCCACAAATATAGTTTATTTTTAATTTGATCATATATCTGACTTAACATTTAATTTTTGTGATTATATTTTACTAAATGTACTTTTGAACACAGTTTAGAATTAATGTCGAGACTAAATAGGAAGAGCACTAATTTTCATATTATAACAATATTATATGCTTATTGTTGGAAAATTCCCTTATTTTCTTTAATATATTATAAACCCTAAACCCACCCACCCAACACACGAAACGTGGAGTGTTAGTCTCTCCATGCAAAAAGACAATTAGGACCATGCACCAAAAAAGAGCCTGCCTCGGATCATGAAATCTGTGAGCACAAAAGTCTATCTTCACAACTTGTCCATGACGACTATATACTCCACACAAAAAATTTAACTGACCGTTTTTTATTTTGTGCTTTTCTGGACACCAGAAATCCAATCATATCAACTTTTCCACACTCTTAAAAGTAAATTTTGTTTTCTTTTTCATCTTCTTTTCCTTTTGTAAGTTATTGTTCCTTAATTCATTTTTATTTAATTTATACGGAAAAATAATGCACAAGTAGATTTTTAATGTTATTTGTAGACAGGATATCTCATATTTGGATTTATTATTAACTCTTTCGTTTCTTTTATTATTAATACACAAACATTACCGTCTACCTATATATTAACGCATTGTTTACCCAGTAAATAAATATGAAATATTGAAATAAATATTTAGTGGCGCATATTCTAGCTCGATCGTGTTCTAATATTTGTATTATTTGTTTTGGATTTTATGGGCTCCATCCAAACGAAAAATCAGCAAGCATATTTCAAAATTTATCCGATTTCATGGAGAATGCATTGAACCTGCAGGCAATATCACTTTTGGGGTCATTATTTTTGTTGGGTTATCAAACAATATCCCACATCTAAATAATATGGGATCATGGAAATTTATTAGGATGAAGACTATCCCTATTAGTATAAGACATTTTGGGAGATGCCCAAATATAAATTCATGCTGGCTTGGCCCAAAGCGGACATCCAGGGTCATAACTCTGGTATCAGAGCCATGGTCCCAGACGAACGATGTGGAGTAGTCTCGGTGTTGAACGAATAAGACGGTGAATGATATTCCCAAAAACAAATCCGTACGGGAGTAATCCTAAGCCTGCACGGACAATATCATTACTAATATGGGGATTTGGGTCCATCCAGGGTCCCAATAATTTCCATTCAAACACTAATCACATGAGTCCTGATCACGAATTTTAATTTCTAATCTGGGCATTTTTTATGAGAAAAAAAAATGGAAAGAGAGAGAAATGAAGGAGATCAATTTTCAGAGAAATTGGATACCGTGGTCCTCAGAAATGGGAGTTCGCTACTACTAGCCTTAACTGGTCCTCCATCGATTTTTCTTACACTTCTCTGTCTTCGTTTTAATTTGTGGTCCTTTATTCACAAATTGGGAATCTCTCACACTCCGGATTCTAAATTCTAATATCATACATTTTCAAATCTCATTAATTTATTTTTTAACCATAACAATAGTGACAAGTACAAGATCTTCAATTTATTAGAAGAAAAAAATGGGTTTGATTGTGAGGTAGAGGAATAATATCTAACCCATTATTGTATAACATTTAAAAACTAAAAAATTGATACTATGTAATATCAATTTATAAGTGTAATGATATCAATTTCATAGTATGAATAAGTTTCTCAAGAGAGTTTGTAATATATTTATCGTTAACGAACATATGTATAGGATGAAACATCAAATTATTAATATAGGAGATATCAAACCAACAAATTGTCCTTTATATCAATTAATAATTATTTTGATGGCATAGCATTGTATTCATCAAGTACACCATGCAATTTAAGAGTGTTTTTAAAATATGCAATTTGTTTCACAAAATAAAGCAATTCTCATTTACTAAAACATTAATTGTATATTTTAGTGAAAATAATTTACATGTTTCAAAAATATATTTGAATTGCACAGTTAATTAGTGCATAAACCCACCTATTCGATCTCTAGAAATCTCTTATAAAAATCAGCATATATATTTTCCTAGTCAATAATTGGTACCACGCAAGTTGGAGTTGCCCCTTGTGTTGGAGGATGCACCCGTCCTGTTTCTAATGCATTTAATTGCTCTTTAAAAATATTAATACTTTTTTTGGAAACTCTTAAATAATTTGAGTTAACCTATTATAATCAAGTTGTTTAATTTTTTTGATAACTCGATATGCTGTCTAAAGATCGACTAATCCGGGGATCGAATTCACTGTCCATTAGCGGGGGCCCCACTTCAAATTAGAGAAAAGCTTTGTATAAATTGGTATATTTCAAAAATTGATCACACTTAAGGGATTTTGAACCTAAAATCTAGAAAGGAGCATACTGCTATGTTCCAAGCTTACACTACTTGAGGGTTAATCAGCTGTTTAGTTACATCAATGTCACCGAACCTAATATTTAAGTATGTTGGGCATGTTGAACATAATTGTTCGGTATTTGTGGGTATCAATTTGATCCGATCGAAATCAAAGGACGAATTTAGGTACTACTCTCTCGATTTAGGATCAAATTAATATGAGCGTCATGGGATTTTAGCAGGGATCAGATTTACATTCTTGAAGGCCTACTTGAACACGAGACATATAGATATAGAAAAAATACTCTCTCTCTTTTATGATTTTTATATTTTTTTCTGGCGTATTTTTTTTTGAGTTTTTTGTATTAGTATTTGAAATGATAAAATAACTTTTAAGAAAAAGTATGATAGATGAGATACTCCTCCTTAAAATTCACTTTATCATTTCAAGTACTAATATAAAACTCGCTCGCAAAAATGCGTGTAAAAGTCAAATGTTTAAGTCATCTTGGAACGAGGAGTATATATTATACTCCTATTGACATTATAAATGAAATTTGTAATAATGGAAAATAATAATGATTGATCATTGTACTATTGAGAGACGCAGAGAAATATGATGGGCGGTTTTTCGAAATGGTGCGGCCCCCTCGTTAGTGTATTATGCGTAATTTTCCATGTGCTTTCCTCATGATCATATCCACCCATTACAAGATTCTGTCCAAAAATCATTTAAGTTTTTCCATTATGATCCTTTTTTATTTTTTATTTCCTTAATAATTCTACTATAATTTTTTTTCTTCATTACACCATTGTCAACTCATTCTTCTTGAATTATCGTAAGAAAAATAAATGCAATCCTCATCTTAAAACCGATCAAATAAAAATGTCTCATCTATAATATTCAACGCAGGCGCGTACAGTGAAAACAACATAAAAAATTCTTTAAAAAATTTGTGGGGCGCTGGATATTTATTGCATCCTTCTTTCCTCTGAGTTTAATAATGTTATGAATTATAAATTAATACTAATGTGTATTTCTTTTTTATGAACTTATACTTTTTTGTGGGAAAAAAGTTTAAGTTGAATGTGATTGGTTGGAGGTTGATCTATAAATTTAGTCAACTTGGAGTTACAAGACAAGCTAGAAACATTGGACCTTGTTTGAACTGAAACATTAATTTGGGCTTGTTATATGTCCAGTTGCATGTAATGTAATTCAATTAAACTCAATATTTAAGTGCAGCTTTCTGCCTCGTCTCTTGTGATGAGCCATGGTCCACTTTAATTTCTTCTAGTGGGTGCAATGCTATCTACTTATCCTCTCACGGTCTCACCAACTTAACTATTTTTTTTTTTAAACATGTTGGATTTTCAATTACATGGGAGGAGCCCTAAAAAGTAGATAATTTGGTACTAAATAGTTTCTTTCAGCGGGATTTGAACTCGGCTCTGATACTAAAAAAAAAATTAATATCATCTAAAAGTCCAAACTTTTATAGAAATGTGAATTAATTCTTTCATATTATTTCTTTAATACTAGTTCCCCTCATTTGTGAACTGAATTCACAACTCTATCATTTAAGTAGAATGTCACATAAGCGGTGAACATATAAGTTTGTATCCACTGTGGGCATATGATCAAATCAATTTCTTATTAATATACATAAGTATGATTTCATCATTATGTGCACACCAAATAACATGTCGCCAGCTTTTATTTGTCTGAACTAATTATATTCTTCATCTATTATACGAATTTAATTATAGTAAGTGTTGAAAAGTTGTTTAACTTTATTTAAAGATTATGATCCTTAAGTTGGATCGATCGATCACAAGAAAATCATATTAGTGAATAATACGCATCTTTTTCATCATATATTGATTGAGATATATAGCCTCTCACGCGCGTGGACTTGGACGATTGGACATTTAAATCATTAGTGTAAAACACTGTGTAACGCTATTGTATGGGTTCGAGTACCTTTGTACTTTTCATTTATACATAATCTTCTTTGCCAACCAAAAATAAAAATCATTAGTGTTTATGGTAGGCGCAATGGAATCTAGAACTTGGCAAAAATGGGAGATAATAACTGAATAAATTCTTCAAGCTTAAAAGGTTTGTCTTTTCCTAATGAAATAGAGTTTGAATGAAAAGGACGGTTGAGGCCTCATTTGTGCTTAATACTAATATATATATAGAGAGAGAATGTTAATTTCCTCCAACTTATATATGACGCAAAGTCAAAGAATCCATCTCCAATTGGAATCTTATAATAATCTTTGCCTGAGAAATGAGGACTGAGTAAAAGCTGATTCGCCTTTCTCATTGAAGAGCCAAACACGGCCTTGTGGTTGTGGCCCTTACAGAAATCTGTAGCAGCTTCTTAATTTTCTATATATTTTGATATTTAATTTTTCACGTTAACTGATTGAAATTGGGACCATGCATGTTGTCTCAGCATGGATTGCGAGGTTACAACGAGAGCCTAATGGGGAGAGTATAAATTAATATATGCATTTTAATTAGTATATATTATCACATCAATGCAAGAAACTATATAAGAAAATTATGAGCTATTTGGATTGATAATTTATCTACTTTTGTGTCATGTATGAATACAATTTGATTCATCTGTTCCACTTTTAGTATTTCACTTGGTATTTCATCCTTATTGAATCTTTAACCCATGAACTCAGAATATAGTGGTTTGTTGATTTTTTTAATTATTCAACATATCATCCTACTGTATTATGAAACACAAAGCGAAACACGAGTTTGATAATAATTTATTTCATTAAGCATGAACATCAAACATACACATAACAAGTATAAATTATTATATATTCAGATTTTGTTTTATATATTTTATACTTGGTAAATTTTGATATAAAATGCCGTCTCCTAAAAATATATAGTCATGTTTAAAATTTTACACATCGATAAAATATTATTTATTGTGCTTGAAATTTCAAATTTTACCTATAAAGTTCCTGATATACTCTTTATTTATAATAAAAAATTCATTTAAATTAATAAATATGTATATTTTCAATAAATATTAAACTGAGGTCTTTTAAACAAGTTACAGAATTTTAATTAAAAAAATAACTACAATTTGTGACACATAAAAAAAAACATGATTATTTTTTGTGGGACAATATATATATATATATACCCTGGTCAGCGAGAGATGATTAACCAAGAAAGAAAGAATATATTGGTTATAAAGGCAGATATATGTTAAAGTTAAATAAAATAAAATAAAATCAAATTATAAGTGTAGGTAGCACTTGCATTTTGGTCGTAATTGGGAATGCACATACTAGAGAAGATGAATGGTGGTCCAGTAGATGCCAACATGGGATTGGTCAAGAACTGGAAATTGCCCATCTGGACTGACACTTTTTTTTCTCTCGTAAATCAGGCACATGTAGTTTCACCTTCGTCTAGGGACTAGGGTAGGTGATGCATTAAATAAACGAATATTCCATATTAGTATTTGTATAGATTTAAGTATGTTTAGTTTAGAGGTTTCAGGTATACTATGAGAATCGAAATTATATTATGTGTTTAGAATAACATTGATTCCCCCAAAATAAGGAATTTTCATATTTCATTATTTTGAGAGGTATGATTTTGATTTCATTTTTTTTGTCTTTTCATTCTTTGTATTTTTTATCAAGCACCCCTTTAATTAGTTCTACTTTTAACAAAAAATCGTAAGTGATGGTCTCACACATGAGATGGAGTACAACTTAGCATAAATCAACATATTCATTCTTCTCAAAGTGTTAAAAGCGTCGATGCCCAAATTATATTCCGTCTCACCGTGAAACGTCTCATACATACAAGTCTGTCTTTAGAAAATAAAAACTCGTATGAGATAGTTTTATACATAAGATAAGATGGAGGTAAGCACTAGCCCAAACCAACACCAATATCTCTTTTAAAATATTAAAAAAAAAATTACAGGATAAAATTTTAAAATATGCATGAATGTTCAAATAATATCATATTTTTTCATGAGACCGTCTCAATTATCACTTAAGTATGCGTTAATTTAACATTTTGATAGTTGATGAATATATATACAGTAGCCACGTGGTGAGCTACCGAGAGAAATTTTGTTTTGCACAAATTTATGAATAAAAATTAACGACAGATAGGCAGAAGTAACTGAACTTTTTAAATGTGAAGTGACCAATATTTAGTAGCCACGTTTTTGAGCTACCAAGCTAAATTTGTTTTCGCCATATATAATGATCATTCCAAAAGAAAGATCAGCATTGCACTTGTTGATCATGTGTTGACTATAAGCTTAAAAGTGCTATTAATTAATCTTTAAACAAGAATCATTAGTTTACCGATAAAGCGCGTCGTACCTCGTAAAAGATAGAATCAAAATTTCAACGTGTCCATATTGTTTATACATATAATCCAAGAGTGAGTCTCTTGTGCACTCATGCAATTGAATGACTCGATTAAAAAAGCATTTGACATATTAAATATATTAGACATATTCTGTGAATATATTAATAGAATAGAACGGATCTTAAATTCGTGCACCAATTACACATTTGACTTTGTCATAATTCAATCTAATAGCATAATATATATAACCACAAAGTAGGGCAGGTGTTAGTAATATTTTGGTCAATCTTCAACTTTAAAATAGACCCTGAATTTACATATAAAATATTACTCCCTCCATCTCAACATTACTTGAACACTTATCTTATTTGGATGTCTCAATATTACTTGAACATTCCCAAAATTAAAACAAATATAATATTAATATACTCACAATACCCTTATTTTATTCCACTCAAACCCATTAAAATTCACTTTATTTGGTTTGTGCGTCATTTTCAATATTTAATTTCTTATGAGACCGAGGGAGTAACATTGTAGAATGTACAAAATATTTCATTACAATTAAAATAATACCATAATTATGTTTCAACTTTCAAGTAATTATTTGCACAAACAAAACTCGCCTAACAACTTTAGATCCAAAAGTATTAATCAAGTCCGTGTAATTAAGTTTCTCCATTGATTTCTCAATTACATTATAATTAATTAATTCAATACTTCACGTGACATGATTGATTGGAGGTAAGGTTTTTATGAGACTTCTTTCTACACTTGCTGTAATTTGTAGCGTTAAAAAGATTTTTATATATAATGTAAATATTTAAAAAAACAATCATCCATTCTCTTCAAATAATTTAGCACTTCAATTGTAAAATTTATTTTTTTACCAAACACTTCAAAAATGATAAGTTCGAAAACAAATCACTATCTATATATAAACTAAAGATCATCTTTGTTATATTCCATTCAAATATTTTTTATATGCAAGATATTTTAAAAAAATGGCCCCTAAAAGTAGTCTAAATAATTTCTGGACCTGGAATGGAAGAATTCGTTGACCACATAGAGGGCAGTGTCCGCCACCATGATTAATCAATAGAAAGTATCTCAAGGAGCATATCTCAAAATTAAATTAATTTAATTAGTACTATGAATAGTTAGTTTTTGTATTATGCCACCACAATATTTAATGACCCTAATTTATCACCTCGGATCCCTTGTTTCATTTCCCTATTTCATCTACTATTACACATATTAGATTAATGACAAGTGTACATCTCATAAATTTCTATAAATATGAGAATAACACCTTAACATAACTAGATAATTTATTTTAAAAATTATATCTATTTAAGTAAAATTAATTAATTCCTACCAAATCTCATTCCAAAAAATCTTATAAAAATATTTATAATTAATTAATTAAACCCCACAAACACAATATATATATATATATGGCAAGATCTCATATGCACTTGGTGCACGAATTTTAGATCTGTGCACTCACTTTGACACTGCTCATATTTTGATATTATGGATCCTCCTCCATTGCTCCCTCTCTCTCCCTTCTTCGCATGTTTCAGTAGCCTTCAATTCAATTTCCCGTCAATTCTCCCTCAAATCCCTATCCCCGCTCCCTTTTTTAAATCATTCATGCCCTGATCCGATTCTTATCGCATTCAATTTCCTAAAATTCTACCGTTTTTTATTTGCAGATTTGTGAGAAATGGGTTGTGTGTGAGCAAGCAAAATTCGGTGAAAAACTCAAACACCAACGGAAATGGAAGCAATAACCATAAACAAGCCCCAATTCAGTATACGGTATCATCTGGATTCGCAGCTCAATTGCCTCATATAATCCCTCCAGTAGCCCTAAGCCCCCGTTCATAAACTCAACGCTTCTGTTATAAGTAGTTGCATGCTTTTGTTAGTTGCACGCTTCTATTATAAGTAGTTGCACGCTTCTATTATAAGTAATTGCATGTTTTTATTATAAGTAGTTGCACGCTTCTGTTATAAGTAGTTGCACGCTTCTGTTAGTTGCATGTTTTTGTGTTATATTGTTGAACATTTTTAGTATTAGCTAGTTGGACATTTCTATAATTTATAGCTGCACGGTTCTGTATTAGCTTGTTGTGTGTTTCTATGTAATACAGTTGCATGTTTTTGTATTAGCTAATTGCATGTTTCTATGTTATGTATTTTTATGTTTCTGTGCTAACTAGTTGCATATTTCTATATTTTCTAATTGCACGGTTCAATATTAGTTAGTTGCACATTTCTATACAAAAGTGTCCCCATTTTTCAGTCTCCTAATCTTTCGCCATGTGCCACAATTTGGGCATTTAAAAAAAAAAATCTCAAAGTTGGAACTTGAACCTTGGACCTCTATGTTCAGAAAATGATGTTTGGCCGCTGGGCAGCATCTAATTGATATGAAATTCGCGACACTGCTATGTTAACTAATAAATGTGACCCGATTTTTAAATTGATCAATTTTGTACCCGAGTGTACGGTGCACTTGGGTGCATAGGAGATCCACTCTATATATATATAACAATTTTAAAAATAACAAACAACTCAAAATTTTTGAAACCATGTAATTTTAAAAATAACAAACAACTCAAAAATTTTGAAACCATGTAACTTTTAGAATATAAACAATAATTTACGTGCATTTTTTTCTTATTAATTAAGTAAATTTTGATTAAAAAGGTTACGTGCATTTTTGTTCTTATTAATCATGTAAAAAAAATTCTTATATTTAATTATTAAATAAAGTGTGAGATTTACATGAAAAGCAATAAAAAATTTAAAATTCATGTACAAAAATACAAATGAATTATGAAATATTAAAAATTTTAGCGCACTTATCGAACTGAAAATATTGAAATTTTTTGTACGGTAATGATATGTATATTTTAAAATCTTTATATTTCGGTTATATTGAAAAAAAAATCGATAAATACACTTAAAAATACATATAAATCAACACTAAATTTAAAATTGCACGATGAACACATCTGACGCATGAAAATATAAATAAAAAATTGAGTTATTTATTATTTTTAAAATTATTGTATATATGTGTGTGGCTTAATTAATTAATTATAAATATTTTTATAAGATTTTTTGAAATGAGATTTGGTAGGAATTAATTAATTTTACTTAAATAGATATAACTTCCTAAATAGATTATCTGGTTATGTTATGGCGTTATTAATTATCATATTTATAGATATTGTGAGATGTACACTTATCATTAATTTAAGACTAGATGAAATAGGGAAATGGAATAGGGGATCCGAGCTACTAATGTATCCATGCGATCATCCTAACGCTTGTTGAAACTTGTACCATTAAAAATATTCTCACTTTTTACAGCACTTTGTTGAATATTCAAATGAAAATGTTAAAAAATCAGAGGCGCTCAACCGAGTTGAAGAATAATTAAAAGTGAGATCTGACTTGAATCACTGCCCATCAAGTGTTCGGTTTCTAAGTTCGTCTGTACTAATTAAATAAAAAAGGGTACTGGTTCTAGATAATTTCTGGTAGTCATGTGAGACGGTCCAAATTTTATATAATTTAATTTAAATTTCAGATTTTATAAAAATTTTATTTTGAATCTGAAATTTTCCAAAATAATATGTACTTTCCCAAAATGTGTACTTTGTCAAAACAAAAAAATAAAATTATGAATACATACAAAAATGAGATAAGGGGTATTTTTGGTACAAATTGTATCTTAGAGTCACTTTAAAGATATTTTGTACCTTAGAATTTTTTTATTAGAAACTTTGTAGTGGAGATTCATTAATTCATTTGGAAAATCTAACATTTGATTCAATAGTCGAAACAAACATACCTTGACACCTATAACCATATTTAAAAGTATGTACCAAACAATTATTAAAGTGTATAACATAGGAGTTAGATCCCGAGAATAAATGGAGGGTCCAAATGCAACTGGACCCTCCATTTTTGGCAGGAACCCAACTCCGTATGGCATATGCTGTTATTAGTCCAATATAGGAATCCACCCAATATTACATGATTAAAAAAAGGTGTACAAGGTTAAAGAAATCTGGCATGAAAGCTGACACTAGATACATGAAATATTAAATCTCTCACAACCAATTAAAAACATTTTGACCATTCGAGACGCACAAACCCTCCAAATCCCCTCTCAAAAAAACAAAAACAAAAAACTGCAATTATAAAAGATGTTTCTTGTAAACCATATTTATATGAATTCTTTTCTTTTTAAAATTAATATATTTCAGCATACCATCACTTTTTAAAAATATTTAATTTTATGAGCTATTTTTCTCAAAATCACCAAAAAGTACTATTCTCTCCATCCTATTTTAGATTGTTCATTCACTTTTTGACTCGTGTTTTAGTAAACGAATTGTTTATTAGTATTTGAAATGATAAAGTGACATTTAAAGAGATTTAGGAAAGATGAAGGGTAAAACTATGATACCCCACCTTAAAAATATCTTTATAATTTTAAATATTAATAAACAACTTGTTCGCTAAAATACAAGTCAAACAGTGAATGAACAATCTAAAATAGAACGAGGGAGCACTTCATATATCTTAAAGATAAAGTCCCATAAAAAAGATATCTTCAGATTGTGCAAATCTGGCAATGGCCACTTTTCTTTTTGGGGAGTGATGTCATTATTTTTCAAAGTTTTTTCTCTCCGTCATTTAATCAAGAAGATATTCATGGACTTCATCAAGTAAACGAAAGGGAAACGGATCCAGTCTGAAGTTATGCAGCCCATCCTTGTTATGCAGTCCATTAGGAATGCAGAGATTTAGGAAATAAAAAATAGAATAGCCCAAATGAATGATATATACAGCCTGGCAAACATCTGGTGGGCAACAGATATGTCTATTGCGTGCAATCATTCATCAATTATTGCGAACATTAGCAATAGCATACCCAGAACATCAGATGGTCATCTACGTTTCAGCAAAATAATGTTCAAACAAGAGTAATTAAATGTCAAAGTTGTAAAAAATCCTGTTATTTTCTCCAGATTCTTTCCACCTTTAAATTCACCACACATACACCTCTCTCTGAGCAAGAATATTCATGAGTAGCAGACCAAAAACAATGTCTTTCTTCTACAATCGAAAACCTCAAAAGAATATTACATTGACAAAGGAAGGATGTGTAACTTACAGTTAATGCCACAATCACAATTCCTCCAGATAGTTCCTTTGATGCCGAATCTGAGAATTTCTATGGCCAATATGTATTCCGTTTAATATGTGATTACACACCTTTTAAAATGCATTCAACTATTGCTGCTGGTGATCATTATGTTCCTTCTTATCTAAAGAATAAAGAGCTTCTGATAAGAAGATCATCTTATGGAATATTATTCCTTCTATCACTAAGCAACTTCATCTCAAAGCTTCCTTATATTCTACACTACTGCTTATCAAGTCCTTTACAAACTAAAAGTAGTATGATTCTTCCCCGTCTAAAATCATTACAAAAACCAACAAAAGACCCGTTGAATGCACATAGGGAAAACAAAACGTGCTCATATACAAGGACATCATTTAATTGGATAACTGAGTTCTTCTAAACTAAGTTGTGCCACAGAAATTAAGTTATAGAATAGTGTTAACAAAGCACATGAAGAATTCCATACAAGAATAATATCGTTAACCAACAATTAATTTATCCTCAAATTACATGGACAAAGATAAAAATTAGGCAATCATTGCCAAAAGTCCTTGTAAAAAACCTACAAAATGATATGGTACACAGGAAATCCAACATGAAGAAAGAAAATTTATACCAATGATTTCATAACCGGTTTGAACCGGCCGGAACCGGTCAAAAAACACCCTAATAACCGCTTTTCAGGTTGAACCGGTTTGAACCGGAAAAAACCGGTTCAACCGGCGAACCGCCTAACCGGAAAAAACCGGTTTTCACCTTTTTTTTATATTTTTAAACTACTTTCTCTCACATTTT